>CM042154.1:3274796-3391079 GCA_023376005.1 Doryteuthis pealeii | reverse complement strand
AAAAGAGAGAGATAACAAGTCTAACTGCAAATTCTAAAAATATTTTTCAGAACAAAAGAAAAAAATAGAATCAACTAATTTTTTTTTTTAGAATAACAAATTTATTTTGATATTACTTACCTCTCAAGTTCCATTTCTCTAAAACTAGGAGAAAAACAAAAAATCAGGAATAAATTGTATGTTGATAAAAATCAAAAGAATCAAAATATACTCTTAATGATTTTGAGTAGATTCTAAAATGTCATTTACTATTAATCAAAGAGGAAATAGAAAAATCATGTATAGCAGACCTCATATAAAGAGAGAAATATAAATATTACACTCACTAGAATGAATATTTATAGTAATAGACAGGGAATGGTGTTGGAAAAAAATCAGCATGTATCCAGTGATAGAGATGTTTGATACTAATTTTACTTTGCAGTAACAAAAAAAAAAAAATGGTTAGAACTGCAAATTACACTTGAAGCAGAATGTATCAAAGAAAACAATTATGTGAACATAAAAAACAATTATATGAACAATAAAAACAAGGAAAAATAAGGATTTATGTTCTTAGAACAAAATATATTAATTTTTAGCACTGGCTAAGTTGGACACTATTTTTATCAAGATCCTGAAAGAGAATTTTGTGAGACATCTATTAGCTATGAGAAAACCGTCTAGATGAATTTGTAGAGGGCTCTAAAAACTAAGACAGGATCACAATTTCAAAGACCGTAAGCTTAACAATGTCCTTTTTTTGGTTGATTTCGGATCATGAGAGCCTATATAAGTCGGCTTTGAAGAGCCAACAACAGAGATATCCTGGCGACAGCAGCGAGAACATCAACAAAAGCCAACCTCGCAAACGAAACGTACATCACAAGGCGGCGGACTTACATCCTTCACCTACCCCCTACCCAAAAATCTGACCAACCGGCAGTTAAAAGGACAAACAATTCCACATCATACAACAACAAGACTACACAAACTATCATACACGATACAAACCCTATCGACTTCAGAATACTAAAACACAAGACTCTGCCCACCTAACCAACATCTAACTACTATCACTGGTTCATCTGCCCACATCACCTCCACTACAACTGAACCACCGAACACACAGTGCTACTCACACCACAACAGACTATCACCAAATATACATTCTTCTTAAACCATTTTCAACCATATAATCTTTTGTTTTGCTAATACATTGTTAAACTTAAAATCTGTGTTTTGTTTTCCTTGCCCATATGCTTCATACTAACCCTGTTTATTACAATTAAATTATGATGGAATGCCTTTAATATTTTGAAAAAAAAAAAAAAAAAAAAAAATTCCTAAAATAAACAAACATTGTAATTTACAAATTCTTAATGACTTTTTTTTAATTTGATAAGAATTTGCTAAATTATTTTCCTCTCTTGCTCTTTTCTCTCCCACTTACTGGTGTTCCTAAAATCATTTTACTCCAGTCATGGACCGGGTATTTCTGCTAGTACTTGTATATATATATATATATATATATATGTCTAATGGATCTAGGTCATTTCATTCATGGTTAGGCTAAGAAATTTTCAGCACCCAAACATATAAGCTGATATAGAAAAACTATCAGCAATTAATAAATAACATTATTTGATTAAAAGACATTTAAGAGCTGAATGAAAGTATTACAAACCTCCATAGGTATATTTCCGTTGCTCTTCTGTAGAAAAAAACAAAACAAAACAATTATTCTAATGGCTGAAATAATATTTAGTATAAAAATATTCACTACGATGGCAAATTATAAATATTCATTTTGAAAGTGTATTCATTTTGAAAGTGTATTCATTTTGAAAGTGTACATTTTCTACTTACAAAGATTTGTGAAGACATAGCAAACAAATTGATGCAAGTTTTTTAATTTTTTTGTTAATGCTGAATGATTCACTGATGTTAGAAATGATTTAATTGTTGAAAAAATGTGATGTCATTTGAAGTTTGCTTCTATTACACTAGCTGTTACTATCTTGTCATTACTTATCTTTTTAATATAGGCAATAACACAATGATAAGACTCTGTTATAAAAAATGTCTTAGACATGATATACTGGAAAAAATTCAAGGATCTAAAAGATCTTTAATGTAATATTAAAAATATACAAACCTTCTATAATAGAGTACACTTTATCATCTGAAAAATGAAAATAAAATATTAATATCAACTTTATTTGTAAATGAATTATTTTAGAATTGTTAATTTTGGAAAATAAAAATTCTATGACATGTATAATCAAAATGATTTAACTATGTGATAATAAAATTATGAAAATCTAACAATAAAAATCTTTTATAAAATTTTTTTTATTTATTTATCAATTGCAAAGGAAATTCTTTACAATACAAAATCAATTTGTTTTGTTAGAGTAGAAACTTATTAGTCATGTAAATTTCATGTTATCTATCAACACATATCCAAATGTTCTGTATAATGCTGCCCTTTGGAAGCCCTGTATTTCTGTTCATATACATATGGGATTAGTATTATATTATTAGTAACAACCATTTACTGCAGTTATAAGAGTTACTGTAGTAATTCATTGTGGATATAGTATTTATCATTGTAATTTGATATTGTAATACTTCTTATTACCATTGTAAATTGTCTTTATTACATTATGAGTTCCTATTGATAGACTGATAATATTTTGTACTGTATTTACTGTTTTATTACAGCGTTTCATTTGGTTCTACCAAAATGCAAAAGTGAAAATATAATTTTAATCTTAGCTGTTTTTTAATCCCTCTCATGGTTCATCTAACAAGTCTAATGTATTATAAGAAATAAGTTTAGAAAAAACTAAGCATAAAAAAATACATACTCATATAATCCAATTTCTTTTGGTAACCTGTATAGAAAGAATAAAAAATGACCATATTAGAAAATATTATTTTATACTACTCTACTACAACATGATGATGATGATGATGATGATATCTATAAACTCAACAAATAATGACAGGAACACATTTGAATATCTACATAATCACACAAACTATCCATTAATTTTGATTGATTTTTATTTATTTATTATTGATGAAGCATTCTTGTTGATTATTATTATTATTATTTTTGTTGTTATTACTTTAACTTTAATTTATAGTTGCTTTTTATTAGGGAACATCTAGAATAAAAATGAAGAGAAATATTGATGTCAATCAACAACAACATCATAGAATATCACAGATTGAACATGATTTTATAGTGTCTAAGAAAAAGAGAAAAGAATGGAAACAGCAAAGTTTTGTTCCCTAAAATATCTATATGTAAAATAAAATTGAAAATCAGTCGGTTTTTTATCTAAATAAAAATAGGATTAATTCTAAAAGTTACAAACCTTTTATAACCCATTTTTTGTCAAAACCTGTTAAGAAAAAGAAAAAAAGAAAAATTAGAATAAATGTATAGATTTAGAGTTATATGAATGTCAATTTTGAAATCAAATCATAAATGAAATGTTGTGAAAGAAGATTTAAAATGTTTAGTTGATTTTTTTTTGTCTGGAATTTGAAGAATATTAATAGAATAAAAAAGTTTTTACTTGTATTATCAAATTTATAATACTTAGTATATAACTAGACATTTGTATTGGATTTGAAACTAATTTTAATAAAAATTGACTAAGAATTATCTTTTAAAATGTAACAGGAAAAAATATCAAAATCAGAATATTTTAAGAGTTTACTATAAGGATTTAATCTTAAATCTAAATTTGCCTTTTTTTTTTTTACTTTTAAAAAATTATCATCATGTTGAATTCAATGTTGATTATATAATAGATTCTTATACATATAAATGAATTTCTATGCAGGAAACGAACATTTGTTTTTTTTTTGCAAAAAAATAGAAAATATTATTTTACAGTTAGTGAAGATAATTTTTAATATATGAAATACACTTTTTTACGAAAGAAGGTATTTAGAATAATCAGTTTAAATCATTTAAAATCTATTTTGTTAGGAAACTTATCATAATTCCTTTAAGTGAAATAGCATTCTGAAATTAATTTCAAGAACGAATTATAACATTGTATGTCTAGTGTATGTCAAAAGAAATCTAAAGAAAACCTAACACATAAATATTTTCATTTCATTCAGCAATATTTTATCCAATATTTTATGGCTTATAATGAATACTTAAAAAGAAAAAAAAACTTACTCCAATAAATTCTGTATACAAATGTCCAGGCATAAATCTTAAGTTCCTCATACTTTGGTACTCTCATTATAAACCATTCATATGGACGGCTAGCTATTCTCTCCACACCTGACATGTCCACTTTTCCAATGGCTACAACAAATACCCTGACGTCTTTGCGTTTCAAGATGTCAGCTTGCTTTGTGGTCCCAAGAAGATTGTTTGATTTGCCATTAGTGATAACAATGGCAATGTTAACTACATGTGGCCTGGCTCCAAATCGGTAAGTGAAGGAGAATCTCCTGACATATCTCAAGGCACGGTTTGTGTATTCTTGTCCCCTTACATATGGAATCCTGTCAATGGCTAGCAACACTTGATGTAGATCCTTGTAGCTGTTCAAGTTGAAATTGTCTCTCACCCAAGTGCTATAAGTGACAACACCGACTCTCACATGGCTGGGTGCAATACGGAAGTACTTGATGACATTCTTCACAAAGTTTTTCACTCGCTTGAAGTTTTCCAATCCAACGTAAGTGGATGTGTCGATTACAAACATGATGTCCATTTGGCCTTTGTTGTAACCTTTCAGAAAAAAGAAATATTTACACATGAATAACAGGTGTTGTAAATGATATATGTCATATTAATGATGTTAATTCTATGTTTTAGAAAAATGATATATTTTTTATAAGCAATCTCATATATGAAGTGTTGTAAAGGATATATTTCATATTAACAATATTGAGTTTATGCTAAAAAATGTATTTTTTGAAAGCAATTTTATACATGAAGTAAAAATAAGTAAATGAAAATATACTTGTAAATTTTCTTACAAGGAAAATGTTTTCAGTTCCTTACAGTGAGGCAAAATTGTTTTCATGCCCAAAAGTATAAAATATTAGACTTGCTTATAGTTGAATACTAAACAATAAATTTGCACTTTTAGAGAAAGTAATTGTTATTTTCTGTATGCAATTTAAATTGCATAAATGAAAAAATCAACCAAGTGAAAAAGCAAGAGTTTATCTTCTAATTTGAACAAGAAACAAAATAAAATCAACATTTTTAAAATATTTTAAGAATATTTCACAAGATACTCACCAGTCAGTTTCCATTCTTCTTGAACTATAATTGAAAAAAAAAGAAATTATTAAACTTTTATGAAATGACATCCAATGAAAACATGAGAAATATTATTTAAAATTGTCAGATTGATACCATTTTTGATCAAAGATTTTGCTTCAAATAAGTTGCAATTAAAATATTTAGCATGTATTAAAATATTAAGAACATACAACAGATAAAAATTAATACCAAGGAATTGTATTTTCTAAAGTGTTATATATGAATTGATTTATCCTGGAAGAAATATTGAAACAATGAAATTGCAAATTTGTTTCTTTAGAAAACTGAATATCTTCTTTGTGTTCATAATAGGGTCAACATGTTTCAGACAGTTTATCCTCCAACTTTTCGCAGGTGTACTGTTTAAATGGAAAGAGAGTTTCTCTTTCTGGCAGTGTGAAGCAAAATAGAAAAATAATTTTTAAAATTCCTATAAGCAGCAATGCTTATAATATTATTTATTTTATGTTTTTAGTAAAAACTGTAACCTAGTTGAATCTTTTATGTGGAGATGTCCACAAATCCAACATATTCTTTGTTGAGCAACCCCCTTCCACCCCCTAAATATCCTGGTGTTGAAATCTATTCTAGCTTGGCCTATACAGATAATCCATTGTATGCCACCCATTTCAATTTTTAATTTACAAACAATGATCTCTGCCAATTATCTGGGCCTTATCCCAGAGGAGGTAATGTGATATTTACTACATATCCCACGTATACAGGTCAGGCACAAGACCCTATTAATGTGGGACCACACATAAACCGAAGCTCATGGGAGGCAGACGCAAAAAAATATGTTGATCCCATCGGCATTCTCTCTCAAGGGGGGCACCTCAGGCACCGGGCAATAAACCCAGCCCTACCCTGGTGTTGCCTGGGGGATGACCTCCTGGGATCAACGCTGTTAATTTTATCAACGGTCCAGGGTCAAAGTCACATCAATGGAAATTAAATGATTTTATTAATAAAGGATATCAATTATTATTTATGTAGAATTAAGAATTTGATAAACCCAATTAACATAATATTTAAAATATAAAAAATAATAAAATTTATTGCATACAGTGCTCAGGCACACCACAACTCATCAAAGGCTCATGTATAGTACATAGAATAATGTACTAATGTCAGGAAAATAAATAGCATGCAATAACAATATACATGTATATGTGTGCGCATGTGCATATGTGTATGGAGAGGGGATATCAGGTATAGTGATGTCGAATTACAGGAAACATGGAGGTTTTGAAAGATGCAGTGTTTCAGCAGCCAACTATGGATGTAGGCAATTTATTCCATGCTTCAGCAACTCTGAGCGTGAAAAAATGTTTCTGAAAGTCATGTGAGCTATGTTGTTTTCTATCTTTGTAGGCATGCCCACGTGTGTTAGAAACATAAAGATTGGATATTATCAACATTCTGTTCAGGTATTATACTGTATACAAAGGTCCAGAAAGTTCTCAGCCCAAGCAAGATTTTATTTTTGGAATTGTTAGGGAGAGTTATCTCCCCCTAACGATGCACACGCGTATCCCATCATTAGCCGAACTCTAATCCAAAACCATCCCACTGTATTCCCTGTCAGTGAGAATAAATAAGACAAATATTGTTATTGTTAACATATTCTCTGTTTTTATTATCATTTCTGTATATCCTACATCTCGGGATACTACAGGAATGCTTAAAGAAACTTGCGAAATAATGTATTAATTATGTTGAACTACAGGATGAATATGAGAGATGATAGCAAATACATTTCATGATCCTTGTCATATCTTCTTTTTTTTATCTGGGCTGAGAATTTTTCACTATCCCCTCATATAAAAGAATTCTAAAAATTTTCTAAAATAATATTACATGCAGACAAAATGAAAATAATACAAACCTTCATAATTATATTTCTCTTGATATTCTGCAGAAAAAAGTGAAAAGAATAAATGTATATCTTTAAAATTCAGAAAAAAGAACTTATATATATATATATATATATATATATATATATATATATATATTTTAAATAGAAATATAATCTTATTTCTGTAAATATTTATATATTGATTCTTAGGATATATTTTTATTTCGGAAATGATTGTCTATCAAATCAAAATGATGACAGCATTTGCTTCTCTTTTAAATTTAACATCTTAATCACAATGGATACTGCAATTATGATCAGAATTAATTAATGGTTGGAAAGAAAATGAAATAATCTTTCTAAATATGTAATTTGTATGTGTTTTTATCCATTGATTTTTTATAGTGAGTTCAAATGGTATTTTGTCTTAAAACATCTGAAAACGTGTGATACAAATTTTTTCCGTGGTCAAATTTTCTGTGTTACTTTTTTTTAAAATCAAAGTGGTTAATCTTTCGAGCGCTTTGCGGCAATTCAATTTGCCATCTTCAGGTAGGAAACTGATGGTATGTTCTGTGTCTCGTTTTTAAGGAAAACGAGCAGTAGCGTAGGAATTGGAAGTGGGAGGTAGTAACAATTGGTAGGGGGAGGTTGTAGGAATTGGTAGTAGTTCGAACGAACGATGCAGTAGAGATTTTTTTGTGGGTGAGGGGCATGAGTTGTGAGAAGGGGAGGGGAATAGTGGAAGAAGGATAGGCGGGAAATTATAAGCATTTGAGAACATGTTGACTTGATTTAAAGTTTACTTTGTTTAAGGTAGATTTTTTTGTTTAATATATAAAGCTTTGATTATTTGAAGTTTTTGTTTGTTTGTTTTTTTTATGTAGTGTGAGTATATTTTCTGTTAGAATTTTGCGGTAGGTAGAGGGGGGGGCATGAATGTGTTTTAAGGTGTTGATTAATGGAACTGGAATCGGATAAGTGTAGTGTTAATCTGCGTGATAATGTGGTCGTCGTGTGGCCAATATATGTGTTATCAATTTTGGAGAGACAGTCTCCTACGGCACATTTGAATTCATACACAATATTGGTCTCATTAAGACGAGTAGTTTTGGGGGAGGAGTTGTTGCATGTGATGAGATTGGTAGTTTTAAACTTTTTGTAGTAGATACTCAGTTTGACTTTTTTGTTAATGTCGGTGGAAGAAACATTGTTACGTATTAATTTTTTTAACGCAGTTTCGTCCAGTTTATAATTTTGGTGCACCTGATTACAGTAATATATGTTTTGGTTTGGGCTATTAAGTGTGCTATTGTTTTCATTGTGGTAAATATTATGGAGGGTTTTTCGGATTTGTTCATCAACAAAATAGTTGGGGAATTCATTATTGATGAGAGTTTGCTTAATATTTTTTAGTTCGGAAAAGAATATTGTTTTAGAAGAAGAAGTAAGCTTTGCAAAGTTTTTTATAATGGCTTTTTGTATTGTGCATAGCATTCACTCTTGTAGTTGATAATACAAGAATTGATGGAGGTAGGTTTTTATATGGGTAGGTAGTGAATATGTTGTTGTTAGAGTCTATCATGACGTCAAGGAATGGAAGTTTATTGTTTGTGTTAAGTTCGTATGGGAAGTTTAGTACGGAGTGTTGTTGAAATGTTCTTTGTAGTTCGTGGAGTTCATTTACATCATTAACGAGGAGAATATTGTCAACTTGTCCGACAAGAATTGTCAATACAGTTTAACACAACATGTTTAAAAGAAAAAATGCTGCCAAAATACACTTATTTTATATATATATATATATATATATATATATTATAATAAACTGACAATATCAAAATATAAACAATTTCTAAAGAGGTAATTAAAAATAATCTGCTTAAATAGATTTAGAAAAGTTTTTAATCTAAACATGTTTTTATTTCTTCTACATTAGCTGTTTATGTTATATTAAAATTAAAAAATAGTATTTGTAACTTTTTAAAAAGTATTTTAAATTTAATATCTTAGCAGCATTGTTGACTATCAATTAGGAATCAGTGTTACATACCAATATCTTCTAATTCTTCTTGATGATCTGCAAAAGAAAAATATGAGTAAGTAAAACATAATTTGCCAATGCATAAATAAAGAAAAGGAGTATTTTTTAATGTTTATACTTTGATAGAAGTAGTCATACTATTATATCTTAAAAGTAATGAAAAAAAATGTAATTTTGGTACAGTTTGAGTAAAATTAAAAAACAAAAAACTTATTGTAATTACAAATTAGCATGATATTCATTTTGAGTCCATTTCTAAATACTTTATAGAAAAAAATGAAAAGAAATATATAAAGATTTTTTTCATTACATATTACTGTTAATCTACTATGACTGTTGTATAGTAATTGTGTGTTGATCAGATTTTAATATTATTTCTTGAAAGGAGATGAATGCACTAGATACTGATTTTGAATATTTACAAACCTTTTTAGGTTCCATTTTCTATCATAACCTAGAGTTAAAAAACAAAAAGGAAAATATGACACAGAAGAAAAATATATTAGAAATAGAACAATTCTATATCAATATGATACATAAATATAAACACAGACTTGTATATCCAATATATTTCTTTTCTGAATTATAAGTGAAATTTCATAATATGAAATTTTAACAGGATTCTATTTTTTAAGTTCATACAACTAAGTAAATTCAATCTATTGACAAAAATATAAGACTTGCAAAAGATTTCAAGATTCAGTTGTATAGATAACTTAAAATTATCATAAACATTCAGAGTATTTTTTTTCCTTTCATATGGCACTGAATTCTTCACAAAAATTGTTTTAAACTGAAATATTCTTTAATGATTTTCATTTTTTCGAGCAATGTTGTGAAAAATAAGTAAAATCTGAATTTATTTTATGTATTTCTTTTATAATAGAGGTATTTGTAAAAATAAAAATTTAGTTGATGATGGGGACATTTTCAGAAACCCATTCATTGGTATTAAGTGAAAAATATTTATACCCCCACCCCCAAAAAAAAAGACAGGATATTACACAGATAATTCTATTTTATAAGGACTTAACAATTAAAAAAAAAATATTTCATTAAATGACAGTTATTTTGGAAGAAATCATAAAACAAATAAAAAATTCTTTTCAACTATATTTTCTATCACGAAAATACAAGATGCATTAGTAGTGATAATGAAAACAATAATAATTATTCATTATTTATTATGACAAATGTTTTTTTTTGTCTACAATGAACAAGAATTTATCATTAAATAGATATATATTTTAATTAAAAAAAGTTATAAAAGATTGAAAGATTTGTAAAATAAAATCTCTAAAAAAATGTATATGGTGATACAGAAAATGAAATTTGATAAATAGATTTTTTAATGTCATATTATAAAATATTATCATATTTTCTACTTACTCCAATAAAGTCTGTATGCCAATTCCCAGGCATATTTTTCAAGTACCCTGTAGTTAGGTACTCTCACAATAAACCATTCAGATGGAACACTGGCTATTTTTTTTTCATTGGGCATATCCACATTTCCAATTGCCACAACAAATATTTTCACATCTTTGTGTTTCAACAATTTGGCCTGATCTGCTGTCCACCAAATATTGTAGGCTTTACCATTGGTGACGACAATAGCAATATTGATTATATGCGGTCTTGCTCCTAATCGGTAAGTGAATGAATATTGCCTGAGGTAACTTAGTGCTCTGCTTGTGTAATGTTGTCCTCTCACATAAGGAATCCTGTCAATGGCTCGTAGCACTTGGTGAAGATTTTTGTAGCTATTCAGATTGAAGTCATCTTTTACCCAAGTGCTATAAGTAATAACACCAACTCTTACATGGCTCGGTGCAATACGGAAATATCTGACCACATTCTTCACAAAGTTTTTCGTTCGTCTAAAATTTTCATTTCCAATGTAGTTAGAAGAGTCCAGTACGAACATGATGTCCATTTGGGCTGTTTTATAACCTGGAAAAAAATGTACTTTAATAGTTGAAATTTCAAACAAATTTACTTTCTTATAATTCTCATATAAAGATTTGATTTTAGATTATGTGAAGGAAAAATATTTCCAATGGAAAAAATAGAAAGCATGAATTTAAAAAGCCAATGTAAAAATGGGACTGAATTATTTGTAAGAATTTCATTGGTACTTACCTTCTTTTAAGAATGGTATTTTTCTTGGAACTGCAGAAAAGATAGATAGGTAATGTTTAAAAGATTTTCAATAAAGGTATATAAAAACAGATAAAAGAGCTATATATATATATATACACACACACACAAAAAAAGCATATATGTACATATATCAGAGCGTGTGTAATATATATTAATAAGCAAAAAAAGTTTCACAATTCAATGATTACTTTAAGTATAGTAACTATTAGATTTGATTTGATTTATTTGTAGGTTTTGATTTAATTGTATTAAATTAGAAAATTCACAAAGTATGAGCTCAAAAAAATATCTACATAATTTGCAACTTTCCTGAATAACTTCTTAAATTTCTTTCAAAGTTCAGTTTGTTTGGATTAATAGCAATATTTGCTGTCAGTTTTCTAGGGTAAATTTTGGGACTTTAAAAACTGAAAAAGTACATATTGTACTTATCAAGCAAAATTGTTCATTTATTTTTTTTAATGTTTTTTACTAGGTATCTGGTCATTAAAAAAATAAAAATGAAAAGCAAATATATTCAATTAAAAAAAAAATAAATTTTTTTTTTCTTTTTTATCAATACTTTCATTTCATGTCAGAGATCAACATTTTATGATTTAAGTAGAATAATGCTGAATAAACAAATATGATTGAAATATTTTTTTATAAATTTTTATTTTATTTTTTGTATGTAATTTTTCATTGTCTATATGGTATGGAAGTCAATCTATAGTATAAATCTTTTAAGTGTCTGATTAATAAGAGATATTTATTGTCTGCTTTAAAAAATTGCTTGTGTACATGTTTTGTACACTTCTTCAAGTTTTTATTTCTTTTTTTGGTAAGAAATACAATCCTTTTTTTAAAAAATTAAATTCAGAAGATATATTGTTTAGGAGGTATAATTCTTTTGTTTCTTTCTAGTAAAAAGACAAAACAAAAGGGAAAAAAACAAAAAAAAACATGAATGGCTATCTTTATTTATTTAATTTATGTTCTAAATAGATTATGTGGAAGTTCCTTACGAAAAAATGTTCATACTTAAGAAGAGAACTTCTAATCTGCACTTTTTTGTACTTAGTTGGTGTATTATGTGTAAATTATATTTGTATGAATTCATCTTTCATGAAAGAAAAAAATCAAGAAAAACAGTTGACAATATTGTCAAATATTTCTTGGTGTTATTTTTTTTTCATCAACTGATTTACCGAATCTTAAAAGTGAAATCTTTAAAATTGATCAATAATTAATTAAATAACAAAGAGAAAAAAATGATACTAACCTAAAATTTCCAAATCCTTTTTGTAACCTTTCCATAAGAAGAGAAAAAGATCAAAAATATAAATTAGACATAAAGATGTTTCTTGATTGATTTTTAATTGGTTATTAGATATAAATCAATTATATATCTCAACAAAAAGGTAACAGGAATTTCTTTCTAATCTCATATGAATTACACTGTGAATATATGATTATGAATTTTGAAAGATTTCCTTGAAAGAAACTAAAATTTACAAAATATATTGGATTAAACTGAAGAAAAGGTAAATGTATTTTTTAACAACAGGTTTAAAAGTGAATAAATTAATTTTCATAAGAAAATGAAAAATTCTAGTAAATTATAAACATGAGAAGATTTTATTGCCAGAAATAATATTTTATCAGTGACATTAAAATATTTTCTATTTCATTTACAAAAATAGTAAATATAGGGAAATTTTAATGTCTACTAACCGTTCATGTTCCAACCTCTATCAAAACCTAAAATTAAAAAAAAAGGTAAATTTATTTATAACACATTAGATGAAAAAAATATGATAATAATGGTCAAAAAGTTTTTGTATGAAACAATTGGAATTTCAAATATCTTACTATTTAATAATGGAAATAGAAACATTCTTTGAAACATGTTTAACTGTTACAGAATTTTAATATATAAAATCTTATTATTCTTGTTTGAATTTTGTAGATGGGAAATTATTAAACATTGTGACTATAACAACCAACATAAGGACACTAGTCTGAGTCCATTTATGTATAATAACATTTCAGTACTAAAGTAACTAGTATTTAAGAGGATAAAACAGAAACACACAAAGATAAAACAAATATATAACTTTTATCAGTTGGCTGAATTACAATACAGTGATCTGAATTACGTAAGCTGTCAATTATATTATTATATACTTATGCTGTGAAATTTCATATATATCAAGTATTGGATGAATAAACATAATTGTTAATAATGAATTTAGTTAATATTTTATTTATGTTAAAGTATGATTTTAAGGAAAATAATTCTTATAATTTTGGATACTGAAATGTAATGATTTATAATTGGTGTATAAAATCATTGCAGATTTTAATTTGCAGTACAAATAGAAAATATTCATATGAAAAATGATTTATGCAAATGAAATGTAGAAATAAGTAATAAACTTACCCCAATATATTCTATATACCAATGCAAGTGTGAATTTTTCAAGTTGTTTATATTGAGCTACTCTGAGAATAAACCAGGCATCAGGTGTACTGGCAATTTTCACCACTTGTTTCATAAGAACATGTCCAGTTGCAACAACAAATACTTTTACACCTCCACGTTTCAAATCAACAGCCTGTTGGTCTGTCAGTGATGGATTGTGAGATTTACCATTAGTAATGATGATAGCAATCTTATTAACATTTGGTTGGCCACCCAATCGTTCTGTGTATGAAAATCGCCTGAGGTAGCCCAAAGTCTTGCCTAAATCTGGCCGTCCACTCTTATAAGGAATCTTGTCAATTGCCTGTAGCACTTGTCTCATATTCTTGCACTTCTTCAAATCAAAGCCTCTTATTGTTGTACTGTATGCTAAAGCACCTACTCGAACAAACTTTGGAGAAATGTTGAAATATCTGACAACTGATTTCATAAAGTTCTTAATCTTTTTAAACTCTTCCTTTCCAACAGCAGAGTCAAGTACAACATGACGTCCATACGTGCAGTAAAGTAACCTGTAATACACATGAAGAAATCTATAAGTAACTATTTTTTCAGTTGATTCTTTATACAGAAAAGAAAAATAGTAATTCTAGTTTTACTTAACATTTCTTTTTTTTGTTTCTAATCAATGTTTTTTATTTGTTTTTTTTATATGATTGACACTTTGAGACACAAAGTATTTAATAAAATCAAAATATCAAATATTTGCTGTACAAATAATATATTTAATATTATTACACTAGATAAAAGTTATCATCATTTAATTAATTCTCTGTATATTGTAATTGTAATTTTGGTATCTACATTTCTTTAAGTCATTAGAGTTGAATATGTTTAAGTAGATTAAGGAATTTTCATAATAAAAAAAATCAAAATATTTATTGCAGAAAAAAAAGTCTAACTGCAAATCTAAAAATATTTTTCAGAACAAAAGAAAAAAATAGAATCAACTAATTTTTTTTTTTTAGAATAACAAATTTATTTTGATATTACTACCTCTCAAGTTCCATTTCTCTAAAACTAGGGAGAAAAACAAAAAATCAGGAATAAATTGTATGTTGATAAAAATCAAAAGAATCAAAATATACTCTTAATGATTTTGAGTAGATTCTAAAATGTCATTTACTATTAATCAAAGAGGAAATAGAAAAATCATGTATAGCAGACCTCATATAAAGAGAGAAATATAAATATTACACTCACTAGAATGAATATTTATAGTAATAGACAGTGAATGGTGTTGGAAAAAAAATCAGCATGTATCCAGATGATAGAGATGTTTGATACTAATTTTACTTTGCAGTAACAAAAAAAAAAAAAATGGTTAGAACTGCAAATTACACTTGAAGCAGAATGTATCAAAGAAAACAATTATGTGAACATAAAACAATTATATGAACAATAAAAACAGAAAGTAGTTTAATTGAATGAATGTTAATAATACTTCATAGACAGTATCTCAAATAGTACAAACATCTTTCAAGAGACTGAAAAGCTACATCATTGGTCCAAATAAAATTTTTGGATAAAAGAAAGGTGCTTGGCCCAACCAAGAAGGAAATGGACTTTTTAAAATTAAAATTACTTTTTAAGGCTTAAAGAAACTTGAGAAAAGATATAGCAAGTGTCCTGTGCTGCATATGTAGAATAGTATATCTCCATATATAAAAGAATGTCATGGTATGTGTGTATTGTCTTATAACTCTGAAAAGAGATGTCATTCAGCATTGAAATATTGCATACACCTTAATATGTTTGTAATAAGGAAAAATTCAAAATTTGGTTATTGATTTTTACTGATTAAATGATATAATTCATCAATTAAAAAAATCAATCGATTTGTGAAACTCTTCACATAAATAAGTACAAAAAGACCTGCTGTAGTTTAACCGACTCATCCTATCATTGGACCCATCCAAGTGAATATAGTTTGCCATACGTTGCCTTCAGTTTCAGATCTTTTGACGGCAAAAGCCCAGCCTGGGAAAAATATCAATATAATATCTGTACCTGGGCTAGGAAGCTGCAAAAGTTTCTTGATTGATTCCAGGGACCATCCACCCAGCAGCACTTGCCTCCTCGCCTAAAAGGGACAGGGCTGGGTTTATTGCTCAGTGCCTGAGGCACCCCCAAAGATACTGCCAGAATTTTTTATGGAATTTTTAGACCCGACTTTTAGCCTCACCCCAACTGTACGTAGCACCCAGCCCTGTCCCTTTTAGGGAGGAGGCAAGTTGTGCTGGGTGGATGGTCCCTGGAATCAATCAAGAAACTTTTGCAGCTTCCTAGCCCAGGTACAGATATTATATTTTGATATTTTTTCCCAGGCTGGGCTTATTGCCGTCAAAAGATCTGAAACTGAAGGCAACGTATGGCAAACTATATTCACTTGGATGGGTCCAATGATAGGATGAGTCGGTTAAACTACAGCAGGTCTTTTTGTACTTATTTATGTGAAGAGTTTCACAAAATCGATTGATTTTTTTAATTGATGAATTATATTATTTAATCAGTAAAAATCAATAACCAAATTTTGAATTTTTCCTTATTACAAACATGAAGGTGTATGCAATATTTCAAATGCTGAATGACATCTCTTTTCAAGAGTTGAGACATAACACATACCATGACATTCTTTTATTGGAGAATATACTACACATGCAGCAACAGGAACTTGCTATATCTTTTCTCAAGTTTCTTTAAGCCTTAAAAAGTATTTTAAATTTTAAAAAGTCCATTTCCTTCTTGGTTGGGCCAAGCACCTTTCTTTTATCCAAAAATTTTATTTGGACCAATGATGTTAGCTTTTCAGTCTCTTGAAAGATGTTTTGTACTATTTGAGATACTGTCTATGATATTATTAACTCATTCATTCATTTAAACTACTTTCTGTTTTTATTGTTCATATAATTGTTTTTAATGTTCACATAATTGTTTTCTTTGATACATTCTGCTTCAAGTGTAATTTGCAGTTCTAACCATTTTTTTTTTTTTGTTACTGCAAAGTAAAATTAGTATCAAACATCTCTATCATCTGGAATACATGCTGATTTTTTTTCCAACACCATTCACTGTCTATTACTATAAATATTCATTCTAGTGAGTGTAATATTTAATTTCTCTCTTTATATGAGGTCTGCTATACATGATTTTTCTATTTCCTCTTTGATTAATAGTAAATGACATTTTAGAATCTACTCAAAATCATTAAGAGTATATTTTGATTCTTTTGATTTTTTATCAACATACAATTTATTTCCTGATTTTTGTTTTTTCTCCTAGTTTAAGAGAATGGAACTTGAGAGGTAGGTATATCAAAATAAATTTTGTTATTCTAAAAAAAAAAATTAGTTGATTCTATTTTTTTCTTTTGTTCTGAAAATATTTTAGATTTGCAGTTAGACTTTTTTTTCTGCAATAAAATATTTTGATTTTTTTAATTATGAAAATTCTTATCTACTTAAACATATTCAACTCTAATGACTTAAAGAAAATGTAGATACCAAAATTACAATTACAATATACAGAGAATTAATTAAATGATGATAACTTTTATCTAGTGTAATAATATTAAAGATATATTATTTGTACAGCAAATATTTGATATTTTTGATTTTATTAAATACTTTGTGTCTCAAAGTGTCATCATATAAAAAAAAACAAATAAAAAACATTGATTAGAAACAAAAAAAGAAAAATGTTAAGTAAAACTAGAATTACTATTTTTTCTTTTTCTGTATAAAGAATCAACTGAAAAAATAGTTACTTATAGATTTCTTTCATGTGTATTACAGGTTACTTTACTGCACGTATGGACGTCATGTTTGTACTTGACTCTGCTGTTGGAAAGGAAGAGTTTAAAAAGATTAAGAACTTTATGAAATCAGTTGTCAGATATTTCAACATTTCTCCAAAGTTTGTTCGAGTTGGTGCTTTAGCATACAGTACAACAATAAGAGGCTTTGATTTGAAGAAGTGCAAGAATATGAGACAAGTGCTACAGGCAATTGACAAGATTCCTTATAAGAGTGGATGGCCAGATTTAGGCAAGACTTTGGGCTACCTCAGGCGATTTTCATACACAGAACGATTGGGTGGCCAACCAAATGTTAATAAGATTGCTATCATCATTACTAATGGTAAATCTCACAATCCATCACTGACAGACCAACAGGCTGTTGATTTGAAACGTGGAGGTGTAAAAGTATTTGTTGTTGCAACTGGATATGTTCTTATGAAACAAGTGGTGAAAATTGCCAGTACACCTGATGCCTGGTTTATTCTCAGAGTAGCTCAATATAAACAACTTGAAAAATTCACACTTGCATTGGTATATAGAATATATTGGGGTAAGTTTATTACTTATTTCTATATTTCATTTGCATAATCATTTTTCATATGAATATTTTCTATTTGTACTGCAAATTAAAATCTGCAATGATTTTATACACCAATTATAAATCATTACATTTCAGTATCCAAAATTATAAGAATTATTTTCCTTAAAATCATACTTTAAACATAAATAAAATATTAACTAAATTCATTATTAACAATTATGTTTATTCATCCAATACTTGATATATATGAAATTTCACAGCATAAGTATATAATAATATAATTGACAGCTTACGTAATTCAGATCACTGTATTGTAATTCAGCCAACTGATAAAAGTTATATATTTGTTTTATCTTTGTGTGTTTCTGTTTTATCCTCTTAAATACTAGTTACTTTAGTGCTGAAATGTTATTATACATAGATGGACTCAGACTAGTGTCCTTATGTTGGTTGTTATAGTCACAATGTTTAATAATTTCCCATCTACAAAATTCAAGCAAGAATAATAAGATTTTATATATTAAAATTCTGTAACAGTTAAACATGTTTCAAAGAATGTTTCTATTTCCATTATTAAATAGTAAGATATTTGAAATTCCAATTGTTTCATACAAAAACTTTTTGACCATTATTATCATATTTTTTCCATCTAATGTGTTATAAATAAATTTACCTTTTTTTTTAATTTTAGGTTTTGATAGAGGTTGGGACATGAACGGTTAGTAGACATTAAAATTTCCCTATATTTACTATTTTTGTAAATGAAATAGAAAATATTTTTAATGTCACTGATAAAATATTATTTCTGGCAATAAAATCTTCTCATGTTTATAATTTACTAGAATTTTTCATTTTCTTATGAAAATTAATTTATTCACTTTTAAACCTGTTGTTAAAAAATACATTTACCTTTTCTTCAGTTTAATCCTATATATTTTGTAAATTTTAGTTTCTTTCAAGAAATTCATTCAAAATTCATAATCATATATTCACAGTGTAATTCATATGAGGTTAGAAAGAAATTCCTGTTACCTTTTTGTTGAGATATATAATTGATTTATATCTAATAACCAATTAAAAATCAATCAAGAAACATCTTTATGTCTAATTTATATTTTTGATCTTTTTCTCTTCTTATGGAAAGGTTACAAAAAGGATTTGGAAATTTTAGGTTAGTATCATTTTTTTCTCTTTGTTATTTAATTAATTATTGATCAATTTTAAAGATTTCACTTTTAAGATTCAGTAAATCAGTTGATGAAAAAAAAATAACACCAAGAAATATTTGACAATATTGTCAACTGTTTTTCTTGATTTTTTTCTTTCATAAAAGATGAATTCATATAAATATAATTTACACATAATACACCAACTAAGTACAAAAAGTGCAGATTAGAAGTTCTCTTCTTAAGTATGAACATTTTTTCGTAAGGAACTTCCACATAATCTATTTGAACATAAATTAAATAAATAAGATGCCATTCATGTTTTTTTTTTTTTTTTTTTTCCTTTTGTTTTGTCTTTTTACTAGAAAGAAATAAAAGAATTATACCTCCTAAACAATATATCTTCTGAATTTAATTTAAAAAAAAGGATTGTATTTCTTACCAAAAAAAGAAATAAAAACTTGAAGAAGTGTACAAAACGTACACAAGCAATTTTTTAAAGCAGACAATAAATATCTCTTATTAATCAGACAGTTAAAAGATTTATAATATAGATTGACTTCCATACCATATAGACAATGAAAAATTACATACAAAAAATAAAATAAAAATTTATAAAAAAAATATTTCAATCATATTTGTTTATTCAGCATTATTCTACTTAAATCATAAAATGTTGATCTCTGACATGAAATGAAAGTATTCATAAAAAAGAAAAAAAAATTAATTCTTTTTTTAATTGAATATATTTTCTTTTCATTTTTATTTTTTTAATGACCAGATACCTAGTAAAAAACATTAAAAAATAAATGAACAATTTTGCTTGATAAGTACAATATGTACTTTTTCAGTTTTTAAAGTTGCAAAATTTACCCTAGAAAACTGACAGCAAATATTGCTATTAATCCAAACAAACTGAACTTTGAAAGAAATTTAAGAAGTTATTCAGGAAAGTTGCAAATTATGTAGATATTTTTTTGAGCTCATACTTTGTGAATTTTCTAATTTAATACATTTAAATCAAATCAAATCTAATAGTTACTATACTTAAAGTAATCATTGAATTGTGAAACTTCTTTTGCTTATTAATATATATTACACACGCTCTGATATATGTACATATATGATTTTTTTTTGTGTGTGTGTATATATATATATATATAGCTCTTTTATCTGTTTTTATATACCTTTATTGAAAATCTTTTAAACATTACCTATCTATCTGTTTTCTGCAGTTCCAAGAAAAATACCATTCTTAAAAGAAGGTAAGTACCAATGAAATTCTTACAAATAATTCAGTCCCATTTTTACATTGGCTTTTTAAATTCATGCTTTCTATTTTTTCCATTGGAAATATTTTTCCTTCACATAATCTAAAATCAAATCTTTATATAAGAATTATAAGAAAGTAAATTTGTTTGAAATTTCAACTATTAAAGTACATTTTTTTCCAGGTTATAAAACAGCCCAAATGGACATCATGTTCGTACTGGACTCTTCTAACTACATTGGAAATGAAAATTTTAGACGAACGAAAAACTTTGTGAAGAATGTGGTCAGATATTTCCGTATTGCACCGAGCCATGTAAGAGTTGGTGTTATTACTTATAGCACTTGGGTAAAAGATGACTTCAATCTGAATAGCTACAAAAATCTTCACCAAGTGCTACGAGCCATTGACAGGATTCCTTATGTGAGAGGACAACATTACACAAGCAGAGCACTAAGTTACCTCAGGCAATATTCATTCACTTACCGATTAGGAGCAAGACCGCATATAATCAATATTGCTATTGTCGTCACCAATGGTAAAGCCTACAATATTTGGTGGACAGCAGATCAGGCCAAATTGTTGAAACACAAAGATGTGAAAATTTGTTGTGGCAATTGGAAATGTGGATATGCCCAATGAAAAAAAAATAGCCAGTGTTCCATCTGAATGGTTTATTGTGAGAGTACCTAACTACAGGGTACTTGAAAAATATGCCTGGGAATTGGCATACAGACTTTATTGGAGTAAGTAGAAAATATGATAATATTTTATAATATGACATTAAAAATCTATTTATCAAATTTCATTTTCTGTATCACCATATACATTTTTTTAGAGATTTTATTTTACAAATCTTTCAATCTTTTATAACTTTTTTTAATTAAAATATATATCTATTTAATGATAAATTCTTGTTCATTGTAGACAAAAAAAAACATTTGTCATAATAAATAATGAATAATTATTATTGTTTTCATTATCACTACTAATGCATCTTGTATTTTCGTGATAGAAAATATAGTTGAAAAAATTTTTTATTTGTTTTATGATTTCTTCCAAAATAACTGTCATTTAATGAAATATTTTTTTTTAATTGTTAAGTCCTTATAAAATAGAATTATCTGTGTAATATCCTGTCTTTTTTTTGGGGGGTGGGGGTATAAATATTTTTCACTTAATACCAATGAATGGGTTTCTGAAAATGTCCCCATCATCAACTAAATTTTTATTTTTACAAATACCTCTATTATAAAAGAAATACATAAAATAAATTCAGATTTTACTTATTTTTCACAACATTGCTCGAAAAAATGAAAATCATTAAAGAATATTTCAGTTTAAAACAATTTTTGTGAAGAATTCAGTGCCATATGAAAGGAAAAAAATACTCTGAATGTTTATGATAATTTTAAGTTATCTATACAACTGAATCTTGAAATCTTTTGCAAGTCTTATATTTTTGTCAATAGATTGAATTTACTTAGTTGTATGAACTTAAAAAATAGAATCCTGTTAAAATTTCATATTATGAAATTTCACTTATAATTCAGAAAAGAAATATATTGGATATACAAGTCTGTGTTTATATTTATGTATCATATTGATATAGAATTGTTCTATTTCTAATATATTTTTCTTCTGTGTCATATTTTTCCTTTTTTGTTTTTTTAACTCTAGGCTATGATAGAAAATGGAACCTAAAAGGTTTGTAAATATTCAAAATCAGTATCTAGTGCATTCATCTCCTTTCAAGAAATAATATTAAAATCTGATCAACACACAATTACTATACAACAGTCATAGTAGATTAACAGTAATATGTAATGAAAAAAATCTTTATATATTTCTTTTCATTTTTTTCTATAAAGTATTTAGAAATGGACTCAAAATGAATATCATGCTAATTTGTAATTACAATAAGTTTTTTGTTTTTTTAATTTTACTCAAACTTGTACCAAAATTACATTTTTTTTCATTACTTTTAAGATATAATAGTATGACTACTTCTATCAAAGTATAAACATTAAAAAATACTCCTTTTCTTTATTTATGCATTGGCAAATTATGTTTTACTTACTCATATTTTCTTTTGCAGATCATCAAGAAGAATTAGAAGATATTGGTATGTAACACTGATTCCTAATTGATAGTCAACAATGCTGCTAAGATATTAAATTTAAAATACTTTTTTAAAAAGTTACAAATACTATTTTTTAAATTTTAATATAACATAAACAGCTAATGTAGAAGAAATAAAAACATGTTTAGATTAAAAACTTTTCTAAATCTATTTAAGCAGATTATTTTTAATTACCTCTTTAGAAATTGTTTATATTTTGATATTGTCAGTTTTTTATTATATATATATATATATATATATATATAAAATAAGTGTATTTTGGCAGCATTTTTTCTTTTAAACATGTTGTGTTAAACTGTATTGACAATTCTTGTCGGACAAGTTGACAATATTCTCCTCGTTAATGATGTAAATGAACTCCACGAACTACAAAGAACATTTCAACAACACTCCGTACTAAACTTCCCATACGAACTTAACACAAACAATAAACTTCCATTCCTTGACGTCATGATAGACTCTAACAACAACATATTCACTACCTACCCATATAAAAAACCTACCTCCATCAATTCTTGTATTATCAACTACAAGAGTGAATGCTATGCACAATACAAAAAAGCCATTATAAAAAACTTTGCAAAGCTTACTTCTTCTTCTAAAACAATATTCTTTTCCGAACTAAAAAATATTAAGCAAACTCTCATCAATAATGAATTCCCCAACTATTTTGTTGATGAACAAATCCGAAAAACCCTCCATAATATTTACCACAATGAAAACAATAGCACACTTAATAGCCCAAACCAAAACATATATTACTGTAATCAGGTGCACCAAAATTATAAACTGGACGAAACTGCGTTAAAAAAATTAATACGTAACAATGTTTCTTCCACCGACATTAACAAAAAAGTCAAACTGAGTATCTACTACAAAAAGTTTAAAATTACCAATCTCATCACATGCAACAACTCCTCCCCCAAAACTACTCGTCTTAATGAGACCAATATTGTGTATGAATTCAAATGTGCCGTAGGAGACTGTCTCTCCAAAATTGATAACACATATATTGGCCACACGACGACCACATTATCACGCAGATTAACACTACACTTATCCGATTCCAGTTCCATTAATCAACACCTTAAAACACATTCATGCCCCCCCTCTACCTACCGCAAAATTCTAACAGAAAATACACTCACACTACATAAAAAAAAAACAAACAAAAACTTCAAATAATCAAAGCTTTATATATTAAACAAAAAAATCTACCTTAAACAAAGTAAACTTTAAATCAAGTCAACATGTTCTCAAATGCTTATAATTTCCCGCCTATCCTTCTTCCACTATTCCCCTCCCCTTCTCACAACTCATGCCCTCACCCAAAAAAAATCTCTACTGCATCGTTCGTTCGAACTACTACCAATTCCTACAACCTCCCCCTACCAATTGTTACTACCTCCCACTTCCAATTCCTACGCTACTGCTCGTTTTCCTTAAAAACGAGACACAGAACATACCATCAGTTTCCTACCTGAAGATGGCAAATTGAATTGCCGCAAAGCGCTCGAAAGATTAACCACTTTGATTTTAAAAAAAAGTAACACAGAAAATTTGACCACGGAAAAAATTTGTATCACACGTTTTCAGATGTTTTAAGACAAAATACCATTTGAATTCACTATAAAAAATCAATGGATAAAAACACATACAAATTACATATTTAGAAAGATTATTTCATTTTCTTTCCAACCATTAATTAATTCTGATCATAATTGCAGTATCCATTGTGATTAAGATGTTAAATTTAAAAGAGAAGCAAATGCTGTCATCATTTTGATTTGATAGACAATCATTTCCAAATAAAAAATATATCCTAAGAATCAATATATAAATATTTACAGAAATAAGATCATTTTCTTTTAAAATATATATATATATATATATATATATATATATATATATATATATAAGTTCTTTTTTCTGAATTTTAAAGATATACATTTATTCTTTTCACTTTTTTCTGCAGAATATCAAGAGAAATATAATTATGAAGGTTTGTATTATTTTCATTTTGTCTGCATGTAATATTATTTTAGAAAATTTTTAGAATTCTTTTATATGAGGGGATAGTGAAAAATTCTCAGCCCAGATAAAAAAAGAAGATATGACAAGGATCATGAAATGTATTTGCTATCATCTCTCATATTCATCCTGTAGTTCAACATAATTAATACATTATTTCGCAAGTTTCTTTAAGCATTCCTGTAGTATCCCGAGATGTAGGATATACAGAAATGATAATAAAAACAGAGAATATGTTAACAATAACAATATTTGTCTTATTTATTCTCACTGACAGGGAATACAGTGGGATGGTTTTGGATTAGAGTTCGGCTAATGATGGGATACGCGTGTGCATCGTTAGGGGGAGATAACTCTCCCTAACAATTCCAAAAATAAAATCTTGCTTGGGCTGAGAACTTTCTGGACCTTTGTATACAGTATAATACCTGAACAGAATGTTGATAATATCCAATCTTTATGTTTCTAACACACGTGGGCATGCCTACAAAGATAGAAAACAACATAGCTCACATGACTTTCAGAAACATTTTTTCACGCTCAGAGTTGCTGAAGCATGGAATAAATTGCCTACATCCATAGTTGGCTGCTGAAACACTGCATCCTTCAAAACCTCCATGTTTCCTATAATTCGACAACACTATACCTGATATCCCCTCTCCATACACATATGCACATGCGCACACATATACATGTATATTGTTATTGCATGCTATTTATTTTCCTGACATTAGTACATTATTCTATGTACTATACATGAGCCTTTGATGAGTTGTGGTGTGCCTGAGCACTGTATGCAATAAATTTTATTATTTTTTATATTTTAAATATTATGTTAATTGGGTTTATCAAATTCTTAATTCTACATAAATAATAATTGATATCCTTTATTAATAAAATCATTTAATTTCCATTGATGTGACTTTGACCCTGGACCGTTGATAAAATTAACAGCGTTGATCCCAGGAGGTCATCCCCCCAGGCAACACCAGGGGTAGGGCTGGGTTTATTGCCCGGTGCCTGAGGTGCCCCCCTTGAGAGAGAATGCCAATGGGATCAACATATTTTTTGCGTCTGCCTCCCATGAGCTTCGGTTTATGTGTGGTCCCACATTAATAGGGTCTTGTGCCTGACCTGTATACGTGGGATATGTAGTAAATATCACATTACCTCCTCTGGGATAAGGCCCAGATAATTGGCAGAGATCATTGTTTGTAAATTAAAAATTGAAATGGGTGGCATACAATGGATTATCTGTATAGGCCAAGCTAGAATATATTTCAACACCAGGATATTTGGGGGTGGAAGGGGGTTGCTCAACAAAGAATATGTTGGATTTGTGGACATCTCCACATAAAAGATTCAACTAGGTTACATTTTTTACTAAAAACATTAAATAAATAATATTATAAGCATTGCTGCTTATAGGAATTTTTAAAATTATTTTTCTATTTTGCTTCACACTGCCAGAAAGAGAAACTCTCTTTCCATTCAAACAGTACACCTGAGAAAAGTTGGAGGATAAACTGTCTGAAACATGTTGACCCTATTATGAACACAAAGAAGATATTCAGTTTTCTAAAGAAACAAATTTGCAATTTCATTGTTTCAATATTTCTTCCAGGATAAATCAATTCATATATAACACTTTAGAAAATACAATTCCTTGGTATTAATTTTTATCTGTTGTATGTTCTTAATATTTTAATACATGCTAAATATTTTAATTGCAACTTATTTGAAGCAAAATCTTTGATCAAAAATGGTATCAATCTGACAATTTTAAATAATATTTCTCATGTTTTCATTGGATGTCATTTCATAAAAGTTTAATAATTTTCTTTCTTTTTTTTTTCAATTATAGTTCAAGAAGAATGGAAACTGACTGGTGAGTATCTTGTGAAATATTTCTTAAAATATTTTAAAATGTTGATTTTATTTTGTTTCTTGTTCAAATTAGACTCTTGCTTTTTCACTTGGTTGATTTTTTATTTATGCAATTTAAATTGCATACAGAAAATAACAATTACTTTCTCTAAAAGTGCAAATTTATTGTTTAGTATTCAACTATAAGCAAGTCTAATATTTTATACTTTTGGGCATGAAAACAATTTTGCCTCACTGTAAGGAACTGAAAACATTTTCCTTGTAAGAAAATTTACAAGTATATTTTCATTTACTTATTTTTACTTCATGTATAAAATTGCTTTCAAAAAATACATTTTTTAGCATAAACTCAATATTGTTAATATGAAATATATCCTTTACAACACTTCATATATGAGATTGCTTATAAAAAATATATCATTTTTCTAAAACATAGAATTAACATCATTAATATGACATATATCATTTACAACACCTGTTATTCATGTGTAAATATTTCTTTTTTCTGAAAGGTTACAACAAAGGCCAAATGGACATCATGTTTGTAATCGACACATCCACTTACGTTGGATTGGAAAACTTCAAGCGAGTGAAAAACTTTGTGAAGAATGTCATCAAGTACTTCCGTATTGCACCCAGCCATGTGAGAGTCGGTGTTGTCACTTATAGCACTTGGGTGAGAGACAATTTCAACTTGAACAGCTACAAGGATCTACATCAAGTGTTGCTAGCCATTGACAGGATTCCATATGTGAGGGGACAAGAATATACGAACCGTGCCTTGAGATATGTCAGGAGATTCTCCTTCACTTACCGATTTGGAGCCAGGCCACATGTAGTTAACATTGCCATTGTTATCACTAACGGCAAATCAAACAATCTTCTTGGGACCACAAAGCAAGCTGACATCTTGAAACGCAAAGACGTCAAGGTATTTGTTGTAGCCATTGGAAAAGTGGACATGTCAGGTGTGGAGAGAATAGCTAGCCGTCCATATGAATGGTTTATAATGAGAGTACCAAAGTATGAGGAACTTAAGATTTATGCCTGGACATTTGTATACAGAATTTATTGGAGTAAGTTTTTTTTTTTTTAAGTATTCATTATAAGCCATAAAATATTGGATAAAATATTGCTGAATGAAATGAAAATATTTATGTGTTAGGTTTTCTTTAGATTTCTTTTGACATACACTAGACATACAATGTTATAATTCGTTCTTGAAATTAATTTCAGAATGCTATTTCACTTAAAGGAATTATGATAAGTTTCCTAACAAAATAGATTTTAAATGATTTTAAACTGATTATTCTAAATACCTTCTTTCGTAAAAAAGTGTATTTCATATATTAAAAATTATCTTCACTAACTGTAAAATAATATTTTCTATTTTTTTGCAAAAAAAACAAATGTTCGTTTCCTGCATAGAAATTCATTTATATGTATAAGAATCTATTATATAATCAACATTGAATTCAACATGATGATAATTTTTTAAAAGTAACAAAAAAAAAGGCAAATTTAGATATAAGATTAAATCCTTATAGTAAACTCTTAAAATATTCTGATTTTGATATTTTTTCCTGTTACATTTTAAAAGATAATTCTTAGTCAATTTTTATTAAAATTAGTTTCAAATCCAATACAAATGTCTAGTTATATACTAAGTATTATAAATTTGATAATACAAGTAAAAACTTTTTTTATTCTATTAATATTCTTCAAATTCCAGACAAAAAAATCAACTAAACATTTTAAATCTTCCTTCACAACATTTCATTTATGATTTGATTTCAAAATTGACATTCATATAACTCTAAATCTATACATTTATTCTAATTTTTCTTTTTTTCTTTTTCTTAACAGGTTTTGACAAAAAATGGGTTATAAAAGGTTTGTAACTTTTAGAATTAATCCTATTTTTATTTAGATAAAAAACCAACTGATTTTCAATTTTATTTTACATATAGATATTTTAGGGAACAAAACTTTGCTGTTTCCATTCTTTTCTCTTTTTTTTAGACACTATAAAATCATGTTCAATCTGTGATATTCTATGATGTTGTTGTTGGTTGACATCAATATTTCTCTTCATTTTTATTCTAGATGTTCCCTAATAAAAAGCAACTATAAATTAAAGTTAAAGTAATAACAACAAAAATAATAATAATAATCAACAAGAATGCTTCATCAATAAATAAATAAATAAAAATCAATCAAAATTAATGGATAGTTTGTGTGATTATGTGATATTCAAATGTGTCCTGTCATTATTTGTTGAGTTTATAGATATCATCATCATCATCATCATCATGTTGTAGTAGGAGTAGTAGTATAAAAATATTTTCTAATATGGTCATTTTTATTCTTTCTATACAGGTTACCAAAAGAAATTGGATTATATGAGTATGTATTGTTTTTATGCTTAGTTTTTCTAAACTTATTTCTTATAATACGTTAGACTTGTTAGATGAACCATGAGAGGGATTAAAAAACAGCTAAGATTAAAATTATATTTTCACTTTTGCATTTTGGTAGAACCAAATGAAACGCTGTAATAAAACAGTAAATACAGTACAAATATATATCAGTCTATCAATAGGAACTCATAATGTAATAAAGACAATTTACAATGGTAATAAGAAGTATTACAATATCAAATTTCAATGATAAATACTATATCCACAATGAATTACCACTGTAACTCTTATAACTGCAGTAAATGGTTGTTACTAATAATATAATACTAATCCCATATGTATATGAACAGAAATACAGGGCTTCCAAAGGGCACCATTATACAGAACATTTGGATATGTGTTGATAGATAACATGAAATTTACATGACTAATAAGTTTCTACTCTAACAAAACAAATTGATTTTGTATTGTAAAGAATTTCCTTTGCAATTGATAAATAAATAAAAAAAAATTTTATAAAAGATTTTTATTGTTAGATTTTCATAATTTTATTATCACATAGTTAAATCATTTTGATTATACATGTCATAGAATTTTTATTTTCCAAAATTAACAATTCTAAAATAATTCATTTACAAATAAAGTTGATATTAAAATTTTATTTTCATTTTTCAGATGATAAAGTGTACTCTATTATAGAAGGTTTGTATATTTTTAATATTACATTAAAGATCTTTTAGATCCTTGAATTTTTTCCAGTATATCATGTCTAAGACATTTTTTATAACAGAGTCTTATCATTGTGTTATTGCCTATATTAAAAAGATAAGTAATGACAAGATAGTAACAGCTAGTGTAATAGAAGCAAACTTCAAATGACATCACATTTTTTCAACAATTAAATCATTTCTAATATCAGTGAATCATTCAGCATTAACAAAAAAAATGAAAAAACTTGCATCAATTTGTTTGCTATGTCTTCACAAATCTTTGTAAGTAGAAAATGTACACTTTCAAAATGACGTACACTTTCAAAATGAATACACTTTCAAAATGAATATTTATAATTTGCCATCGTTGTGAATATTTTTATACTAAATATTATTTCAGCCATTAGAATAATTGTTTTGTTTTGTTTTTTTCTACAGAAGAGCAACGGAAATATACCTATGGAGGTTTGTAATACTTTCATTCAGCTCTTAAATCTCTTTTAATCAAATAATGTTATTTATTAATTGCTGATAGTTTTTCTATATCAGCTTATATGTTTGGGTGCTGAAAATTTCTTAGCCTAACCATGAATGAAATGACCTAGATCCATTAGACATATATATATATATATATATATATACAAGTACTAGCAGAAATACCGGTCCATGACTGGAGTAAAATGATTTTAGGAACACCAGTAAGTGGGAGGGAAAAGAGCAAGAGAGGAAAATAATTTAGCAAATTCTTATCAAATTAAAAAAAAGTTTTAAGAATTTGTAAATTACAATGTTTGTTTATTTTAGGAATTTTTTTTTTTTTTTTTTTTTTCAAAATATTAAAGGCATTCCATCATAATTTAATTGTAATAAACAGGGTTAGTATGAAGCATATGGTGGCAAGGAAAAACAAACACAGATTTTAAGTTTAACAATGTATTAGCAAAACAAAAGATTATATGGTTGAAAATGGTTTAAGAAGAATGTATATTTGGTGATAGTCTGTTGTGGTGTGAGTAGCACTTGGTGTTCGGTGGTCAGTTGTAGTGGAGGTGGTGATGTGGGCAGATGAAGTGATAGTAGTTAGATGTAGGTTAGTCTGTTTTGTATCCTTGATGGTGTAGTTTTGTCGTTTCGTTTTCTTTTGTTGATGTTCTCACCAGGATATCTCTGTTGTTGGCTCTTCAAAGCCTTATATAGGCTCTCATTATCCGAAATCAACCAAAAAAAGGACATTGTTAAGCTTACAGTCTTTGAAATTGTGATCCTGTCTTAGTTTTTAGAGCCCTCTACAAATTCATCTAGACGGTTTTCTCATAGCTAATAGATGTCTCACAAAATTCTCTTTCAGGATCTTGATAAAAATAGTGTCCAACTTAGCCAGTGCTAAAAATAATTTATTTTTTTTGTTTTTTTATTAATAATTGTTATACATTCTGCTTCAAGTGTAATTTGCATTTTTTTTTTTTTTGTTACAAAACCTATCATGCTGATTTTTTTCCCATTCATTACTATAAATATTCATTCTAGTGAGTGTAATATTTATATTTCTCTCTTTATATGAGGTCTGCTATACATGATTTTTCTATTTCCTCTTTGATTAATAGTAAATGACATTTTAGAATCTACACAAAATCATTAAGAGTATATTTTGATTCTTTTGATTTTTATCAACATATAATTTATTCCTGATTTTTTGTTTTTCTCCTAGTTTTAGAGAAATGGAACTTGAGAGGTAAGTAATATCAAAATAAATTTTGTTATTCTAAAAAAAAAAATTAGTTGATTTATTTTTTTCTTTTGTTCTGAAAAATATTTTTAGATTTGCAGTTAGACTTTTTTTTCTGCAATAAATATTTTGATTTTTTTTATTATGAAAATTCTTTAATCTACTTAAACATATTCAACTCTAATGACTTAAAGAAATGTAGATACCAAAATTACAATTACAATATACAAGAGAATTAATTAAATGATGATAACTTTTATCTAGTGTAATAATATTAAAGATATATTATTTGTACAGCAAATATTTGATATTTTGATTTTATTAAATACTTTGTGTCTCAAAGTGTCAATCATATAAAAAAAACAAATAAAAAACATTGATTAGAAACAAAAAAAGAAAAATGTTAAGTAAAACTAGAATTACTATTTTTTCTTTTTCTGTATAAAGAATCAACTGCAAAAATAGTTACTTATAGATTTCTTTCATGTGTATTACAGGTTACTTTACTGCACGTATGGACGTCATGTTTGTACTTGACTCTGCTGTTGGAAAGGAAGAGTTTAAAAAGATTAAGAACTTTATGAAATCAGTTGTCAGATATTTCAACATTTCTCCAAAGTTTGTTCGAGTTGGTGCTTTAGCATACAGTACAACAATAAGAGGCTTTGATTTGAAGAAGTGCAAGAATATGAGACAAGTGCTACAGGCAATTGACAAGATTCCTTATAAGAGTGGATGGCCAGATTTAGGCAAGACTTTGGGCTATCTCAGGCGATTTTCATACACAGAACGATTGGGTGGCCAACCAAATGTTAATAAGATTGCTATCATCATTACTAATGGTAAATCTCACAATCCATCATTGACAGACCAACAGGCTGTTGATTTGAAACGTGGAGGTGTAAAAGTATTTGTTGTTGCAACTGGACATGTTCTTATGAAACAAGTGGTGAAAATTGCCAGTACACCTGATGCCTGGTTTATTCTCAGAGTAGCTCACTATAAACAACTTGAAAAATTCACACTTGCATTGGTATATAGAATATATTGGGGTAAGTTTATTACTTATTTCTACATTTCATTTGTATAATTCATTTTTCATATGAATATTTTCTATTTGTACTGCAAATTAAAATCTGCAATGATTTTATACACCAATTATAAATCATTAAATTTCAGTATCCAAAATTATAAGAATTATTTTTACTTGTACTTAAAATCATTCTTTAATATTGTTCTTATACAATTGAAATATTAATAGCATTCGGTAATAGTTTGGTTTATTTTCTCACTTTCAGAAAGACATAAATTATTGTTGAACATTTTAAGAAGATACAATCATTATTTTGCTTGCTATGCAATCAGCTTATTAAAATTACATTTATTGTTCTTCACGGGAAGCATTGGGTTAATTATTGATAAGAAAGGAAATTTTGTTGAAGAATATTTGATTTGTGTAATATACATTTTTTTTTATCATATCACTATCAACTTATTGAAAAATTGTTTGAGAGCCTTCTTAATATTTTTCTGCAATCACATACCAAATAATTTTGTTTAAACTTTTTTCTTTTAGGCTTTGATAGAGGTTGGATCATGAAAGGTTAGTAGTCATTAAAATTTCAATATATGTGCATATTTAATTGTTTCATTTGGTCCACTGTTCTATGACTGAGTAAAAATATAAATGTAAATGTCATATGTATATATAATACATTTATTAGTGTAAAAAATGTTAAAACATTTTTTTATCATTCTGTTCAATATAGTTTTATAAATTTTTATTTTTATTTTTTGTGATATAAGATTCAAAAGTGTTATCAATCTTTTTTCTAATCTACAATAGTTGTAAGACCCATTGTTCATAAAATGTATATTATTTTCTATTTACAGATTTTAAACAAGGTTTAGGTTTTTTTGGTAAGTCTTTCCATTTCTCTTCTTACATAATAAAATAGAATTTTCAAATCCAAAATATAACAAAAGGGAATTTATTTAGCTACTTAGAATCCCTGGAGTTGGAGGCCATGGTGTTATAGTTAGAGTCGTAGGAAATGGACACATTAACCCGAGTTCAAATCCTTGATGAAGCTACAGTTTACATAGCACTAATATCCTTGGGAAAGGTATGAATCCAGCTATGGGTAAATAGTAGGCAGACTGGGCTCTTTAACCTTGGTTAAGCAACCAGTCTAGAAGAAGGAAAACTCTGAATTCAAACCTGTTAAACTCCACTTGGTGTGGTCATTACTAGAATAGGCTCTGTCCTAATAAGTGATCTATTTCATTAACCTGGTTACTGCAAAATAATGCCAGAAAAATCACCTTCAGTATGAACTGACTACAATCAATGAAGGCAATAAGAACTCTAGTTAACTTTAATTGTGAATCGCACTTTCAGTAATAAACAAAACAAATTTTTGTATTTTATTTTCATTCATATTGGACTTTTTGTACTAGTTAACATACTTCTCCACAGGTATATACTGTCACACACACATTCATTTTGATAAATAACAAGTGTCCTTAGCAGTCTAGTAAAGGTTTATTACAGTTCTCACTTATTTACCTTACTTTTACCCTGGATATAATGGTGCTTTTATGTAATTAAGTTTGAGATTCTTGATCTAAAATTATTAATAATTAATGATTATTTTAAATCATTAATTTTATTTATTAATTATTAAAATTCTCACTTGCTATAAGCATATGAAATTATATTTTTAGGAAAAATAAATATACTTATCTTTCTACTTACATAAATAGTTACCTTAGCCAACAAAATTGGATGGAGATTATGTATTCCCTCAGCTTTGCTTTTTTGTCTAACTTTACTTATTTGCTTATATGTTCATTGAAGTATTTCCAAATTGTTTGTCTTTATTAAGATATGTAGAAATAAATTGTCTATAAATATTTTGAGATTTATATAAATATTCTTTCAAAATGTTCAATTACTTTCTTAGTGTGAAATAAATAAACATGAAAATTGGATATAAATATGATCAACTGCATTATAATTGTTTTGTTTTGATTCTTTTTTTTTTTTCAAAATCTAATCCCTAATAATTATTAAATGCTTTTGTCAGAGGAAAGTCTAGGATCTGTAATCAGATTATTCAATATTTAAGGACAATAACATTGGTGCAGGTCTGAACACTCTCAATCCTTTCTAAGAGTTCATTTACAAAAGAATCATTATTACTTCACAGACTGTGTAAACATTAAAATCTGTTGAAAAATATTGTTTTATGAATATGATAAAAATAGAAAAGATTTTATGAAAACAGTTTTAGAAGAAGAATTTTGATCTTTCAACTTTTATATTTGACAAAAATAAGTGTTGTTTATTATATGTTGTATATTTTTGTTTCATTGTAGATAACCAAGAAAAAAGAATTGAAGGTTTGTATAATTTGTATAAATTAAACCATCATGATAAAATGAATCTAAAGTCATTATTTTATTTTAAATTTTATTGTAAACAACTATTTATCAGTAAAAAAAAAAAAAAAGTGAATGACTGTATTTTTTACTGGGATTTATATGCCAATTTCAAAATTTGAAAAAAATAATTTTTGTGATTGTTTTGATATTTTGGAGATATGCTTAACTTAGCAGCTATCATTGTAAGAAATTGATCAGCGACCCAAGTTCAAATCCTGGAAGAGGCTGTTATAAAATATTACAATAAATAAGTAATGTATATATTCTTTGGATATATATCTTACTTGTGAATAAAGTATTAAAAGTGCCATGTTGATCTTTAATTCTAACTGAATGTTTTCTAATTAAACTTTGAAATTTCCAAAAGTCCACTTAGTTTTCATAATAAAGCAGTTTTTTATTATTACTAACCTTATTCATACAAGGATGGAGTTTTTTTTTATTATTATTAACCTTATTCATACAAGGATGGAGTTTTTTATTATTACTAACCTTATTCATACAAGGATGGAGTTTTTTTATTATTACTAACCTTATTCATACAAGGATGGAGTTTTTTATTATTACTAACCTTATTCATACAATGATGGAGTTTTTTTTTTTATTACTAATTATTCATACAAGGATGGAATAAACATTTGTTTCCTAAGTTATCTTTATCTCAAATATAGTTGCTCTTTCTCTTCAACAAATAACCCTGCTGATTCTCTTTTAGTATTTGCCACTGAAAGGCAAGAAAACCCTGGGTATTTCTTAAAGGCTATCATTGTATAAAAAAGAGGTTTTGTTTTTGTTTTTGTTTTATGTTTTGTCAAATTATTGGGATCATTGTTCACATAGAGTAAGGTCATTTTAAACTGCTATCTATATTAAATGAATCTTACCTAGGTATAAAAGTTATCTATTATTAAATGAAAGGATAGTATAAAAGTTAGTATGTAATAGAAATGACAGTAATTTACTGGGAGCTAAACGCGTTCGCTGCCTCACGTGTCAATTTACTCTCTGAGAGCCATTCGCCAAACTGCCATTTTATGCTGGAGACTTATTTGTATAAGATGGCAGTGACACATTTTAAAAAACAGGTGAGTGGACATGGAGGGGCAGTTTTCCTACAGGCTTCGCATGTTTATTGATTGAACGTAACCTGCTAGCTCTGTTCTGTGCGTGACGACGAAGGACTTGACACCCTGTTATAGTCTTTACTTCTTGTGTGTACTGAAGGTTTTGTGTGTTGGTGTGGATAACAGAATCCTGATCAAAAGTAAGAAATCAAAAATTGTGAATTTACAAGATTATCGTAGCAGCTTAATTTTTTTTCTAGTAAACCATACTGTTACATAGTACTACCCCTCATGATAATTGTTACGTTCAGTATATGAGATATGTAAATTCTGGTTGGTTGGTTGGTTGGTTGGTTGGTTGGTTGGTTGGTTGGTTGGTTGGTTGGTTGGCATGACAACCCTTGCTGTGTGTTTTGGGTGGAGGGTTGCAAGTAGTTTTCAGCTAGAAACCACAAGGTTCCTAGTTCGATACTGGTCCTCGCCAACTCAGTGTATAAGTAGCATAGGGACCTGTGCGGTAAAGTAAGGAGATGATGGTAGGTGTGGCGCCCCACCTCAGATGCTAAAAAACAATCTCCTTGGTCTAGCGCTATTGAAAAGGGGATAGACTCCCTCGCTGACTGGCTGATACCGACTTTAGGCCGCCCCGTCGACTTTACTACTAATGATAATAATCTTTTGTAAACAATTAGAGTTATTTTTAATGCAAATACTTTGCATGCTTATATGGCTTCAAGTATAATAGAGGTGTGTGGTCAATGGTTAAAGTTGAAGGAAATGGACTCGTCGACCCGAGTTCAATTCCTGGACGAAGCTGTTTACATTTCACATATCGCTAATACCCTTGGGAAAGGTATGAATCCAATTTCCCTCCAGCTATGGGCAAAATAGCAGGGTAGACTGGACTCTTTAACCTTGGCTAGGTAACCAGTCTAGGAGAAGAAAAACTCTGAATTCAAACCTATTAAACTCCACTTAAGAAATTGACCTTGTGTCACATCCTGCTCGTGTGGAGGGGTTGGTAAATATATATATGGCTTCAAGTATTTCTATTTAATACTAATTATTTTCAAATAGATCTGTTTGACCCTATGTGGGATCCTAACAGGTATCATCACTCTGGGTCAAAGTGGATCTGGGACTAATGGCAATGAAAGGTAACTCCACACTCTTAAGAGATGCACAAATGGAGCCTCATCACTGGATGCTGTTTAATGACATACTCTGGATACTATATGTAAATGTAACAACAATTATGAGATAGGTAGAGATAGGTAGAGTCTATACTATCAGCATCAAATGACAAATGTTTGGTAACAAAAGTTTTTTAAAAAAAACATAATTCAGAAAATAAATCTTCTGAGTATTATAAAATTGAAAAGTTTATATTAATTCTATTAAAAAAATATTTTGTTGATGATGCTTCTTTGATATACAGGGTCTTTCAAAAATGATGCAACCATCTTTTTGACAACTTGCATTTAAAAAAGCAACAAAAAATGAAAAATTAACATTGAAACCTCTAGACCCAGAAAATATTCTTATCAAAATTTAGTTGCTGTACATCCAACTGTTTGCTCATCTCTCACATATTTCAATATAAGTCACAAGAGAAACACGTGTTTGCCTCTGAAAAACAACATGGAGGAATGGATACATGAATGAGGCTAGTGCATGATGTGGCTGCTTCCAGATGACCCTTTTCTAAAATCAGCAGGTTCGTTTTGCTAACCTCACCCTATGGGCCTCTTCATCAAACAAAATAATCCCTATAATTTAGGATGTCTCAAATAGTTCAAAATGTCTTTAAGAAAAGAGAAAATATTATGTAATCAGTGTAGAAGCAAAAAGATCATCTGAGAAAAGTGCATTAAGTGCAAAGTTTTAGTGATAGAAATAATTAGAATCTTGACAAGTTCTCTGATTCTGGTTCCCAGGAATTTGGTCCCTAGGCTATCGAAATTTTACCCCAAAGTCTTCTCTCCGAGATAAAATTGTAACATTACATAGTAGTAATGCCCGAACTGAAACAAACAAAAATTCACAGAAATATGCAAGTCAGAGCGTTTGAAAAATAAGACAAAAAGGTCACTGTGAGCCTTTAAAAAAAAAGGTTTATTGAGTTGCAAGAATTTTTCCACTTGCTATTGTCCAACGGACATAAGTTAACAAAATTAAATTATAATAAATTTAACATTTATACAAAACAGACACAATGCAAAACAAGAAAAACAAAGTACTTTTTCCTTTTTGTTCTTCGGTCTGACCTGTCACCGAAGGTCACATAATTTAGTAGTTTCAACTACTAAATAAAAGTTCTTATAAAAGAAGAAGATAATGTTCTTTAGAAGAGAGTCTTTTGTGCAGAATGCCAAAATAGTGAATACCGACAGAGTCCTTTGAACAAGTACTTTTTTTTAGTCACCACCCTCAAGTCTATCTTCCTGCCAACATAAACCGAGGGAACATTATTATAACCAACCACCACATTTCTTTTCAAGAATGTGGGTTCCTTCTCAGCCGACGCTAAACAATGGATAAGAAGTCCTTCCAATGATGTACTTCTTCAGGACCGCCGTGTACCAATTATTCCTTCCTGTGACCATGAGTTCTTGTTACAGCCACAAAAGGAATATCAACTGTCTTCAACAAAGGATATTTCTTTCAAAGAAATATCCATCCCTTGCCGAAAAATAGGCTCTCCAGAGATTCGAAACAGGATCCTGTGACAAGGGAAGCATCTGCCATATTGGACAACATCCCTCGCACGTATTACCAGGGGCTGCTACCTCTACCAACTCATTTCAAAAGAGTGCGAAATCCCGCCAAAACGTCACTTAAATAGCATAGTCAGCCACCCTTCCCCAACAACTGCTGCTGCTGCTACTATCATAGGCAACAGGCAGCCATGACCCCTAGGGGACAAAATACAAACTGGGTTGATCCAAGGGCGGCTACTCTAACTTAACTATTTTTACTTTCTTATTAGAAATTTTTACAAGGCAAGAGATTTGCAAAATAATTTCTAAGGGTTCTTTTAGACAGAAACGGTGAAGCAGTCACACCATGTTCTTCAAGCACAATTCATGTGAGGTGATGGTAATTACACATGATGCAATCATTTTAACTGTCTCTGACAACAGTTTTGCCTCATGACTAATATAACTGTGTACAATTTAAATGGGCATTAATTCTACCCTCTTATCCTTTTAGTTTCTGTCCTTTATAAAAAACACTTTGTATGATTATTTCTATATAATTATTTTTTAAAAAATAATTCTACTACTTAGATATCATTTTTATTTGCTTTATTTAAATGTTCTTTTTTTTTTTTTTCTTTTTTTTTTCTCTATAGTTTTAAAAGAACATCAAGTGAGAGGTGAGTAGTTTATAACTGAAACAACTTTGTTTATCTTTCAATAAGAGATCATTTTTAATGTAAAAGTATAAATATTTGTAGGAGAATGAAGTTTCCTTTTCAATGTTCTAATGTTAGGTCATCATTATTTTGTAATGGTTTTTGTTTTATGGATGTGGAGTGAGAAATGTCAGTTTCCTCGCAAGAGAGAATTAAAAGAAAACTTGTTTGTAACACAAAAACTTTTTTTTGATGTGCAAATTAAACAAGTAAAAAAAAAAAAAAATAAAGAAAAACATATTTTAAAGAAAGTTTGTTTGCTAGTATGTACATGTGTGAGAAGTTACTAAAAATGTGTGAAGGTTTGTGAAAGACTTACATATTTGAGAAGAGTTACTTTCATTATTGGCTGTGTGTTTCCAGAATTATATGTGAAAGCTTTTGATATTGTTTACTACATAGTGTGTACCTATAGTTATGTGTAGTGTGCTACTTGTGGCTGCTGCCAGATAGCCATTTTATAAAATCAGCAGGTTCATTTTGATAACCCAGCCCATGTCTTAGATCACCAGTGACCTGGTCAATCTCAGGCCAATTTCACTAAACAAAATAATCTCCATAGTTTCTGATATCTTAAAAAGTTTAAAGAAAATATAGAAATATTACATCATCAAGACAGAAATAGAAAGATAGTGTAAGAAAGGTACAGTAAGTACACTAAAACATCTTAGGCATAAAAACAATCAAAAGTTGCTTACTCTCTGATTCTAGTGTACACGAATTTTGGCTCGTACACAAGAGATTCCCTGAGAATTGTCTGAAGTATTTTTGAATTGTATTCGGAGCTGTCAGATCCTGCGGCATCTTGATCAATATACTTCGATGCTGAGTTGGTTGTTTTGTTTACAGCATATCAACCCTTCTCGGTCATTTAATGCCGAATCATGTCATTTTTTATGAACAAACAGCTCAGTTTGTTTACAGTACCTCCAGTTGCTTAAATGGTCACCCTAATTAAGTATTGAACAGGCTCATCACTGTTTAACTTCGATATTGAGGTTACAAATCCAAATTGCCTCGCTAGTGCTAACGAGTTTTCATATTTGCATATGTCTATGAATGCAATAAAGTATTATTCAACATAAATTAGCAGTTTGTCAGTACTCTCACACATTAAATTTCTGTGTGACGCCTATTGCACTACTAGTAGAAATTACTACACCTCTGAGAACGGGGTTCCATAGATGGAAAAGAGAATAGGTCTTGCTTCTACTGCATACTTGATGAAAACAGGAAGATTCCTCTTGGCATCTTTTCTTTTATACTACAGTGTCTTGTCTGTTGGTGGTGTTTGTAAGAGTTATATTGCAGGGGGTGGGGGTATAACCAAAATAAAACTTTAAGTACATCTTGATGGTTCATGACTTCAAAAACTTTCATAATAAATGTAATTCTAAAAATGCCTGCATTAAATTCCTGATGTCTAAAACTGCATGTATAAAAATATTTTACAATGTTCTTTATATACATTATACTTTATATTGCCTATCTATTCCCATATCTTAGTATTATTGATCAAATATATTTTTTGTTCATCTGTCTGTTATTGCATAACTCAAGGAGGGCCACCAAATTTTCTGTGATTATTAACGGGATCCTGAAATATGTTTTTAGCATACTGGTTTTTAAAAATTCTAGAAAATATAAATATGATGTTAAACTGGACCCTTATTTTGTGTCCATCAGGTTTGCTTAACCAAATCTTTACTTTTTTGTTTAACCATATAAAGTAGACATCTACCTGAAATTTTCCTAGCCAGAAAGGAGGAGTCCCCTTGATTTAGTGGATAAAGTGATTGACTGCAACATTGTAGTAAACAAGTTCAAACATCAGTCATGCTATTAAGTTCAATTTCAGATTAATACTCTTGGGAAAGGTATGAACCCCCTCATTATCCTCAACTATAGCTTAAATAGTATCACTACTGTTCTTCTACAAGGATGGCTTTGGCATTAAATAACACATGAAGGTTAATATGCTATTAAACAAAGAAACCATTAAACAAATCAAACCTATCCAGTTTTTTTTCCATGACTGGAATAGAATAACCCTATACCATAAGAATGATACAGTCTGTTTTCATTCTTATCTCTGTGTATAATTTTGGTTTTGGTTTGTTTGGAAAATATATTTATTAAAAGTTTTCTTGTTTTTTTTTTTTTTTTTTTTCAAATATATTAAAACATAATTTCCATTTGATCACCAAAAAAGTATGTAGCATTGACTTCAAATGAAGAGTAATTATTTACAAGTACTACATCAAAACTGAGGAGTCCCCTGTAGCGTAATGGCTAACGTGCTGTACTGTAACATCATAGTAAGCAAGTTTTAACATATATTCACATTCAGGCTAATACCTTTGGGAAAGATATGAACCCCTCATACTGCCAGCTATTGGTTAAATAGTACCACTACTGTTTTACTACAAGGATGGCTTTGGCATTAAATAACCACAAAGGTTGATATGCCAATTAAACAAAGAAACCAAACCAATACATCAAAATTGAAATCAATTAATTTCTTCTTTTTAAATCTATTTACATTAAAATGGATTGGCTATTATAAGCATTGAAGTATAGATACAGTTATGGCTCTAAAATCTTCTTAATATTTTATAAGCAAAGATATTGTTCTTATTTAATGCATATTTCAAAAATCACCTAAGCTTTTAATTCACTTAAAAAGCTCAAATAATGAGGATTAGGAAAATATTTCAGAAGTAATATAAGATATAAAGAAGTAAAACTAGAATTACTATTTTTTCTTTTTCTGTATAAAGAATCAACTGAAAAAATAGTTACTTATAGATTTCTTTCATGTGTATTACAGGTTACTTTACTGCACGTATGGACGTCATGTTTGTACTTGATTCTGCTGTTGGAAAGGAAGAGTTTAAAAAGATTAAGAACTTTATGAAATCAGTTGTCAGATATTTCAACATTTCTCCAAAGTTTGTTCGAGTAGGTGCTTTAGCATACAGTACAACAATAAGAGGCTTTGATTTGAAGAAGTGCAAGAATATGAGACAAGTGCTACAGGCAATTGACAAGATTCCTTATAAGAGTGGACGGCCAGATTTAGGCAAGACTTTGGGCTACCTCAGTCGATTTTCATACACAGAACGATTGGGTGGCCGACCACAAGTTATGAATATTGCCATCATCATTACTAATGGTAAATCTGGAAATCCTTCACTGACAATCAAACAGATTGAAGATTTGAAACATACAGGTGTAAAGGTATTTGTTGTTGCAACTGGACGTGTTTTTATGAAAGAAATGAAGAAAATTGCCAGTAAACCTGATAACTGGTTTGTCCTGAAATATCCGATTACAAATTTTCTGCAAAAGACACATTTACATTAGCCTACAGAATATTTTGGGGTACGTTGTTAATTATTTCTAACATTTCACATCATTACTAATAATAAATTGTAATTACTCTTCTTCTTCTTCTTTTGCATCTATCAAAATTCTAATCTGTATGTTTAATGCTTAATTTAAACTAAAATAATCTGTTTATTTTTTTTCCTTAAGATGGAAGTAAAAGATTTTAATTTGAAATTTCTTTAAAAAATGTTTATCATTATTCATAATCTTAAAAAAAAAATTAAAAATATTAATTATAAATCATAGTTTTAATCATTTTGGATTTTGGTATATATGGTGTGTCAAAAAAGTATCAAGATTTTTTTTTTTTTTTGGACACACCTTGTATTCTGAAAAAAAAATGTTCCATTCATTCTTCATTTCTATCTTGGTAAATACAGCTTTAATCTTGGTACTTTTTTGACACACCTTGTATTCTGAAAAAATTAATGAATGGAACTTTTTTTTTTTTTTTCAGAATACAAGGTGTGACAAAAAGTACAAACAATCTCAATACTTTTTGACACACCTTGTATGTCAGATGCTTGAATAAATATATGATTACATAACCTATATGAAGTCCTGATCATAGAGTCTGGATTTATGAAATCGCTAAAAAAGAACCAAATTATTTGAGCTTTATTTACCAATTCGATTTCACTGTATAATGTAAAAAAAAAATCAGCTTCAAAAATAATAATCTTTTCTTTTTCTAATATATATATTAATCAAATTAAATTATACCATGACAACTATATTTACAATAACATCTCCCAATCTTGAGTATTTGCAACCTCAATTTCACTTATCCTTGCTTGGTTCAATCAGCAAAACTTTTGTGTTCAAAGCTTTTTTAAACTAAAACTATTTTGCAAAATAGATTTTAAATGAGCAAAATATAACCAAAAACAAAACATATGTCTTATATACTAATAGTATTTTGATAATATTAAAAGAAAAAAATTCAATTGAAATGACAAAGAAGTCTGTGTCATGTAATCCTGGAGGTAAAATCTCAAATTAATTTTAAAAAATAAAAACATTATTTTAAAAGTTTTATTCAGAGACCAATGAAAGTTTTTTGTTTAATTCATTTAGTTTCTCATGAGTCAAATATATTCATTAGTTGGGGTGCATCCCCTTTGTCATCAAATGGACTTACAGTGTATAGTAAAATAGTTCTTAGTCTAAAATATTGGTTGAGGTATTGCAAGTATATCACCTTAATTTAAACTTAATAAAGGGAATATTTTATTAATAATGGCACAAAAGTGCAAGTATCACGATGCAGACAATTCTGATATGCTAAAAAGAAACCATGAAATGTTGCTTTTAAGTAAGATTTTCCAGGGAAATGTTGGGATGTACCTGGATGATTCACTATTATCCTCAATTTTTGCCATGTGGTATTTGGAATCTATCTAGCATTAATAACAAGATTCTACTGTAGATTATTTAGCTACCATGCAGAGTCATTTTGAGATTTATCAGAGCAACAAGCTTTCTTGGCTGCACCTATCTTCTCTTCAAGTAATATGCAACTGTCATAAGCTTCTTGGTTCAATACCAGTCCCTGCCAAGTAGCACATCTTGGGTAATCTAATTTGTGTGGTAAAGTATGGAGTTGACAGTAAGTGTGGCACTCCACCTCAGCAATCTCCCTGGTCTAGTTCTAGCAAAAAGTGGATAAACTACCTCACTCACCAGCTTATACAAACAATAGGCCACTTTTTTACTTATATGACACCAGTAGTAGTAAAGTGATTAATCTTTAATCTGACATATTGGGGAAGATGGATTTGAGAAGATGCTCATTAGTGAATACAAATTACCTCAGCCAGAATTTGAACTTGAACTGATGATTCCTTTCTTTGATGATGTTAACTCTTAATTACGCATATTTAAATATTATACTGAAAATAGTGAAATATATTTTGGCATTTCTCTTTCTGAATAAACAATATCAGATATTCATATTGTGCATGTACACACACACACACACACACACACACACATATATATAATTTTTATCTTTCTTGTTAATACTTACTGAAGAATTATGTCTTAATATTGCAAATAAATTTATATTTTTACAGTGTATGACAAAAAATGGAAGATGGAAGGTTTGTAATTATTTTCATTTATCATATTTTCATATCCACTTTTTTATTAATTTATTTGGATTTGTAAACAATAGAATATAACATTTAGTTAATGCATGTTTTGTAAAAGGTAACTGTCAAAAATTTTCACCATTAACATATAATATAGTCTTGCTTAATACCTGAGATATATATTCAAGGGGCTTGGAGTATTTTTTGTCACTGCTCACCCTGGAGGTTTGCTTTCTTGTGCTAATCTTGCTAAGCTAATTTTGTGTCAATCTTGTCAATGCAAAAGAAAATATTAATATATGAATTATTCTCTTTCTTTTATAGTCAATATCTTTGGTTTAGAATTTCATTATCATTTTTAGTTATGCTTTTAGCTGGATCAAGATGAAAGAACTGTTGACAAAAGTAAAAACACATTTCTCTAAATTTTTGAGATGAGGCTTAGTAATTAGTATTATTTGGATTATTCGGACTATTGTCTCATCTTTATTTTTATCTGTACAACGTTTTGGCCGATCTGCCCTCCAGCCTTCTTCAGGTATATTTGTCGGTTCCCGATTACATCAAGAAGGTTCCCGAGTTCCCGAGTCCAACAAGAAATACCTGAAGAAGGCTGGAGGGCACATCGACCGAAACGTTGTACAGATAACAATAAAGATAAGGACAATAGTCCGAATAATCCTAATAATTCTAACTACACAATTACATTAAATAAAGTTTGAAAAGAAACCAACATCTTTTTTATAGTCACTATTTCCATTAAACAATTTAGATATTTTTAAAAGTTTATTATCTGATATATAAGCAAAATGTTAAGTGACATAATTTAAAATTGGTGTGAAAATAAGTTTAATTATCATATCGTTATGTCATAAAAGTAAATTTTCAAATTGAACTGAATCTGACATTATGAAAAAAGAATTGGCTTTGTAAATTTATTAAAAAATATTTTTTTAACCATTTAATGATTGACAATTTTATTGATTGTAAGTGTTGCTTCTTTGTGCAAATGGAGGTGTAATATCTTATATTCTTCTCAAGGATGGTTTAAATTAATTTCTAAGGCTCATCCAATAACAATATGTGTAAACTACAAGATGGTGGATCTAATACTAATATTTATTATAACAATCCTGCAATAGGTGGTGTTCACTTCTATCAGTGTCTTTGAGGTAAAAGTTTACCCAGAATACCACCAGGGAGAGTGGGGCATTTGATGATTGAATACTTTTGTTTGTATTTTTGGACCTTGACATCAATAAGCACCCCAGGTGAGACCTACATTCAAAAGGTCATGTTTTGCTTTTCACCGTCAAAATCCGGTTGTTTGTTAACAGACGATTTTTAGACATTATGTTTTATTAATTATAAAACTATAAACGAAAGTTACGTTTTTTTATTTATTTCATGTTGTTGTTGTTATTAATTCAATAGCAATTCTTTTTTAATCATAAAACTTTTAATGTTAGACACGTTTAACACGGAAATAGTTAAAGCTATAAAAAGTATATCATAAGGTTATAATAATAACAGCTAACCCTAACCCTTAACCCTAACCCTAACCCTAGCAAAATCTTTTTTAAATAAATACTTTTTAATATTAACTATCCGTAGAGGCACATGGAAAATAAATAAACATGTCTTTCGTTTTAAGTTGTTTTTTTTTTTAAATAACAATATTAATTTATCTTTAGTGCAAAATTAATTTTTTCACATATGCTAACAACAACATGAAATAACTAATTTTATTTTTTATTAAAATCAAAAACTATTTTAGTATAAAAATGTTACTGGTTTTTATCGACCGGCTGTTTTGTTTACTAACAACCGGTGAAAAGCAAAATTCAGCTCCTTTCAAAACAGATTTGAGCTGGGTGCCTATTGGTGTCAAGGTCCATATTTTTTATGTCTCTTAGGTATATTGTAATGATGTTTAATATTTATAAGTTATCTCCTTAGATATCTAAATGTTTTATAGAGGCATTATCAAAATTTTCACTGTCTTTATTTTGTATTATGTCCTATTCAAATCGATAACCCTTACACTTTAACTTTGTTAACGGGTATCAGTGAGGCCTAACTTTAACTTTGTTATCTCCATTAGATGAAAATATAAATAAATACTTTTCTTATTTGAAAAGAATAAATATTCTGATTGCAAATGAAATTTTAATTTTAGTAATATATGTGTATTAACAGGATAAAAAATATAAATTAATCTTGTAACTTATTTGAATTATCTTAAAGGAAACTTATATGTTGGCCAGATTCCATATAGGATATACCCGAATCATACAGAGTTATCTCCTGAAAAATGAAGAACCACTTGTTTGTAGTGAATGTAAAGAACAATACTAAACTTAATCCAAACTAAATATTACTAAGCAAACAACTCATAAAAGAAATCTTCAATGATATTGAACCAGAGAAAATAATCCAATTCCTAAAAGAATCCAAACTTTATTCAAAAATATAACCCTAACATCACAAATACCGTGACTATATACATTTACATTTATGTCTAACAAAAAAAAAAAACCCAACCTTTTCCAAATCACATTCAGATCTTTGATTTCCAATTTTAAAGAATTTCAGAATTAAAGGACCCACTAAGGAGTTGATATGTCATTAAACCAAACATATTTATGATTTACTATTATTTTTTGTAGAAATTATCATGAATTAACTTTTTATTCAAATTTCATATATTTTTACTACACACACATACACATAATGTTTTATCTTTGCACAAAACATTTTAGACTATCTAGTATATGTTGTGTAAATGCAGAAATATAACAGATATAACTGCTTATTAAAGTTTTATCAAATGTATATTTTTAATTTGTGCCATAAAAATGTTTTATTTTGTTTTATGCAGAAAAACTCAAAGAAGAAATATTAAAAAAAGGTAGGCTCCCCCTCAATTAATATTTATGGCAGAAAAGCTAGTTCACCGGTTTGAAAAAATGTTTAGAGAAAAAAACAAAAAAAAAAAAAAAAAAAAAATTTAAAAATAAATATCTTCTCCTCAATCAGCCAGAGAACTTGAATTTCTATCATCTAATGGGGGTGGGGTGAGGAAATAAAAAACGGAAAATCATGGGGACTAAAAAAATAAAGAGGTCAATGAGCTTACATTCTCTAGCTAAGTTAATCAAAATGAACAAAAAGGTAAAAAATTCTAGACTACCTTACCTGGGAGGGGTTGACAAGGAACTTCCAATTACTCATTGTTCTTGAGGTACCAGTAATCTCGAGCATGAAATTGAGGTCAGCGCCATCCCCGTGACACATTCGCGCCAACTTCACCACCTTTAGCGAAACTCCAATAAAGAGAGTCTCCTCCTCTCAGACTGGATTTTAATTTTGATCTGGTGCTTGTAAAAGGCAACCAAGGTCCGAGATGAAAAAGACTCGCCTCCATAGTGTTCCTAAAAGAATCCAAACTTTATTCAAAAATATAACCCTAACATCACAAATACCGTGACTATATACATTTACATTTATGTCTAACAAAAAAAAAAACCCAACCTTTTCCAAATCACATTCAGATCCTTGATTTCCAATTTTAAAGAATTTCAGAATTAAAGGACCCACTAAGGAGTTGATATGTCATTAAACCAAACATATTTATGATTTACTATTATTTTTTGTAGAAATTATCATGAATTAACTTTTTATTCAAATTTCATATATTTTTACTACACACACATACACATAATGTTTTATCTTTGCACAAAACATTTTAGACTATCTAGTATATGTTGTGTAAATGCAGAAATATGACAGATATAACTGCTTATTAAAGTTTTATCAAATGTATATTTTTAATTTGTGCCATAAAAATGTTTTATTTTGTTTTATGCAGAAAAACTCAAAGAAGAATTATTAAAAAAAGGTAAGTAACATTCAATTTTTTCAAATGAATCTTAAATTTTTCAATCCTAAATAAATTTTTTTACTTTTACTGAAAAACTTTTCTTACTTTATATTATAAAATATTTATAGTTCTGTAATGATAAACAAACACATGGATAGTCTTAAGAAAACTTTATTCAACTTAGTATATTTATTATGCTTACACATAAATGCGGCACAAGGCCTAAAAGTGGGAGGGAGTAAGAGGCTGGTCATCACTATCCTATCTTTTTAACTTAACTATTCTCATTCGTGACCCAGTTCTACAATTTTCCTTTCACCATAAAACCAATTCGCACAAGTCACCAAAACTTCCCATTCTCTCTAGGAAAATCCTACACCTAACCCATATTTACATATTCATGAGGGAGGGGGCAATGATGATATATATGTACAATTAAAAACCCCAATGAAAAAAATGAATGAACAAAAAATAAAACATTTTTGAAAAATAAAATGATTATTAGTATAGGCTCCCCGTCACTTAATATTTATGGCAGAAAAGCTAGTTCACCGGTTCGAAAAAAAAAAGTCTAGAGAAAAAAATAAATAAATAAATGAAATTTAAAAATAAAAATCATCTCCTCAATCAGCCGGAGAACTTGAATTTCTGTCATCTAATGGGGTGGGTGAGGAAATAAAAAACGGAAATCATGGGGACTAAAAAAATAAAGAGATCAATGAGCTTACATTCTCTAGCTAAGTTAATCAAAATGAACAAAAAGGTAAAAAATTCTAGACTACCTTAGCTGGGAGGGGTCGATAATGAACTTCCAATTACCCATTGTTCTTGAGGTACCAGTAATCTCGAGCATGAAATTGAGGTCAGCGCCATCCCCGTGACACATTCGCGCCAACTTCACCCACCTTTCACCAAACTATATTTGTATCTTTTTTATCTTATGCAACAATTTTTACATATTTTAAAAGATTTATTTTTCCCATTAGAATTTACTATTTTGCAAATACATATATATTTTAGTTAGTACAGTTTTGTTTATCTATAACAAAAAGGCTGTGAATTGTTGATATATTAAGCCTTTTATTATTCCTGTCTTATATAATGTTCTTGGGATTAAATATTAGGTTTACAGTGTATAATAAAATAGACCTGAAACAAAAAGATCAGGCCTAACACAGTTCAAAGGGTAAAATTACATTTTCATAAAAAATGATGTGTATTTTTAATTTGTGCCATAAAAATGTTTTATTTTGTTTTATGCAGAAAAAATCAAAGAAGAAATATTAAAAGAAGGTAAGTAACATTCAATTTTTTCAAATGAATCTTAAATTTTTCAATCCTAAATCATTTTTTTTACTTTTACTGAAAAACTTTTCTTACTTTATATTATAAAATATTTATAGTTCTGTAATGATAAACAAACACATGGATAGTCTTAAGAAAACTTTATTCAACTTAGTATATTTATTATGCTTACACATAAATGCAGCACAAGGCCTAAAAGTGGGAGGGAGTAAGAGGCTGGTCATCACTATCCTATCTTTTTAACTTAACTATTCTCATTCGTGACCCAGTTCTACAATTTTCCTTTCACCATAAAACCAATTCGCACTACAATCACCAAAACTTCTAATTCACTCTATGAAATTCCTACACCTAACCATATTTACATATTCATGAGGGAGGGGGCAATGATGATATATATGTACAATTAAAAATCCCAATGAAAAAAATGAATGAACAAAAAATAAAACATTTTTGTAAAAATAAAATGATTATTAGTATAGGCTCCCCATCACTTAATATTTATGGCAGAAAAGCTAGTTCACCTGTTCGAAAAAATGTTTAGAGGAAAAAAAAAAAAAAAAAAAATTTTTAAAAATGAAAATCATCTCCTCAATCAGCCGGAGAACTTGAATTTCTATCATTTAATGGGGGTGGGGTGAGGAAATAAAAAACGGAAAATCATAGAGACTAAAAAAATAAAGAGATCAATGAGCTTACATTCTCTAGCTAAGTTAATCAAAATGAACAAAATGGTAAAAAATTCTAGAGTACCTTACCTGGGAGGGGTCGACAAGGAACTTCCAATTACCCAATGTTCTTGAGGTACCAGTAATCTCGAGCATGAAATTGAGGTCAGCGCCATCCCCGTGACACATTCGCGCCAACTTCACCCACCTTTCGCCAAACTCCAATGAAGAGAGTCTCCTCCTCTCAGACCGGATTTTAATTTTGATCTGGTGCTTGTAAAAGGCAACCAAGGTCCGAGATGAAAAAGACTTGCCTCCATAGTGTTCCTACTTTTTCATCGTCCAGATCCCGACTCTCATAACGCAGAGTAAACAGAGCAAAATGTAAAGTTTTTTCCTGTCAAGATTGCTTAATACAGTCCGGGCATCCAAGTGAATAGGACTTTCTGCCCTGCATGCGAACCATGTAGCCTTCAAGGAGCTTCAGAAGTGGTTTTACGACCGGGCAGGTAAAGAAGGCGTGCTCAAGTGACTCCTCCTCTCCCTTACATTGGACGCAAACTGGTGGAGTAGCCACACCCGCTTTCTTCAGCTTCTTGCCAACCCAGAGGGTGCCTCGGATCACTTGCCAAGTGAGTGAAGCCTCATTGTTATTGAGACAACCAACCTGGGAACCCAAGACCAGATTGAGCCACCCTCTGCTTTTGTCACACCGAGTCTTTCAGTTAGGTCATCTCGAATGGCCCCCCTCACTAATATGCGATATAATGCCTTACGGGATGGCGGCCGGGTATCAGTGAGGCCTAACTTTAACTTTGTTATCTCCATTAGATGAAAATATAAATAAATAGTTTTCTTATTTGAAAAGAATAAATATTCTGATTGCAAATGAAATTATAATTTTAGTAATATATGTGTATTAACAGGATAGAAAATATAAATTAATCTTGTAACTTGCAGATCATTTGAATTATCTTAAAGGAAACTTATATTTGGCCAGATTCCATATAGGATATACCCGAATCATACAGAGTTATCTCCTGAAAAATGAAGAACCACTTGTTTGTAGTGAATGTAAAGAACAATACTAAACTTAATCCAAACTAAATATTACTAAGCAAACAACTCATAAAAGAAATCTTCAATGATATTGAACCATAGAAAATAATCCAATTCCTAAAAGAATCCAAACTTTATTAAAAAATATAACCCTAACATCACAAATACCGTGACTATATACATTTACATTTATGTCTAACAAAAAAAAACAACCTTTTCCAAATCACATTCAGATCCTTGATTTCCAATTTTAAAGAATTTCAGCATTAAAGGACCCACTAAGGAGTTGATATGTCATTAAACCAAACATATCTATGATTCACTATTATTTTTTGTAGAAATTATCATGAATTAACTTTTTATTCAAATTTCATATATTTTTACTACACACACATGCACATAATGTTTTATCTTTGCACAAAACATTTTAGACTATCTAGTATATGTTGTGTAATGCAGAAATATAACAGATATAACTGCTTATTAAAGTTTTATCAAATGTATATTTTTAATTTGTGCCATAAAAATGTTTTATTTTGTTTTATGCAGAAAAAATCAAAGAAGAAATATTAAAAAAAGGTAAGTAACATTCAATTTTTTTAAAATGAATTTAAATTTTTCAATCCTAAATAATTTTTTTTACTTTTACTGAAAAACTTTTCTTACTTTATATTATAAAATATTTATAGTTCTGTAATGATAAACAAACACATGGATAGTCTTAAGAAAACTTTATTCAACTTAGTATATTTATTATGCTTAAACACATAAATGCAGCACAAGGCTTAACACAGTTCAAAGGGTAAAATTACATTTTCATAAAAAATTATTAGTATTTTAACAGTACAAATATATATTTTATTGCTTTCATCACAATCATTTTACCACAAATTAAAATGAAAATTACTTTCTCATTAAATTTTAAATAATAATTATCTTTATAGACAAATTTTCAACATTCAGAATATTGATTTTGTATTTTCAGTTGGTTCATTTATTTTTTATCAAGAAAACTTTCTTATTCAATTTTTATTTTTAATGACTTTTCTTTCTAAAGAAAAATGCCTTACAGCTTTTTTACAACCTCTAATCTTTCTTCAAATGAAGAAGAAAAAAAAAACAAATCAACAAACCTCAAATATTTTCTCTCATTTTAATGAAGTTTTATATTTGTAATACTTTTTTATGAATTAAATAGACAAGGAATATAGATAAACATGTGCATTTATAACATCTATTTCTGAACAAACATTTTTTTAAATTTTTCATATTTTTTGTAGTTCCTGAAAAAGAAAGAATTATAAAAATGGGTTAGTAACATTCAAATCTCCTCTTACAGATTTTTCTTTCCAATATTATAAATCTCTACTTTTATATAGTTTACTTTTTAATGACATTTCCTTTTAAAAAAAATGCCTGCAGTTTTTCTTTACAACCTCTAAACTTGGTTAAAATGAAAAAACAAATCAACAAACCTCAAATACCTTTTCTCATTTATATCAAGTTACACATTTGTAATACTTTTTATGAATGAAATAAACTATGACTCTTTATTTAAAGATAAATATATGCATTTATAACATCAATTTCTGAATGCACATTTTTTTAATGTTTTCATTTTTGTTTTGTAGTTCCTGAAAGAGAAAGAATTATAAAAATGGGTTAGTAACATTCAAATTTCCTCTTACAGATTTTGCTTTCCAATAATATAAAAATATTTTCTATAATATGTCATCTCATTCAACAATATTGGGAATAGTATCAAACATCTTTAGAAAGTATAAAAATCAATATTATCTCACATTGTTTTCATTAATCAGTAATATTCATATTTTAATATAAAATTTGATTTCTAAAGTTTATATTCAATTGTTTGTAATACATTTCAATCAAGAAAAACACTTTGCATGTCCTCTTTTTACATCTCAGCTTATAAACATTCTTTTTTTTTAAATCTTTTCATTTTTCATGAGTGAGTATTATTTCAAATCATTCAAATAGTTCCTATTCTATTGATATCAATTCAGTTATTATCAATATTAAAATTCTTTATTAGTCTTGATATTATTACAGTTTCAGATACTGTCTATGAAGGATTATTAACATTCAAAGAAACATTCACTCAATTGAACTACATTTTGTTTTTATTATTCACATAATCATTTTCTTTCATACATTCTGCTTCAAGTGCAATATGCAGTTCTAACCATTTTTTTTTTTGTTACATCAAAGCAAAAACAATATCAAACATCTCTAACATCTTGTTACATACTGATTTTTTTTCCAACACCATTCACTGTCTATTATTTTGTCTTTATTCCAGAGAGTGTAATATTTATATTTCTCTCTTTATATGAGGTCTGCTATACATGATTTTTCTACTTCCTATTTGATTAACAGTAAATGACATTTTAGAATCTACTCAAAATCATTAAGATAAAAAAGAATCTTATGTATAATAATAACAGTTAAACATTCTTAGTTAAACATCGAGAGATTATTCAAGGTACTTTATTTAACAATTAGTTAAACTTTCACAGTACTATAGGCTATTTTTTTGTTTTTTGTTTTTTCTTGTAAAAGTTTGTGCGTGTGTGTATGTTAAAATTCAAGTACATAAACAGTTTATATATGTGTACATATATATATATATATATATATATATATATATATATATATAAGCAAAATAAAAAAAATTTCTAACTCACTGTAAAAAATAATTCAATGGATAAAAACTCATACAAATTATATATTTAGAAAGATTATTTTCTCTTCTTTTTAACCATATAAATATTTTAAATATTGGACTATAAATAGGTGAGAGATTCCGAGCTGAATAACATGAACTGCCATGCTGATATCGCTATAATAGCAGGCATGCTGCCTGCTATTATAGCGATATCAGCATGGCTCTCCAAAGCCATTTTTTATTTTTTAACTCACTGTAAAAAATGATTCAATTGATAAAAACTCATACAAATTACATATTTAGAAAGATTATTTTCTTTTCTTTCCAACCATATAAATATTTTTAAGATTGGACTATAGATAGGCGATAAATTCTGAGCTGAATGGTTTAAGACTGCAAAATTTATTCACTAAAATTGAATTTCACCTCTGGTAATCGCTGTAACAAAAAGCAGGCAGAAAACAATATTTTATCATCAGCAGGAGTTGGTATATGGACAGTTTCGCAAATTGGGTGATTTTGGCTTAATTAATTATATCCCTTAATCAGTAAAAATCATTAACCAAATTTGGCGTGTTTCTTGGTTAGAAGAATGTGTATGCAAGATTTCGAATCCCGTTTTGGACTTATATGCCGACATGTACATACCAAAGTTCCATTTATATATATATATATATATATATATATATATATATATAGTGAGAGAGAGAGAGAGAGATTGTTTTTGTTTTTCAATTTTAAAAATATAAAACACTATGTTATAATTCTTTTGATTTTATCAACATACAATTTATTCCTGATTTTTTTCTCCTAGTTTTAGAGAAATGGAACTTGAGAGGTAAGTAATATCAAAATAAATTTTGTTATTCTAAAAAAAAAATCAGTTGATTTTATTTTTTCTTTTGTTCTGAAAAATATTCTTAGATTTGCAGTTAGACTTTTTTTTCTGCAATAAATATTTTGATTTTTTTTATTATGAAAATTCTTTAATCTACTTAAACATATTCAACTCTAATGACTTAAAGAAATGTAGATATTTAAATTACAATTACAATATACAAGAGAATCAATTAAATGATAATGACTTTTATCTCATGTAATAATGTTAAAGATATATTTGTTATTTTGATTTTATTAAATACTTTGTGTCTCAAAGTGTCAATCATATAAAAAAAAAAAAAATAAAAAACAAATAATTTGATTAGAAACAAAAAAAGAAAAATGTTAAGTAAAACTAGAATTACTATTTTTTCAACTGCAAAAATAGTTACTTATAGATTTCTTTCATGTGTATTACAGGTTACTTTACTGCACGTATGGACATCATGTTTCTACTTGACTCTACTGTTGGAAAGGAAGAGTTTGAAAAGATTAAGAACTTCATGAAATCAGTTGTCAGATATTTCAACATTTCTCCAAAGTTTGTTCGAGTTGGTGCTATAGCATACAGTAGTACATCTTTTAAATTCTTTGATTTGAAGAAGTGTAAGAATTTGAGACAAGTGCTACAGGCAATTGACAAGATTCATTATAAGAGTGGATGGCCAGATTTAGGCGTGGCTATGACATTCCTCAAGCGATATGCGTACACAGAACAATGGGGTGGCCAACCACATGTTAAAAAGATTGCTATCATCATTAGTAATGGTAAATCTCACAATCCACCACTGACAGACCAACAGGCTGTTGATTTGAAACGTGCAGGTGTAAAAATGTTTGTTGTTGCAACTGGACATGTTCTTATGAAACAAGTGGTGAAAATTGCCAGTACACCTGATGCCTGGTTTATTCTCAGAGTAGCTCACTATAAACAACTTGAAAAATTCACACTTGCATTGGTATATAGAATATATTGGGGTAAGTTTATTACTTATTTCTATATTTCATTTGCATAAATCATTTTTCATATGAATATTTTCTATTTGTACTGCAAATTAAAATCTGCAATGATTTTATACACCAATTATAAATCATTACATTTCAGTATCCAAAATTATAAGAATTATTTTTACTTGTACTTAAAATCATTCTTTAATATTGTTCTTATACAATTGAAATATTAATAGTATTCGGTAATAGTTTGGTTTATTTTCTCACTTTCAGAAAGACATAAATTATTGTTGAACATTTTAAGAAGATACAATCATTATTTTGCTTGCTATGCAATCAGCTTATTAAAGTTACATTTATTATTCTTCACGAGAAGCATTGGGTTAATTATTGATAAGAAAGGAAATTTTGTTGAAGAATATTTCATTTGTGTAATATACATTTTTTTTTATCATATCACTATCAACTTATTGAAAAATTGTTTGAGAGCCTTCTTAATATTTTTCTGCAATCACATACCAAATAATTTTGTTTAAACTTTTTTCTTTTAGGCTTTGATAGAGGTTGGATCATGAAAGGTTAGTAGTCATTAAAATTTCAATATATGTGCATATTTAATTGTTTCATTTGGTCCACTGTTCTATGATTGAGTAAAAATATAAAGTAATCTCTTGTAAATGTCATGTATATATAATACATTTATTAGTGTAAAAAATGTTTTATATATATATATATATATATATATATATATATATATATATAGCCATGCACAAAAATTGCCAAGGGAGATAATTTTTTTTTTAATTTCTAATTTTAAAACAATTACCAAAAATCAAGCAATTGTCCAATTTTAATGAAATTTTCACCAAATTTTAATTTTATAACATTAGTTTATTTTATTAAAGAAACTTGAAAAAATATATTTTTTATCAATTCAGAATTTGGGGGGATCTCTGACCATTTGAAGAAAAAATTCCCGGTCCCTAATTTTTACATTTATATCCTGAAGAATATATAAAAAAAATGAAAAATAAAAAAATATAAATTCACTACCCTAAAAAGTGATTTTAAAATTTAAAAGTTATTTTCTTAAAACTCAAAAAATAAATAATGTAGCATTTTCGTAGTATTAAAAAACATATTTTTCTTTAAATTGATGCAAAAAAAATAATATTTATCCAAGTTAAACTGAGTTTTTTACTACCTTAAAAATTTCAAGGTCAATTTTACATGTCTTCCAGCATTTGGGACTATTTATGAAAATTTAACAAAAGATAGCCCTGAATTTTATCTTTGAAAAAATCTAAGTTAAAAAAATGTGCTATGATGTGCTGCATATTTTCCAAAAAATTTTAAGATTTTTTTTAAATCGTTAATTTTAAGTATGCATGACAAACCGGGTCGAATTCTCTCCCAGTCTAAATGAATATGTCAATTGCAACAGAGAAAAGTATTTTTGGCTACACTTCCAAGAATAGATACTTTTTAAGATATTGGATAGAAAATCCCATGTTTATCTTTTACTTCGAAAAACCCGGTTTTGAAAACATACGAGATAGTAAAAAAATAGACCTTTTAAGGCCTCCAAACACTATGATGTGGACTGGGTGTTTGCTTTTCATAATTATTGTTACCTCTTGTGGGGAAAGAGCAAGCCTTGTTCTATGAGTTCACCATCTGATACTGGTAGAAATTTTTCTTGCTTTCTCATAATTATGTATTAACATCTTTGATAAAATTAAAACATTTTTTATCATTCTGTTCAATATAGTTTTATAAATTTTTATTTTTATTTTTTGTGATATAAGATTCAAAAGTGTTATCAATCTTTTTTCTAATCTACAATAGTTGTAAGACCCATTGTTCATAAAATGTATATTATTTTCTATTTACAGATTTTAAACAAGGTTTAGGTTTTTTTGGTAAGTCTTTCCATTTCTCTTCTTTGTTACACATAATAAAATAGAATTTTCAAATCCAAAATATAACAAAAGGGAATTTATTTAGCTACTTAGAATCCCTGGAGTTGGAGGCCATGGTATTATAGTTAGAGTCGTAGGAAATGGACACATCAACCCGAGTTCAAATCCTTGATGAAGCTACAGCTTAACATAGCACTAATATCCTTGGGAAAGGTATGAATCCAGCTATGGGTAAATAGTAGGCAGACTGGGCTCTTTAACCTTGGTTAAGCAACCAGTCTAGAAGAAGGAAAACTCTGAATTCAAACCTGTTAAACTCCACTTGGTGTGGTCATTACTAGAATAGGCTCTGTCCTAATAAGTGATCTATTTCATTAACCTGGTTACTGCAAAATAATGCCAGAAAAATCACCTTCAGTATGAACTGACTACAATCAATGAAGGCAATAAGAACTCTAGTTAACTTTAATTGTGAATTGCACTTTCAGTAATAAACAAAACAAATTTTTGTATTTTATTTTCATTCATATTGGACTTTTTGTACTAGTTCACATACTTCTCCACAGGTATATATACTGTCACACACACATTCATTTTGATAAATAACAAGTGTCCCTAGCAGTCTAGTAAAGGTTTATTGCAGTTCCCACTTACTTACCTTACTTTTACCCTGGATATAATGGTGCTTTTATGTAATTAAGTTTGAGATTCTTGATCTAAAATTATTAATAATTAATGATTATTTTAAATCATTAATTTTATTTATTAATTATTAAAATTCTCACTTGTTATAAGCATATGAAATTATATTTTTAGGAAAAATAAATATACTTATCTTACTACTTACATAAATAGTTACCATAGCCAACAAAATTGGATGGAGATTATGTATTCCCTCAGCTTTGCTTTTTTGTCTAACTTTACTTATTTGCTTATATGTTCATTGAAGTATTTCCAAATTGTTTGTCTTTATTAAGATATGTAGAAATAAATTGTCTATAAATATTTTGAGATTTATATAAATATTCTTTCAAAATGTTCAATTACTTTCTTAGTGTGAAATAAATAAACATGAAACTTGGATATGAATATGATCAACTGCATTATAATTGTTTTGTTTGGATTTTTTTTTTTTCAAACTCTAATCCTTAATAATTATTAAATGCTTTTGTCAGAGGAAAGTCTAGGATCTGTAATCAGATTATTCAATATTTAAGGACAATAACATTGGTGCAGGTCTGAACACTCTCAGTCCTTTCTAAGAGTTCATTTACAAAAGAATCATTATCACTTCACAGACTGTGTAAACATTAAAATCTGTTGAAAAATATTGTTTTATGAATATGATAAAAATAGAAAAGATTTTATGAAAACAGTTTTAGAAGAATAATTTTGATCTTTCAACTTTTATATTTGACAAAAATAAGTGTTGTTTATTATATGTTGTATATTTTTGTTTCATTGTAGATAACCAAGAAAAAAGAATTGAAGGTTTGTATAATTTGTATAAATTAAACCATCATGATAAAATGAATCTAAAGTCATTATTTTATTTTAAATTTTATTGTAAACCACTATTTATCAGTAAAAAAAAAAAAAGTGAATAACTGTATTTTTTACCGGGATTTATATGCCAATTTCAAAATTTGAAAAAATAATTTTTGTGATTGTTTTGATATTTTGGAGATATGCTTAACTTAGCAGCTATCATTGTAAGAAATTGAATCAGCGACCCAAGTTCAAATCCTGGAAGAGGCTGTTATAAAATATTACAATAAATAAGTAATGTATATATTCTTTGGATATATATCTTACTTGTGAATAAAGTATTAAAAGTGCCATGTTGATCTTTAATTCTAACTGAATGTTTTCTAATTAAACTTTGAAATTTCCAAAAGTCCACTTAGTTTTCATAATAAAGCAGTTTTTTTATTATTATTAACCTTATTCATACAAGGATGGAGTTTTTTTTATTATTATTAACCTTATTCATACAAGGATGGAGTTTTTTATTATTACTAACCTTATTCATACAAGGATGGAGTTTTTTTATTATTACTAACCTTATTCATACAAGGATGGAGTTTTTTATTATTACTAACCTTATTCATACAATGATGGAGTTTTTTTTATTATTACTTATTCATACAAGGATGGAGGATGGAGTTTTTATTATTACTAACCTTATTCATACAAGGATGGAGTTTTTTTATTATTACTATTCACCTTTATTCATACAAGGATGGAGTTTTTTATTATTACTAACCTTATTCATACAAGGATGGAGTTTTTTATTATTACTAGGATGGAGTTTTTTATTATTACTAACCTTATTCATACAAGGATGGAGTTTTTTATTATTACTAACCTTATTCATACAAGGATGGAGTTTTTTATTATTACTAACCTTATTCATACAAGGATGGAGTTTTTTATTATTACTAACCTTATTCATACAAGGATGGAGTTTTTTTATTATTACTAACCTTATTCATACAAGGATGGAGTTTTTTTATTATTACTAACCTTATTCATACAAGGATGGAGTTTTTTATTATTACTAACCTTATTCATACAAGGATGGAGTTTTTTATTATTACTAACCTTATTCATACAAGGATGGAGTTTTTTATTATTACTAACCTTATTCATACAAGGATGGAGTTTTTTTTCTCATGAATATCTTAGAATAAATTATTTTGAAATAAAAAAGAAAACTAACTTTTCAGATCTATTTTCAAATTTGTTTAGCACTGTTATAAAAAATTTAAAAGAATTTTTATTTTCTATGATCTTAAAAAAACCTTAATTTTTTAAAGTCCAAAAAATTAACATTTATTTAAGTGGAAAGTTGAATGATGGGTGTCCCAGCAGTGTCACAAGAAATTGTTTCCAAAGTTATCTTTATCTCAGATATAGTTGCTCTTTCTCTTTTATACAATAAATAGTATTATCTTTAATATTAATTTAAATTTCTGTTACCTTTTAAACCTTCTCAATCAGGAATGCCATTTTCACATTCCATTTTAATATCTCAGCTTATAATCATTCTTGTCACTTTTTTTTTCTTTTTGTTATTCAGTTCCCAAAGTAAAACGTATTGTCAAAATGAGTGAGTATTATCATTCCAACAATTCATATACTATTAAGTCAATTATTATCAATATTAAATTTTCATTTTCATTATTATTTATATTAATATTATTCACAAGCAATAATGTCATTAATAATTTTGTAATTATTTATTTCATACAAGAAATATTATTATTGTTAATATTAATTTAAATTTCTATTCAATTACCTTTTAAACTTTCTCAATCAAGAATACCATTTTCACATTCCACTTTGATATCTCAGCTTATAATCATTCTTGTCTCTTTTTTATTTTTCAGTCCCCAAAGAAATACGTATTGTCAAAATGAGTGAGTATTATTTCAAATCATTCCAACAATTAATTATGTTATTTATTATTAATATCAAATATCATTATTATTGACATTAATGATATGCATAATAATTTAATATCATAAAATATCAGGTGAACTTGATATTGCTCATGATAAGAATGATATACTAAAGTACTTTGTGTTAAACACAGATATTTCTATTTAGTTTCTTAGAAATGAGACCTTTCATATTCATTTTCTTCTAAAAATCCCAGTCAATCCACAAGTGTGTGTGTGTCTGTGTGTGTGTGTGTGTGTGTGTGTGTGCAGGGTGTGGCACTGATGTAGATGAAAGTTTTATTTGCTTTTTGAACAAATTCATACAACATTCCTCATCAATTTTTCAGCTAAAAATGTTCAGGTCACCTCTGCATCAAAGGAGGTGGCTCCACTGGGTCACTTCCCTTAGGTGTGGTTCATTACACTGAATATCACTTGCCCAAAAAACTGACCTCACCGAACATTTTATACTTTTTATGAATGAAATAGACAAGGAATATTCATTTATAGATAAACATGTGCATTTATAACATCTATTTCTGAATATACATCTTTTAATCTTTTCATTTTTGTTTTGTAGTTCCTGAAAAAGAAAAAATTATAAAAATGGGTTAGTAACATTCAAATTTCCTTTTACAGATTTTGCTGTCCAGTAATATTAAAAATGTCTTCTATAATATATCATCTCATTCAACAATATTGGGAATAATATCAAACATCTTTAGAAAGTATAAAAATCACAATTATCTCCCATTGTTATCAAGAATCAGTAATATTCATATTTTAATATAAAATTGATTTCTAAAGTTTGTATTCAGTTCTCTTGTAATACATCTCAGTCAAGAAAAACCCTTTTGCCTGTTCCCTTTTTACATCTCAGCTTATAAACATTTTGGTCTCATTTCTTTTATTCAGCTCCTAAAGAAGAACGTATTGTCAAGATGAGTGAGTATTATTTCAAATCATTCAAATAGTTCTGACTCTATTTATTCAATTATTATTAGTATTAAATTTAATCATCATTATCATCATCATTAATGATAATGATGATAATAATGATATTAACAATATTCATAAGTATTTGTTAGTCATTAATAATTTTGTAATTATTTGTTTCATACAAGAAATATTATTATTGTTAATATTAATTTAAATTTCTATTCAATTACCTTTTAAACTTTCTCAATCAAGAATACCATTTTCATTTCCACTTTGATATCTCAGCTTATAATCATTCTTGTCTCTTTTTTTTGTTTCAGTTCCCAAAATGAAACGTATTGTCAAAATGAGTGAGTATTATTTCAAATCATTCCAACAATTAATTATGTTATTTATTATTAATATCAAATATCATTATTATTGACATTAATGATATGCATAATAATTTAATATCATAAAATATCAGGTGAACTTAATATTGCTCATGATAAGTATCACGCCTATTAATGTTATGTCTGATCCTATTGCCAGGTGGTCCAGACAATCTAATCACGTGTAGTTTAACTTCTCCAACAATGAAACACAAATAACCATGGGTATAGTTAAAATGTATTTATTCAGTAGGAAAAGGTAAGAAGCTGAAAAGAAGAGAAACAAGTAACAGACACAGCAATAAGAAGGCAAATCAAGGTTACAAAAGGCAAGGTAATTATAAGAATTACAGGGAACGGATAAGGGACACAAGGGTAATGCAGATAACGTAGCAGTGACAATAACATCAGTAATGGTAGTAGCAGCACAAGGCCCAGAGACCCAGGAGATAGGAGGAGGTTGCAGACAAGCAAGAGAGGAAGGGGAGGTGATAAGCAATGGACAGGGAGTTATGGTAGAAAAGGTCCAAGAAGTGACAGTGGCAAGTATCACTCAGAATAATGCCATTTCAACATGAGTGAGAGGAGACAATAATTCTTACAGGTAGTAGGTAAACAATGCAAGGAGAATGCGTTAAAGCAAGGTGTTTCTGAGACAAGTGTCTACCGAAAGCTCTAAGTAAGGCCTAGGTCAGACAGACATATATAGGCGTGAGGCCAGCGNAGCGGTGAAGGTAGCACGTATTTCTCGGAATAATGCTATTTCAACATGAGCCAGTAGATACAAACATAACTTACTAAGAGAAAAGCAACAGTAAGTGGAGGAATAATAATAATACATGGAATACGAGAACCCTGGGGGGTAGAGGTAAATAAGAGAAAATAATACGAAAAGACAAGGTCTTACATGGGAACTTCGATAAATATAAAATAGTAGAAAATAGCAGTAAACAAAATAGCTATGTAATTAGGGAAAGAAGATAATGAAATCTTTCTTACCGGGTGCCTATAATACTCTTCTGAGATGGAAAGAGAGGTTGACAGACACGTCTTGTCATGCCGAGAATAAGTGGAAAAGAGACTTGAAATTCCTGCTGACTAACAACCGGAAAATGGACGGTCAAAGTCAAAAATGTACCCTATTTACGAAAAATAACAGAAACTAAAGTACTTTGTGTTAAACACAGATATTTCTATTTGGTTTCTGTAGAAATAAGACCTTTCATATTCATTTTCTCTAAAACAATCCCAGTCACATCCACAAGTTGCTGTGTTGTTTTGTGTGTGAATGTGTGTGTTGCTGCGGGTGTGCATGGCACTGATGTAGATGGAAGTTTTATTTGATTTTGAACAAATTCATACAACATCCTCATTAATTTTTCACCTAAAAATGTTCAGGTCACCTCTGCATCCAAGGAGGTGGCTCCACTGCACTTCCCTTAGGTGTGGTTCATTACACTGAATATCACTTGCCAAAAACTGACCTCACACCAAAACATCATTACACAGAAATATATTACTATCAGAGGGTCGTTTCCCTACAAATTAGTGATCATTCTTCTATGTAATGATTTTTTTCTGTGTACATTTCATTTTAATGAAGTTTTATATTGTAATACTTTTTGAATTAAATAAACAAGGATATTCATTTATAGATAACAATGCGCATTTATAACATCTACTTTGAATATAACACTCTTTTAATTTTTCATTTTTGTTTTGTAGTTCCTGAAAAAGACAAAAAATTAAAAAAAGGGTATAACATTCAAATTTCCTTTTACAGATTTGCTGTCCAGTAATATTAAAAATGCTTCTATAATATATCATCTCATCAACAATATTGGAATAATATCAAACATCTTTAGAAAGTATAAAAATCCCAATTATCTCTCATTGTTATCAAGAATCAGTAATATTCATATTTTAATATAAAATTGATTTCTAAAGTTTGTATTCAGTTCTCTTGTAATACATCTCAGTCAAGAAAAACCCTTTTGCCTGTTCCCTTTTTACATCTCAGCTTATAAACATTTTTGGTCTCATTTCTTTTATTCAGCTCCTAAAGAAGAACGTATTGTCAAGAGATGAGTGAGTATTATTTCAAATCATTCAAATAGTTCTGACTCTATTTATTCAATTATTATTATATTAAATTTAATCATCATATCATCATCATTAATGATAATGATGATAAAATGATATTAACAATATCATAAGTATTTGTTCAGTCATAATAATTTTTAATTATTTTTTATACAAGAAATATTATATTGTTAATATTAATTTAAATTTCTATTCAATTACCTTTTAAACTTCTTCAATCAAGAATACCATTTTCAATTTCCACTTTGATATCTCAGCTTATAATCATTCTTGTCTCTTTTTTTGTTTCAGTCCCAAAATGAAACGTATTGTCAAAATGAGTGAGTATTATTTCAAATCATTCCAACTATTAATTATGTTATTTATTATTAATATCAAATATCATTATTATTGACATTAATGATATACATAATAATTTAATATCATAAAATATCAGGTGAACTTGATATTGCTCATGATAAGAATGATATACTAAAGTACTTTGTGTTTTAAACACAGATATTTCTATTTAGTTTCTGTAGAAATGAGACCTTTCATATTCATTTTTCTAAAAATCCCAGTCAATCCACAAGTGTGTATCTCAAAGAGAGAGATAGCGACTCGAAGTCGCTGCTCTGAGGGTCGCTTCTCGATCCGCAGCGGAAGAATGGGCTGGGGTTGTTAAAATAAAAGCGTTATAAGAAAAAACAACCAAGTCTGTTTGTTAAATTATGTTAACAAAAGAAATGGACCAGCCTACAAAGAAAGAAGAAAGAACACAGAAAGAAAAAACAACAACGAAGATGAATCAGCCCGGACTCGCGAGCGGATGACATATCATTGACCATAAAACGCACTAAATCGGCAGTTGCTGCTGAGGAAAATCATCCAAGAAAACTTCACATGTAAACTACACGTAATTCTTCATTCATTGCCTGGCCCTTTCCAATTCTCATTTCTCTCCCACTATATGTTACAAGAGTTTCTACTTAAAAAGTATGTCATTTTTTTTTTTTTTACTTGGATCGGAGCCCTGCTTCTATGCAACTATTCAACACAGCCACAAGCAACTAATAATACGCGTCTTACCTCAGATGTCCTAATCTGTAACGTCTTTGCCTTTTGCTTTCAAGTCTCCGAATAACACAAGGTCGTTCAGGGGGGCTATGCGCGTTACAGGGTTGGATGGAACGCATGCGACAGCCACCATTCCGAAATTTTCCCGGTCACGTGGTTGTCCCTCCTTCGTTCCCGTCAGCTTTTCGTCGTATGAACTAAGATCGGCGTCACGCGGCACCTTGCCGCCGGGCGTCCCGACTTCCGCGAGAATCGGACGCCGCGTGGGTTTTACGCGGCGGGTTTAACGACGCCTTTGCCGGAGGACGCCGACCGGTCCGGATCTACGCGATCCCTGCTGGACGAAAGCGGAACTGGCGTGGAGAACGCCGAGTCCTGGTCGGTCTGATCTGGCACAATCTGAGTCGGGGAATTAACTGACGTTTGCAAAGAATCGACTCCATCGAAGAAAGTGTCGAAGGCAGAAACTGGAGAGCCATAAATTTTCTCGCCAACAGCAACTGCAAAATTATATGAGAAATACATTAGAACTAGCAAATATATGCACCTCCGGGCGCAAGTATTTAAGTTTTAAATGCATAAAATTATATTAAATTAAGAAAGCTAAATGAAACTAAAATAAGAATGCAGAATAAAAGATTGAAAACTGAGGGGGGGGTATAATCCGAAAATATAGAACAACCTGAAACTTACTCTTTCCATCACTCCTGTTTTCATGCTAAAATTTTTCCAATTATTTAATTTTACTAAAATAGAATTAAAGAATAAAATTACATGGTTATTTCTTTGTTGAGGATTTTGTTTAAAGATTTATCCCGAGATTTTGCTCATATTCATTAAGATAAAACCAAACCAAATAGAAATCAATAAAGACTAAGCAGATATTTATCAAAATTAAATTTGTAATAATAAATATGCAATTAGTACTTCCCCCATTTCACACTATAACCGCTATTTTGTTGATATAAATATATGGATATGTTATTAGTTGTAGATATGGTCAACAGTATTAAATAATGTAAAACAATTTTATTAATAATGAGGTTTAAATAAAAAAATAAAATAACGGGAATTGATGTATAACAAAGGGAATTGTGACTTGTATAGTAATATAGTTTCGGTTAACAGACGACAAACACAATCTCTCATTATAATAAGAGGTTAGATATGGATCAACAGTATTAATCAAATATAAAACAAATTATTAATAATATGAGGTTTAAATAAAAATTAAAATCATGGAGAATGGGAAACGTAATAACTAAGGGAACTGTAAACTTGAGGAAATAATATAGTTTCGGTACAGACAGAAAAACACACAATCTCCATTAATAATAAGATATATAATTAATTTATCTTCCCGAAGTCCGACAAGAAATACTGAAGAAGACGGGGGTAAATCGGCCGAACGTTGTCAAATAACAATAAAGACGAGGACAATATCCCGAATATACAAATGATGCGAGAGTTTTTAACCCATATTACCCGGCGCACTTGAATAGTCTCGAAAAACCGTTGAACGATTTGTTTAGAAGAAAAAGACTGACAGAAAGAAGAGAGAGAGAGAGAGAGAGAGAGGAGAGAGAGAGAAAGAGAGAGAGGGGGTGTGATGAAAAGATTTAAGATTGACTTGAAGATAAAAAGACGAAAGAAGCTACCTTTATAAAATGTAAGTGATAAGCAAAAATGGTGAATGGGCGATAAAAATAAAAAAAGTGTCCGGAAAATTGAAAAAAAAAAAAGAAATGATGAAGTATTGTGTTGGCGGCGAAAGTAAAAAAAAAATGCAGTCGGTCGTGCAGAGCGCACATGGAAAAAAAAACTGATACAAAACCACTTGTCTGCAGGCAGCTCGTCCCCTTCCGAGACAAAACGCATTTTTTGACTCCCACCCCAAAATTCTCCGACACATCGCCTTAGGATCCGTAAATCGTTATCTGAATATCGAGAAGCAGTAGATTCCAATCAGTGTCCAATTGACGACAAGGTAGCAAAGCTGTAAACTCAATACACGTCCCTGTAATTGCGGAAAAAAATTAGAATGATGGGTATTAACTAGCACCATATCCACACGAGACCGCAATACAAGGACTGTATTGAGTTACAGCATGCCCTTGTCTGCCAACCTGGACGCTTGTAACTTCTACATTTAAGCTGGAACGAAAATACGTACACAAAACCGGGACTGGGTAGGCTGGTTCAAAGCATTTATCCAAAGATGGGGTGAAAGGTTGTGACGAAAGCTATCGCAGGAGATCGGTCAGTTTGGGTCAAGGTGAAGATCGAAATTCGATTGGATTCCTGCTTGATCTCCAAGACTCTTATTTTGGGAAAAGATTCTTGTAGATGATGTGCACTCTTCTGACATGTCTAGAATGGAAAGGGTCAATGGAGTACATTTGAGTTGGATGTATAAACAATATAAACAGAACCTGAGAAAGACCAGCAATTACAGGGACTGTATTGAGTTACAGTATGCTCCTTTCTAACCAACTGGGACCTTTGTTAGAGCTGTCTACATTTAGCTGGAACGATAGAAACAGACTGCAGAATAGATAACATTAGATTGATAGTTAAGATAGATGGGAACATAGTCTAATATACCTCGGTCAGTTTAATATATATATAATATATATTATATAATATATATATGTGTGTGTGTGTGTGTTTGTGTGTGTGTGTGTACAGGTGAATATATGTATAAATATGCCATAATATGTGAAAAAGTATATACATATGAATGTGTGAATGTCTGTATATAGTATGTGTTGTGTGAAATATTTATAACTAATAAATGCATAAGGTGTGTGGAAATATAGTATACATATGTGCTGTGTGTATAAATCCGTATCTTCATTAACAGTTCATAGTTGTGTACTTATGTGAAAATTAATGTATAATGGATATACAAATATACACAACAACAACAAATCTCATACATCTATATACAATAACATAACACATAACATATGTATATACACATACAGGTCAATGTTACTTGAACGCCACAAATGCTTCTACATGTTGAATTTATATATATCATATAATATATATATATATATAATAATATATATGGCAGAAAATTAGAAAAAATAAGTATTCCGAAAAAATGACTTAATTTTTTATGGTAAAGTTGACGTTAAACGTTTTCTGTAAATAATAAAACTTCGTCAGGATAATACAAACGAATGAAAAAAATTTTGTCTAGACATGGTGATGTTTTTAAAATGATGGAAGTTGGAAAATCTATTTAGAGAAAAAGGCTCATAAACCGTATTGAAGCGTTCATTTTGAAAGTCAAGACGTGATTGGTTACACGCGAAAGCAAAAGTGAAGACTGATTGGTACACGCAAAGAACGTCGAAGATATGGTTGGTGTATTCTAATGGAGACGTCACAGATAAAGACGAGAAATGTTATGTCTAGATTTTGAGAAAAGTAGAAACAAGGTAAAAAGAAGAAAAAGAAACTCACATAGACACAGTGTGTGCGTGCCGTGTGTGTGTGTGTGTGTATGTATGTATGTTTGTGTGGTGTGTGTGTGGTGTGTGGTGTTGTTGTGTGCGTGCGTGTTATATGTGTTTGTTGTGTGTGTGTGCGTGTGTGTGTGTGTTGATCAATATTTACCACCCTCTCTGCCACGATGCAGGATGTGAACGAAGGTCAATTTTAAGCGAGTTCAACGGGGCTTGAATTCAGAGTTTTCCTTCTAGATCCTGATTGCCTAACGAGAGTTGAAGAGCCCAGTCTGTCCTGCTATTTACCCATTAGCTGGAGGCGGATCAGTGGGTGCAAACCTTCCCAAGCATATTAGCGCTATTTGAAATGTAGACAGCCTTGTCTAAGTATTTGAACTCTAGGTCAGACTACCTAGTATTACAACCACGCGCCCCTCTGTGTGTGTGTGTGTGTGTGGTGTGTGTGTGTGTCTAATTCCCAAATCTCAGAAATCAATGTTTATATCAGAAATAAAGGAATAGAAAAATACTATACCTCTACCAGCCCACACACAAATTCTAAACAAATTATTATTTGAAATTGGAGATTGGTGAAATCCCCTTGGTATAATTTTCGTTTGTTCTGTTGTATTGACGGGCCATTGCAACAAAGGGGGACGCTATCCAGTGGAAATGCCAGAAAAAGGATCTTTTATCCAAGATGGAGCCTCGCCGATGGACTGGGACAGTTTCCGTATTCGGGACCCGAAAAACGCTGACGACGAACTGTCGCCATTCTTACGGAACGTCTTTTCTGCGATTTCTTTCAAATGATTACGCATGCCATCTTTGTCGAAGTGATCATCCCCAGAGCAGAAAACTACGTTGTCCAGAGAAAGAAGGCTCAAATCACGGCTCAGATAGTTTCTTTGTCCTTGATCTTCGCCTTCTGGGCGCGATCGCGTCGCTCAGAGACGACACGGTTTCATTTCCCGGCTCAACGTCCCGCTTCGAGTGCAGATATTTCTATTAGTCCCTGGTCAACCGCTGGCAGGCGCAGCCGAGAGGCTTGGCAGTCATGCTCGTTCCTGTATAGTCTCGCGGTATGGATTGGGGATTATGGATAATCGGCAAATACTATCGTCATCGTTCTGAACAACTCGACAGACACCGGATTATCTGCCGAAATGAGAAATCAAGCTGAAAATTTTGTAGCAAGCATTTTGGTTCGTATGAGAAGCTAACTGGCCGCAGCATATTATTATTATTATTTATTATTATTATTATATTAGTAGTGTAGTAGTAGTAGTAGTAGTAGTAGTCCTTTTGTATAGAGCCGAAGTAAATCAGCTCTCTCGCTATTATTCGTCCGATTGAAAAACTCTTTCGATTTTGGGCAAAATAAATAGATCTTAGAGGAAGTCCTGTTTATTTCTTTGTAAACATTTTCGTCAGAAATTGGTTTCAACCTGAAAATGAAAAGCATAGGTACATTAAAAACAAAGGACATCTACATCAAACTATACGAGGATCGGTGAAAAAGTTTCATGGGCAGACCAAGATACACTCATGGAATGTGAATCAAAAGCAATGACGAACTAATAAGTGACGTTCTCCTATGGACCAGGACATGTCCACCCAGTGTGGACCGCACAGCAAAGACATACATTGGAACCAACTCAGCGCGAATGCTGATGCTGCACAGAAGGACGCCTCAGGAGTAGTGAATAATAGGAACGGTCGGCGAGAGATTGTCCATGCGTATACCGTTGCTAAAAGCGCGACAATGATGATGATGATGATGAATGATGATGATGAGATGATGATGAATGATGAGATTTCTAATCTCCCAGCACGAGTAGGCTGTGAAACAAGGTTTTTAAGCAGAGCTTTTAACAGGTTTAATTCAGAGTTTTCCTTCTCCTAGACTGGTTGCCCAACAAGGTTTAAAAGCCCAGTTGTTCAAACTGCCTGCCTTGAGACTGCCTTACCTGGCTATGGTTCTCTTTAAGAAAACTTAGCTTCTGCGAATTTTCAGGAACTATGCCGTAAAAAGGCATCGAGTGATGATCTCACTGACAACTTGATCGCAATTGTCTTCGGGACTAGAAAAACAAAGAAAGAAAAGAAAATAAAGAAGAAACTTTAAACTAATACATAACTATTTTATATAAAGATGTGATTCTCAAAATGTTAAATCGAACTTAGTTCTGTTCCCCTCAAATAAATGTTTGCGTCCGTCTATTAATTATCAGTCAAATAATATCTTGAATATTTTGCACATAAATTTTACACAAAATTGTAGTATTTATTTATTTGTAAACTTTTTAGGTTAATTTTGTTATTAAAAATGGCAAAAGTAAAAAAAAAGCAATTTTTAATTAAAACATTTTTTTTTTTTTTTGCTTACTCTAATTTTGAGTGTATATACAGGGTTGTTTTTATTCTATGCATTAATGATTTTGACTTCATAAATTAAAATAATCATTAATAGACTTAGAAAATTAATGAAATTGGTAAAAATTAATAGTGATCCACAGACCACTGTGTTTTCGACGTTTCACGTCTCTTCAAGTTCCAATGAATTTTCTTTGTAAAGCTACCGCAGCTATTAGCTTCATATATTAATAATTTTCACATGTTATCCTATATATATAATATATATATATATATTAATATATTATATACAACCCCATGAATACGCTGGAGCAACAGTCGAAAGCGCTCGGGAAATAAGTAATCAAATATCATGAATCAAACTCGCTCCAGATTCAAAAAGGATAGCTAGAAAGGCTGGAAAAATATATCCATACAAAAAATGAAAAAAGAATACTCCGTGTTATTTCAATAACACAATTCTTTTACGAATATATAAATATATATATATATAATAATTATATATATATTATACACAAGTTTTATATTGAAACAATCTTTGATTATGTACTGCTTATTAATAAATTATTTTCGACCAGAAATGACCCTAGTTTCATCAGACAGCCAACTAACATAATACCAAGAAAAAAACTACAATGGACAAAATATTTTTCCTTTTCTTCTCTCCTTTTAACAAAAAATAGTAAGAACCTCATCCTCTTCAATTTTTTTCTCATGGAAAGTAAATATATTGTTTTGAATATAGATAATTTATTTGTTAATTATCATATATTGAGCCCTTCTTAGGGATTCATTAAAATCCTTGTAATATTATGTACATGAGCATGTATTTTGGATGTAGAAAGGATATTGATATTTCAACCCTGCGACATTTTCTTCTTCAAAAAACAAAAAAATCCACACAAATAAAAGACATTTACCTTCAGATGTCACGACAAGTTGGTTAGCGGCGAGAATTCCGGATACGTCCAAATTTCCAAAGCCTCAGGTTCTACGGAAAAGAAAACAAAAGATTAGAAAAGGAATTGATACACATGGCGCAACGGATTCCCTCATTTTTTTGTTATTTAAATTTCCAATTATAAAGAAAAATATGTTGAATATAATCAATACTGTGGCTTATCCGCATAATAATAATAAAATGCAATGTGAAAGTGAAGTCTAACTTAATAAATCTCAAAAAAAATATTCTAATATATATTTTGGTTTTATTAATTTATAATATGATATAATCCGGTCAAGGGATATATCATGAAGTTTGGTATTTCGGTATATTATCGCAGTATGTATTGGTGCGTCGAGTAGCAGAACCCGTCTTCCGAGCAGTCGTGGTGTAATCTGGTGAGTAAGTTTAGGCTGGTAGGCTAAGGCTTAAGGCGCTTGTACCACACAGTGTCGAATATTATACAGAACCTGTCCAAGATCAAAAATATAGTGCGGGAGTACCAAAGGTATTTACATATTCATTTACATCATAATATAATATAATTTGTTTGGATTTATTAATTAGCAGGACCTGTGATATGCCACGCGTAGGTTATTTCCTATAAGTCTAACATAAAAAAGGGAACCACTCTTGACTGATAAATTATTTATTTTCCCCATTAAACTAACCCGCCAAACCCCTAACCCAAACCACCCTAGACCCTAACCCTAACCTAAACCCCGTCTTCTTTTTTTTTCTCTAAAGTAGGAAATAAATAAATAAATAATTTATCTTCAAGAGGTCCCCCTTGTTTATGTGGATTTATGGGAAATAACCCTACAGTATGAAATTTATAGCCTTGGTTGGGATATATTTCCCCTTTGCCTGAAGAGTTATCTTCCCGCTGGGGTTTCCGTGCCGACTACCAGGAGTTCGGTATTTAACGTGAGGTTCAAACACTTCTGTCCTCTTTTGGTGCTTCTTCTCAACGAACTCACATGTGCTAGACACTGTCTACCCCTTCTCGGTTGGGGCCTCTGCCCCCACCAATCACTAGTAAGTAAATTATACGGCATGGAATCCTTAGTCCTATATCTTTAACTCCTATAATTTTATTACATTTAGGTATCTCTTTTATACCTAAATATTGTATTTCCATTCATGAATTGTCCTTTTTATATCTTATTTTATCTATTATTCCTTTATATATTGTTCCTTTGCCTGTAATAAAGTCCATCTTGTTATATGTTAACACCCTTGTCGGAGTTTGTTTCGTTTCAACAAGTATACATGTTATAACCTTGAACCTACAGCCTGGTCCGAAATAGTTTAATGTTGGTGAAACCTGAAAATAATCATAACACTATATTGGTATATCAACCATGCAGCTACTACACTCTGATCTCATACAGAAGCGTCGAGAAGTGACTCTTTGAACCTCCACCGAGTGGGCAGACTAATTCTAAGGGGGGGGGGGTTGAAGAGGTGTGCCGATCTATACGTAATTAATCCAATCGTTTTACGAGATTTATACGTGTCATTATTCTTCTTTCTTTTCTTTACTTTTAATAGTTATTTGTTTATGACTTTGTGGCGTCAAGGAGTGTTTTTTAATCATCTGCTTTTATCTTGTTGGTTGCCATGTTTATAGCATAACACTAGGTACGGGAAACTGAGCCTAAAAATGCGTTTTTTTGACAAAATGACTTAGCCCCCCCCCTACAGAAAATATTTACCAAAAATCAGGGAATTATCGGATTTTAAGGAATTTTCAGTGTTTTATATATCAATGATGATATTTTTATAATGCATTATATTTTATTTCAAAAACTTTCTGATTTTCTTCAGGTCACTTAATTTTGACCCCCCTTTACTTTGGGGGTGTAAAATTTGGCGTGTTGGTCTTGATTGATACTAAATTACAGTAAAAAAAAAGATAAAGACCGAAGTTGTAAAATAAAAAAAATTAAGAATTTTAAGTGGAAATTTTAAATAAGAAAATAAATACCGAAATCTGAAAATAAATGTAAAAAATAATAAATAATTAATTCTTTGGAGATTTCTTTTTTTACTCATTTCGATAATTATTTAATTGGCTATTATCTTATAAAAGAAAAAATTATACATCGATTTTTTTCTGCTTAAAGGGGGGTACATTTTCAATAGGTTTTCTCAAAAGGTATACTTTGATTGACTAAATAAGGTTGCATTAAATAGATATTTATTTAGAATCTAAAAAATATAAATTTTTAAACTGAAAATCCGATTATTTTTTTTTTTAAATGAATTTTAATATATTAATTTTTCATAGTAAAAATACTAAATTAAAGTTTAAATAAAATAAACTGATGCATTATAAAATTCATTAATTGAATAAATCATTACTGAAAATAATTAAAATCGGATAATTACCTGATTTTTGGTAATTTTTTTTTTTTTTTTTTGCAATCGCGAAATGTTATATCAAAATTGTAAACAAGCGCTTAAAAACCTTGAAAAAGAGACAGAAATGGCGGATCGCGTCGAAATTGACCAAAACAAATCCCTTAAATGTATTAAAATAAACTGCATATGTAATGATATTTTTCTTTTTTTTAATGATTCATTATGTTACTACTTATCATTTGAGACAAAAGTTTGACCTTAAATAAAAAGATTTAATTATTTTAATTCGCTTTTTAAAAGCGTAGTATCCGTTTTTTTTTTTTTTGCCAGTGCCTACATAAACACAAACCTTGTTGGTGGAGTGTTGAAGCGAAGAACGCTGTTTCAAGAGACGCGGGAATTGCCAAATTTGGGGAACCACCTTGGAATTATTATGTAGAAAACAGTAAATTATAATTATTATTTTATTATTTTTCATCTATATATTAATACTCGTGTTTCCTTAATGTACGCCGTTTCCATCTTGCAACACCCTCTGGTTAGAAAAGTCGAGAACTCAAAGTCCATCCAAGTGAAATGCAATAAATAAAATCCTGATTATCTGTGTTTGATTACCGCCGAATTTATTTTCCATTTTTAACCAGAGGTGTTTGCAAGATGATACCGGTCGTACAATTAAGGAACAAGAGTATTTAATATATAGATTAAAAATCAATTATTTAAAAAAAAATGAGCCTTTCACAAGAAGGATTTTTGTTGAATGTCTCGTTTATAATTCCTTATATCAACATATTTTATTCACATACACAAACCTTGTTCCGCCTGTCGGTGGGGCGTAGAATGCACCGACTGCAACCTCTGCAAGGGGTAGACCTCCCCAAATGGGGCCACCTTTGCCGTGGTGCGACCCGTGATGCTTAAGGATAGAACCCAGTTGGAATGAGCAGTCCATGACTTGGCAATACTCCACTTTGGCCCTATATGGGCTAGACGGGGGCGGTCGAGAAGGCCCTCCGATCAATCGGCGGTCACGTCAAGCCCTAGCACCTATAATATTTTTCCCAACCTATTGGCCCTTATGCAAGCCCCAAACCCCTTCTTATCATTGGGTGCTAAGGGCGGTGGCTTGTGGGTGGTACATGTTTGTGAATGACTAAATTCCTATTCTGGATGGTGACGTTCCAGTTGGAGGTTTGGGGTATGTGGAAGCACCCCTTCAATCACCATTGCTCCCTGGGTCCACTCTGACCCGGATGGTAGTACCTGTTAGGGTCCCATCTATGGGTAAAATAGAAAAAACATGAGTTTATAAAAAACAAAATTGGATTATGTCTGAGAGAAATGAAAATTTAATTTCAAACAACTTTGTTGGCCATTAAATGACTCACCGAGGTTGATATGCCGTAAAATAAAACAAACCAAACAACAACCTTATTAAAGTTGGCTGGAGTGTGGAAGCGAAAGGATGTCTGTTCAGAAGGCGGCGGGAATTGTCTACTTTGGAGAACCACTTTCCGTCTGTTGACTGAGGAAAAGAAAAAGAAAGAAAAGTTCAATTGTTAATGTATAACAAGAAATATAATATTATCTGTTGGTTTTATATGGATAAATCTACCTAAAGAAAAGTTGGTTATGTGGGGTAGGTTAGACAACCCCTTTATTAAAATAACCTTTTGGAGTGACCGTCCGTAGTTATAATGCATTGTTAGGCAGGCCGTCGATAGGGCACTACTTAAAGACGGTGGGCGCCAACCATTGCAACTCTAGACACGCACGTCGATGAGAACGGTCACTCATATACTCCTCTTACAGGTTTATTTCTAATAACTCAACCTAAAAAAGGGGTAGTGGTTGACTGATTGACTGATAAATTATTTATTTATTTATGATCTACAAGGAAAAAAGAAGACGGGTTAGGGTTAGGGTTTAAGGGTAGTTTAAAATGGAAACTATGGTAATTAACTACAATAAAATTCATCCAGAGTGGTTCCCCCTTTTTAGGTTGGAGTTATAGGAAATAATCCGAAAATTTTAGTTGGAGATTGACGATAACCTAGGTCGAAAGTTGGAACAAATTCCTTTGATTTTAAAACGGTTGACCATTTTGTAGCACGCACACAAACAACCGCAAAACACACACACCACAAACACGCGCAAACACACACACACACACAAAACACACACACACACACACTAATATATATATATATTTACTGGTCTATCAATTAATTAATATATTTTATTTTATTTTAAACTGAAAATAATTTTAAATTAAAATAAAAAATGAAAGCAAGTAATGAATTCTCTCTATGTGACCGTTTATTTGAATTCAACATAGCTCAATGTAACAATTATTCCCCGGAAGTAACCAGACAAATATTAGATACATGCCATACAAAAAATCCAAACCCTTTCTCAACAGATATTTCAAATTAAGAAACTACAAGTTATCCGCCCATTTCAATTGATAACATAAAGAAAAAGAAAAGAAAAGAAAGAAAAAAGAGGAGAAAAAAAGAAAGAAAAAAATATATAACCACAAAAAAAACATAACAGACGTACAATTTCTGAAAAACTGTCTCTGAATATAAGGGTTTACTTTGAAATCGATATATAGATATTATATATATTAATATATATATAGTATATATATTTATATATAATATATTCTTCTTTTCTTTTAGAAGTCGTCCGCAGACGACGATGATGCAAACTCCATATCTTCACGGTTGTGACCCTCTGGTGGCTAATTATTCCAATCTGGTTACACACATTGATGGGAAATTTCCATCTGCAATTCCGTGGTTTAGGCGACGAAGAACGTCAACGCTCTGCAAGCCTTGTTAATCTCGAAATTGACCGTTTATCTCCTGTGCGCAATTGTCTGTTCAACCCATCTGCTGTAGCTAGATCTTCCAGCTTGAAGTGTTGATGATGCATTCCTAGTTGGTCGTCTTCATATGATATATATAAATATATTGGAAAAATATGTACTTAAATTAAGTCATACCTAATTTTTGAGAATTAATCAATTGATAATAATGAATTAGGCATACACCGTTCCAAATGTAAGGCTTAAACAAATCGGAAAAGTCAATCTCTGTATGTACATTTCAACGAGAGATTGATTATTTTCTCGATTTGTTTAGCTTACATTTGAACGGTAAATGCCTCCCTTATTCATAATTTTTAATATTTAATTTTTCAAAAATTACGGTATGAAATAGCACATATTTGTCCAAAATGGTCGGCTAAAAAGCCATATCAAAAACACATTGTTTTTTGTTTGTTTGTTTTGTTTGTTTAACTTCTCATATATATATGTGTGTGTGTGTGAGAACAGACAGACATACAACAGATAACCAAATGACTGGTAAGTATAAGGATGATTTCCAATTGGCATCAATCGAAATTTACTGTACAACCATAACTGTATTCTCTTGTAGGTACAGACATATATATTTCATACAAGATTTTTATAATCCCTAGAGAGTTCATGTAAAGTTGTTATATATATATTTAAAATTACAGCTATGAAAAGGGGTAGACCCCTCGCTGGGAGCCTGCTGATACGACAACAACTAAACACACACACCAACACACACACACCACATATAAATTATTAATATAATATATAATATATTAATATTGGTGAGGATCAATTCAACTAGGACAACTGCGAGGTACTGTAAATGAAAACTCGATGTGTCTAGTAAAATAGTGGGACTTTTAATTTGCTTCATTTAATAATTTATTTCAACTGTAAATGCAGCTTCATCAGACAGGTTGCCATGGTTGCTTCTGAATATTTTTCGGATTTCCAGGATTTATCTATCTACTATCAATATATAATATATAATATATATATATATATATATATAGGATGTGAGGTATCCAAAACTTGGTAGTAAAGGGATGATTCATAAGTGTATTTCGACAACACGTATTATTATAGTATGATCCGTTGTATAATAACAGTGAATCTTTAAATCACTACAGAGAGCTCATGTATAATAAACTTTTTAGATTAAGATACAGAGCAATATTTTATCTTGAAAGAAGGAAAAACTCAAACACCGTATCCATAATAAATTTATTTTGACCAAAATTGGGCCTTTATAATCGTAAGTTGATTTAATACTAGCTCCCAAAATTACGTCTCATCAGATGTTAAAATCAAATTATTTTGATTTTCCATCTGATGAGACGGGATTTTGGGGAGCTTATCAGATACTTTAGATTTTATAAAAGGCCCCAATTTGGTCGAATAAATTTATTATGGAATAAAGGTGTTGAGTTTTTCCTTCTTTAAAGATATATATATTATATATATATATATAATAATATATATATATTATATATAATATTATATATATATAAAGCAATCACAGACGCGCATTTATATATATAGTATATATGCTCTAATAAAATTTGGTAATGAGTTCTCTAATTGGTAATTTTAAATTAATTCTCACTAACTAAGCATAATAAGCAATGATCGTCCCGGAATTGATCTATCTTGTGACCGTAAAATAATAAACAAACCTATGTACTTAATAGTTTTTAAAAACACCAGTCCCCGCCCTCAACTGTCAAGGACGAGGGGATAAGATATCGGGCTTACCCTACGGGTCAGTCCGAAGTTCGATCCCTAGGCAAAGATAGTTGTTTCTGCAACACTGAAGAGGTTGTGAAACGCCGAAACACGTGTCGTGGATGGACTATTGATATATATATATATAATATATAAATATATATATTATATATATATTATAGAAGAGAAGAGAGAGAGAGGAGAGAGGAGCCGGGGAGAGAGAGAAATTGAACAGATGAAGATAGATAGATGAGATAGATAAGATAGATAGATAGAATAGAAGTCCTAAAGTCCGACCTTTATTGTACGTGTCCTTAGAATACAGAGAAAGTAAATAAGTGGTAGGAAAATGAGTGAAAAGAAATATTTATTTTAGAAAGATTAAATAAAATCATTTAGGAATTGTGTGATATTAATATTTCAAGAGGAATCAAAGTCAAGAATGGAATTCGTTTTGTCATGGATCTCAAACCAACGGGAATTCATCAAATATTTCTATAAAGGTAGAAGAGGCCCGACCCGACAATCGGCAAGTATATCAGGCCCTAGTACCTATAGATTTCCCCGGCCGTATTCTTCAAATTGCTCTTATGGCAAACGCAACAGCCCATTTTATTCTCTATCAGCTAGGTTAAATAGTAGGGCAGACGGCTATCTTTAAATAATACAACAATTCTAAATGATTTTTATTTAATTTACTTTCTAAAAAATAGAATATTTTCTTCTTCACTCATTCTATCCACTATTTACGTTTCGTCTGTATTGGCTAGGAGACACTTACAATAAAGTCGGACATTAGGAACTTTATTCTATCTATCTATCTATCTATCTATCTATCTATCTTCATCTGTGTCATTTCTATCTCTCCCCGCTCCTCTCTCCTCTCTCTCTCTCTCTCTATATATATATATAATATATATATATATATATATATATTATATATATCATAAGTCTCCACAGGGGACAGTTTTTCGCGTTTCACACCTCTTCAGTGTTGCTAGACACAACTATCTTTGGCAGGATCGAAGCTCGACTGACCGTAGGGTAGCCCGATATCTTATCCCTCGTCCCTTGACAGCTTGAGGCGGGATCTGGGTGGTTTTTAAAATTTAAGACATAGTGTTTATGTATTTACGGTCACAAGAGAGATCCAAATTCCGGGGAAACGATCATTGCCTTTATGCTTATAAGTGAGAATTAATTTAAATTACCAAGTAGAGAAAACTCATACCAAAATTATGGGAGCATATAGATATATATATAAATGCGCGTCTGTAGATTGCTTTATATTATATTATATATATATATATAATATATATATATATATATAATAGTATTAATATATAGTATATATATCTTTAAAAGGAAGGAAAAAACAACACCTTTATCCAATAATAAATTTTATTTCGACCAAAATTGGGGCTTTATAATCTTAAGTTGATCTGATAAAGCTCCCCAAATCCCGTCTCATCAGATGGAAAATAAATAGATGTTGATTTAACATCTGATGAGACGGAATTTTGGAGTGTATTTAATCAACTTAAGATTATAAAGGCCCCAATTTGTGTCAAAATAATTATTAATGGAGAAACGGTGTTGAGTTTTCCTTCCTTTCAAAAGAGAATAGTTGCTCTGTATCTATCTAAAGAAAGTTTATTATACATCGAGCTCTCTGTAGTGATTAAGAAATTCACTGTATTTATACATACGGATCAATACTATAAAATAAACAGTGTGTCCTAGAAATCACATATAGAATCATCCCTTACTACCAAGTTTGGATACCTCACATCTAATATATATATATATAATAATATATATTATATATATTGATAGATAGATAGATAAATCCTGTTGAATCCCGAAAAAATATTCAGTAGCAACCATGCAACCATTCTGATGAAGCTGCATTTTTACAGTTGAAATAAATTATTAAATGAAGCAAATTTAAAAGTCCACATATTTTTACTAGACACATCGAGTTTTCATTACAAGTTAACTCGCAGTTGAATCCTACGTGAATGATCCTATCACCAATATATATATATATTATATATATATATAATATATAATTATGTGTGTGTGTGTGTGTGTGGTGGTGTGTGTGTGTGTATGTTGTTGGTCGGTATCAGCAGGTCAGCGAGGAGTCTATCCTTTTTCACTAGCTGTATTTTAAATTATATATATAACTTTCAACTTTACATTGAACTCTCTTAGGGAGTTTATAAAATCCTTGTATGAAATATATATGTCTGTACCTACAGAGAATACAGTATGGTTGTACAGTAAAATTTCGATGATGTCCAAATGAAATCATCCATTACTTACCATCATTTGGATTATCTGTCTGTCTGTCTGTCTGTCTCACACACAACACACATATATATAAGAAGTAAACAAACAAACAAACAAACAAACAAACAATGTGTTTGATATATGGCTTTTTTAGCCGACAATTTTGGACAAATAGTGCTATTCATACCTAATTTTTGAAAATAATTAATTAATAATTAATGATAAGGCAGGCATACCCGTTCAAATGTAAAGCTAAACAAATGAGAAAAAGTCAATCTCTCGTTGAAATGTACATACAGAGATTGACTTTTTCTCGAGTTTGTTTAGCCTTACAGATTGAACGGTATGCCTAATTCATTAATTATCAATGATTAATTTTCAAAAATTAGGTATGACTTCAATTAAGTACATATTCTCCCCAATATAATATATATTATTCATATGAAGACGACACTGAGGAACTGCATCATCACACCCTTCAAAGCCTGGAAGATCTAGCCTACAGCAGATGGGTTTGAACAGACACTTGCCGCACAGGAGATAAACGGCTCAATATCGAGATTAACAAGGCTGCAGAGCGGTGACGTCTTGTCGCCATAAACCACGGAATGCAGAGGAAATTTTCCCATGCAATGTGTGTAACCAGAATTGGAATAATTAGCCACCAGAGGGTCCACAAACCGTTGAAGATAGGATTGCATCATCGTCGTCTGCGACGGACTTCTAAGAAAAGAAAGAAATATATATATATATATATATATTATATATATACATATATATATATATATATATATATCGATTTCAAAGTAAACCTTATATTCAGAGACAGTTTTCAGAAATGTACGTGCTTATGTTTTTTGTTGGTTATATATTTTTTCTTTCTTTTTTTCTCCTCTTTTTCTTTCTTTCTTTTCTTTTTCTTATGTTATCAATGAAATGGCGGATAACTGTAGTTTCTTAATTTTGAAATATCTGTTGAGAAAGGGTTTGGATTTTTTGTATGACAATGTATCTAATATTGTCTGGTTAACTTCCGGGAATTTGTTACATTGTAGCTATGTTGAAATTCAAAATAAAAACGTCACATAGAAGAATTCATTTACTTAGCTTTTCATTTTTTATTTAATTTAAAAATTTATTTTTCAGTTGTAAAATAATTATAAAAATATATTAATTAATTAGATAGACCAGTAAATAATATATATATATATGTGTGTGTGTGTGTGTGTTTGTGTGTGTGTGTGTGTGTTTTGCGCGTTTTTGGTGTGTGTTGTGTGTTTGCGCGTGTTTTGTGTGCGTGCTAAAATGGTCAATCCCGTTAAAATCAAGAATTGTCTCAACTTTCGACCTTAGTTATCGTCAATCTCCAACTAAATTTCGATTATTTCCTATAACTCCAACCTAAAAAAGGGGAAACCACTCTGATAATGAATTTTATCTGTTAATTAATCACCCATTGTTTCCCATTAAACTAACCCTAAACCCTAAACCCTAACCCCGTCTTCTTTTTTTCCTTGTAGATCAATAAATAAATAAATAATTTATCAGTCCAATCAGTCAAACCACACCCCCTTTTTTAGGTTGGAGTTATAGGAAATAACCTGTAAGAGGAGTAATATGAGTCGACCGTCTCATGCGACGTTGCGTGGTCTAGAGTGCCAATGGTGGCCGCCCACCCGTCTTTAAGTAGTGCCCTATCGACGCCTGCCACTAACATATGCCATTATACTACGGACGGTCACTCCAAGCTACTTTTAATAAAGGGAGGTAGTCTAACCTACCCACACATAACCAACTTTTCTTAGGTAGATTTATCCATATAAAACAACAAGATAATAATTATATTCCATTTTTATACATAACAATTGCAACTTTTCTTTCTTTTTCTTCCTCAGCAACAGACGAAAGTGGTTCTCAAAAAGTAGACAATTCCGCGCCCTTGAAACAGACATCCTTCGCTTCAACACTCCAGCCCAACTTTAATAAGGTTGTTTGGTTTGGTTTGTTTTATTTTTACGGCATATCAACCTCGGTGAGTCATTAATGCCAACAAAGTTGTGAAATAAATTCATTCTTAATGCATAATCCAATTTTGTTTATAAACTCATGTTTTTCTATTTAACCCATAGATGGGACCCTAACAGGTACTACCACTCCGGGTCAGAGTGGACCAGGGAGCAATGGTGATGAAGGGGTGCTCCACATACCCCAAACCTCCAGAACTGGAACGTCACCATCAGATAGAATTTAACGTCATTCACAGGACATGTACACCCACAGCCACCGCCCTCTAGCACCCACATGATAAGAAGGGTTGGGGCTTGCCATAAGGGCAATAGGGTTGGGAAAAATCATATAGGTGCTAGGGCTTGACGTGACCAGCCGATTGATCGAGGGGGCCTCTCCGACCGCCCGTCTAGCCCAAGATAGGGCCAAAGTGGAGTATTGCAAGTCATGGACTGCTCATCCACCTGGGTTCTATCCTTAAGCATCACGGGTCGCCACCCACGGCTAACAGTGGCCCCATTGGGGAGTCTACCCCTCTGCAGAGGTGCAGTCGTGCATTCTAACGCCCCACCGACAGGCGGAACAAAGGTGTGTATGTGCAATAAACATATTTGATATAAAAGAATTATAAAACGAGACACTCAACAAATCCCTTCTTTGTGGAAAGGCTCATTTTTTTTAAAATAATTGTTTTAATCTATATTAAATACTCTTGTTCCTTAATTGTACGACCGGTATCATCTTGCAACACCCTCTGGTTAAAATGGAAATAAGAATTCGGCGGATAATCAAACACAGATAATCAGGAATTATATTAATTGCATTTCATCTTGGATGACTTGGACGGTCTCGCTTTTAACCAGAGGGTGTTGGCAAGATGAGAACGGTCGTACATTTAAGGAACACGAGTATTAATATATAGATGAAAATAATAAAATAATAATTATTTACTGTTTTCTACATAATAATTCCAAGGTGGTTCCCAAATTTGGCAATTCCCGCGTCTCTTGAAACAGACGTCTTTCGCTTCAACACTCCAACCCAACAAGGTTTGTGTTATGTAGGCACTGGCAAAAAAAAAAAAACGGATACTACGCTTTTAAAAAGCGAATTAAAAATAATTAAATCTATTATTTAAGGTCAAACTTTTGTCTCAAATGATAAGTAGTAACATAATGACCATCATTAAAAAAGAAAAATATCATTACATATGCAGTTTATTTTTAATACATTTAAAGGGAATGTTTTGGTCAATTTCGACGCGATCCGCCATTCTGTCTCTTTTTCAAGGGTTTTAAGCGCTTGTTTACAATTTGATATAACATTCGCGATTGCAAAAAAAAAAAAAAAAAAAAAATTACCAAAAATCAGGTAATTATCCGATTTTAATGAAATTTCAGTAATGATTTATCAATTAATGAATTTTAATATGCTTCAGTTATTTTATTTAAAAACTTTAATTTAGTATTTTTACTATGAAAAATTAATATATAAAATTCATTTAAAATAAAAAATAATCGGATTTTCAGTTTAAAATGTTATATTTTTAGATTCTAAAAATAAATATCTATTTAATGCAAACCTTATTTTAGTCAATCAAAGTATACCTTTTGAAGAAAAACCCTATTGAAAATGTAGCCCCCCCTTTTAAGCAGAAAAAATATCGATGTATAATTTTTTCTTTTATAAGATAATAGCCAATTAAATAATTATCGAAATGAGTAAAAAAGAAATCTCCAAAGAATTAATTATTTATTATTTTTTAACATTTTATTTTCAGATTTTCGGTATTTATTTTCTTATAAAATATTCCACTTAAAATTCTTAATTTTTTTTATTTACAACTTCGGTCTTTTATCTTTTTATTTCTACTGTAATTAGTATCAATCAAGGACCAACACGCCATATTTACACCCCCAAAGGGGGGTCAAAATTAAGTGACCGAAATAAAATAAATAATGCATTATAAAGATATATAAACACTGAAAATTTCCTTAAAATCCGATAATTCCCTGATTTTTGGTAAATTATTTTCTGTAGGGGGGGGGCTAAAGTCATTTTGTCAAAAACGCATTTTAGGCTCAGTTTGCCAGTACCTAGTGTTATGCTATAAACATGGCAACCAACAAAGATAAAAGCAGATGATTAAAAACACTCCTTGACGCCACAAAGTCATAAACAAATAACTATTAAAAGTAAAGAAAAGAAAGAAGAATAATGACACGTATAAATCTCGTAAAAAACGACTGGATTAATTACGTATAGATCGGCACACCCTCTTCACCCCCCCCCTTAGAATTAGTCTGCCCACTCGGTGGAGGTTCAAAGAGTCACTTCTCGACGCTTCTGTATGAGATCAGAGTGTAGTAGCTGTCATGGTTGGATATACCAAATATTAGTGTTATGATTATTTCTAGGTTTCACCAAACCAAACTAACCAGGCTGTAAGGTTCAAGTTATAACAATGTATAACTTGTTGAAACGAAACAAACTCCGACAAGGGTGTTAAACATATAACAAGATGGACTTTATTACAGGCACAAGGAACAATATATAAAATAGGAATAATAGATACAAATAAGATATAATAAAAGGACACATTCATGAATGGAAATACAATATTTAGGTATAAAGAGATACCTAAATGTACATAAAAATATAGGAGTTAAAGATATAGGACTAAGGATAGTCCATGCCGTATAATTTACTTACTAGTGATGGTGGGGGCAGAGGCCCCCACCGAGAAAGGGGTAGACAGTGTCTAGCACATGTGAGTTCGTTGAGAAGAAGCACCAAAAGAGGCAGAAGTGTTTGAACCTCACGCTTAAATACCAGACTTCCTGGTAGTCGGCACGGAAACCCCAGCGGGAAGATAACTCTTCCAGGCAAAGGGAATATAATCCCAACAAGGCTATAAATTTACATACTGTAGGGTTATTTCCCATAAATCCAACATAAACAAAGGGGGACCACTCTTGACAGATAAATTATTTATTTATTTATTTATCTACTAGGAAAAAAGAAGACGGGGTTAGGGTTAGGGTTAGGGTCTAGGGTTAGGGTTTGGGTTAGGGTTTGGGGTTAGTTTAATGGGAAAATAAATAATTTATCAGTCAAGAGTGGTTCCCTTTTGTTTATGTTAGACTTATAGGAAATAACCTACCGTGGCATATCCACAGGTCCTGCTAATTAAAATAAATCCAAACAATTATATTATATTATGATGTAATGAATATGTAAATACCTTGGTACTCCCGCACTATAATTTGATTGGACAGTGTCATGTATAAATATTCGACACTGTGGTGGTACAAGCGCCTAAGCCTTAGCCTACCAGCCTAAACTTACTCACCAGACTACACCACGACTGCTCGGAAGACGGGCTGCTACTCGACGCACCAAATACTACTGCGATAATATACCGAATACCAACTTCATGATATATCCCTTGACCCGGATATATCATATTATAAATTAATAAAACCAAAAAATATATATTAGAATATTTTTTTTGAGATTTAGTTAAGTTAGACTTCACTTTCACATTGCATATTATTATTATTATGCGGATAAGGCCAACAGTATTGATTATATTCAACAATTTTCTTTATAATTGAAATTTAAATAACAAAAAAATGAGAATCCGTTGCGCCATGTGTCCAATCTCCTTTTCTAATCTTTTTGTTCTTTTCCGTAGAACCTGAGGCTTTGGAACATTTGGACGTATCCGGAAATTTCTCGCGCTAACCAAATTGTCGTAGACCATCTGAAGGTAAATGTCTTTTATTTGTGTGGATTTTTTTGTTTTTGAAGAAGAAAATAGTCGCAGGTTGAAATATCAATATCCCTTCTACATCCAAAATACATGCTCATGTACATAATATTACAAGGATTTTTATGAATCCCTAAGAGGGCTCAATATATGATAATTAACAAATAAATTATCTATATTCAAAACAATATATTTACTTTCCATGAGAAAAAAAATTGAAGAGGAGAGGTTCTACTATTTTTGTAAAAGGAGAGAAAGAAAAGGAAAATATATTTTGTCCATTGTAGTTTGTTTTCTTGGTTATTATGTAGTTGGCTGTCTGATGAAACTAGGGTCATTTCTGGTCGAAATAAATTTATAATAGCCAGTACATAATCAAAGATTTTTGTTCATATAAACTGTGTATATATATATATAATATATATATATATATATATATATATATATTCGTAAGACATGTGTTATTGAATAACACGGAGTATTCTTTTTCATTTTTTGTATGGATATATTTCCAGCCTTCTAGCTATCCTTTTTGAATCTGGAGCGAGTTGATTCATGATATTTTGCATACTTATTTCCCGAGCGCTTTCGACTGTTGCTCCAGTCGTATTCATGGGGTTGTATATATAATATATTATATATATATATATATATATATATAGGATAAATGTGAAAATTATTAATATATGAAGCTAAAATAGCTGGGTAGCTTTACAAAAGAAAATTCATTTGGACACTTTGAAGAGACGTGAAACGTCGAAACACAGTGTCTGTGGATCACTATTAATTTCTACCCAAATTTCATTAATTTTCTAAGTCTATTAATGATTATTTAATTTGAAGTCAAAATCATTAATGCATAGAATAAAAAACAACCCTGTATTATACACTCAAAATTAGAGTAAGCAAAAAAAAAAAAATGTTTTAATTAAAAATTGCTTTTTTTTACTTTTGCCATTTTTTAATAACAAAAAGTTAACTAAAAAGTTTACAAATAAATAAATACCTACAATTTTGTGTAAAATTTATGTGCAAAATATTCAAGATAATTATTTGACTGATAATTAATAGACGGACGCAACATTTTATTTGAGGGGAACAGAACTAAGTTCGATTTAACCATTTGAGAATACATCTTTATATAAAATAGTTATGTATTAGTTTAAAGTTTCTTCTTTATTTTCTTTTTCTTCTTTTGTTTTTCTTAGTCCCGAAGACAATTGCGATCAAGTGTCAGTGAAGATCATCACTCGATGCCATTATACGGCATAGTTCCTGAAAATCTCGCAGAAGCTAAGTTCTTAAAGAGAACCAATAGCCAGGTAAGCAGTCTCAAAGGCAGGCAGATTTGAACAGACTGGGCTCTTTTAACCTTGGTTGGGCAACCAGTCTAGGAGAAGGAAAACTCTGAATTCAAACCTGTTAAAGCTCTGCTTAAAAATAGACCTTGTTTCACAGCCTACTCGTGCTGGGAGATTAGTAAATCATCATCATCATCATCATCATCATCATCATCATCATCATCATCATCATCATGTCGCGCTTTTAGCAACGGATACGCATGACAATCTCTCGCCGACCGTTCCTATTATTCACTACTCCTGAGCGGTCCTCTGTGCAGCATCCAGCATTCGCGCTGAGCTGGTCAATGTATGTCTTTGCTGTGCGGTCCACACTGGCGTGGACATGTCCTGGTTCCCATAGGAGAACGTCACTTATTAGTTCGTCATTGCTTTTGATCACATTCCATGAGTGTATCTTGGTCTGCCCATGAACTTTTCTACCGATCCTCGTATAGTTTGATGTAGATGTCCTTTGTTTTTAATGTACCTATGCTTTTCATTTCAGGTGAACCAAATTCTGGACGAAAATGTTTCAAAGAAAATAAACAGGACTTCCTCTAAAGATCTATTTATTTTGCCCAAAATCGAAAGAGTTTTCAATCGGACGAATAATAGCGAGAGAGCTGATTTACTTCGGCTTCTATACAAAGGAACTACTACTACTACTACTACTACTACTACTACTAATAATAATAATAATAATAATAATAATAATAATAATGCTGGCGGCCAGTTAGCTTCTCATACGAACCAAACTGCTTGGCTACAAAATTTTCAGCCTGATTCTCATTCGGCAGATAATCCGGTGTCTGTCCGAGTTGTTCAGAACGATGACGATAGTAATTTGCCGATTATCCATAATCCCAATCCACTGATCCGCGAGACTATACAGGAACGAGATGACTGCCAAGGCCTCTCCCGGCTGCCTGCCAGCGGTGACCAGGGACTAATAGAAAATCTGCACTCGAAGCGGGACGTTGAGCCGGGAAATGAAACCGTGTCGTCTCTGAGCGACGATCGCGCCCAGAAGGCGAAGATCAAGACAAAGAACTATCTGAGCCGTGATTTGAGCCTTCTTTCTCTGGACAACGAGTTTTCTGCTCTGGGGGATGATCACCTTCGACAAGATGGCATGCGTAATCATTTGAAAAAATCGCAGAAAAGACGTTCCCGTAAGAATGGCGACAGTTCGTCGTCAGCGTTCTTCTCGGTCCCGAATACGGAAACTGTCCCAGCTACCATCGGCGAGGCTCCATCTGGATAAAAGATCCTTTTCTGGCATTTCCACTGGATAGCGTCCCCCTTTGTTGCAATGGCGTCAATACAACAGGAACAAAACGAAAAATATACCAAGGGGATTTCACAATTCCAATTTCAACTAATAATAATTTGTTTAGAATTTGTGTGTGGGCTGGTAGAGGTAAGTATTTTTCTATTCCTTTATTTCTGATATAAACATTGATTTCTGAGATTTGGGAATTAGAACACACACCACACACACACACACACACACACACACGAGGGGCGCGTGGTGTAATACCTAGAGTAGTCGACCAGAGTTCAAATACTTAGACAAGGCTGTCTACATTTCAAATAGCGCTAATATGCTTGGGAAAGGTTTGCACCCACCTGATCTCCCCCAGCTATGGGTAAATAGCAGGACAGACTGGGCTCTTCAACCTTCGTTAGGCAATCAGTCTAGAAGGAAAACTCTGAATTCAAGCCCGTTGAACTCCGCTTAAAAAATTGACTTCGTGTCACATCCTGCATCGTGCAGAGAGGCTGGTAAATATGCACACACACACACACGCACACACAACACACAAACACATATACACGCACGCACACACACACACACACACACACACACACACACAAACATACATACATACACACACACACACACACGCACGCACACACTGTGTCTATGTGAGTTTTCTTTTTCTTCTTTTTCACCTTGTTTCTACTTTTCTCAAAAATCTAGACAATACATTTCTCGTCTTTTAATCTGTGACGTCTCCATGAAATACACCACATATCTTCGACGTCTTTGCGTGTACCAATCACGTCTTCACTTTTGCTTTCGCGTGTACCAATCACGTCTTGACTTTCAAAATGAACGCTTGCCAAAATACGGTTATGAGCCTTTTCTCTAAATAGATTTTCCAACTTCCATCATTTTAAAAACATCCACCATTGTCTAGACAATATTTTTTTCATTCGTTTGTATTATCCTGACGAAGGTTTTATATTTACAGAAACGTTTAAACGTCAACTTTACCATAAAAAATTAAGTCATCTTTTTTCGGAATACTTTATTTTTCTAATTTTCTGCATATATAATATATATATATATATATATATATATATATATATAATCTCAACATGTAAAGCATTTGTTTGGCGTTCAAGTACATGACCTGTATGTGTATATACATGTATATGTGTATGTATATTGTATATAGATGTATGGATTTGTTGTTGTGTGTATATTTTGTATATCCATATATACATTATTTCACATAAGTACACAACTATGAACTGTTAATAGAAGATACAGGATTTATACACACACGCACATATGTATATACATATATTCACACACACATATGCATATAGATATATACAAATATTCACACAAACACATACATATATACACACATTCACACATTCATATGTATATACATATTTTCACACATATGTATGTGCATAATACATATATTCACCTGTACACACACACACACACACACACACACACACACATATATATATATATATATATATATATATATATATATATAAACTGACCGAGGTATATAGACTATGTTCCCATCTATCTAACTATCAATCTATGTTATCTATCTCAGTCTGTTCATATCGTTCCAGCTAAATGTAGAAGTTAACAAGCGTCCAGTTGGTAGACAAGGGAGCATACTGTAACTCAATACAGTCCCTGTAATGCTGGTCTTTCTCAGTCTGTTTATATCTGTTTATACATCCAACTCAAATGTCATCCATTGACCTTTCCATTCTAGACATGTCAGAAGAGTGCACATCATTCTACAAGAATCTTTTCCCAAAATTAAGACGTCTTGGAGAGCAAGCAGGAATCCAAATCGAAATCTTCGATCTTCACTTGACCCAAACTGACCCGATCTTCCTGGATAGCTTTCGTCACAAACCTTTCACCACCATCTTGGATAAATGCTTTGAACCAGCCTACCAGTCCCGGTTTGTGGTACGTATTCGTTCCAGCTAAATGTAGAAGTTAACAAGCGTCCAGTTGGCAGACAAGGGAGCATGCTGTAACTCAATACAGTCCTTGTATTGCCGGTCTCAGTGTGGATATGGTGCTAGATTAATACCCATCATTCTGAATTATTCTTCCAGCAATACAGGGACTGTATTGAGTTACAGCTTGCTACCTTGTCTGTCAATTGGACACTGATTGGAATCTCACTGCTTCTACGATATCAGATATACGATTCTACGGAATCACCTTGAAGCGATGTTTCGGCTAGAATTTTGGGGTGGGAGTCAAAAAATGCGTTTTTTGTCTCGGGGAAAGGGACGAGCTGCCTGCAGACAGTGATTTTGGTATCAGTTTTTTTTTTTCCATGTGCGCTCTGCACGACCGACTGCATTTTTTTTTTACTTTCGCCGCAACACAATCTTCATCATTTCTTTTTTTTTTTTTTCAATTTTCCGGAACTTTTTTATTTATCGCCCATTCACCATTTTTGCATTATTACTTACATTTTGATAGGTAGCTTCTTCGTCTTTTTCTTCAAGTCAATCTTATCTTTCTCCACACCCCCCTCTCTCTCTCTCTCTCTCTCTCTCTCTCTCTCTCTCTCTCTCTCTCTCTCTTCTGTCAGTCTTTTTCTCTAAACAAATCGTTCAAGGTTTTTCGAGACTATTTCAAGTGCGCCGGTAATGATGGGTAAAAACTCTCGCATTCATTTGTATTATTCGGACTATTGTCCTCGTCTTTATTGTTATTTGCACAACGTTTCGGCCGATTTACCCCCGGTCTTCTTCAAGTATTTCTTGTCGGATTCGGGAAGATAAATGTTAATTATATATCTTATTATAATGGAGATTGTGTGTTTTTCTGTCTGTAACCGAAACTATATTTTCCTCAAGTTACAGTTCCCTTAGTTATTTACGTCCCATTCTCCATGATTTTATTTTTATTTAAACCTCAATTATTAATAAAATTGTTTTATATGATTAATACTGTTGACCATATCTACATCTTATTATAATGGAGATGTGGGTTTGTCTGTCTGTAACCGAAACTATATTACTATACAAGTCACAATTCCCTTTGTTATTTACATCACATTCTCCGTGATTTTATTTTTATTTAAACCTCAATTATTAATAAAATTGTTTTACATTATTAATACTGTTGACCATATCTACATACTAATAACATACCATTATATTTATATATTCAACAAAATAGCGGTTTATAGTGTGGGAAGACTAATTTGCATATTGATATTACAAATTTAATTTTGATAAATATCTGCTTAGTCTTATTGATTCTATTTGTTTGGTTTTATCTTAATGAATATGAGCAAAAATCTCGGGGATAAATCTTTAACAAATCCATCAACAAAAAGAAATAACTGTAATTTTATTCTTTAATTCCTATTTTAAGTAAATAAATAAATTAGGAAAATTTAGCAATGAAAGACAGGAGTGATGGAAGAGTAAGTTTCAGTTGTTCTATTTTCGGATTATACCCCCCCCTCAGTTTCAAATCTTTTTATCTGCATTCTTATTTAGTTTCATTAGCATTTCTAATTTAATATAATATTTTATGACATTAAAACTTAAATACTTGCGCCCGGAGGGTGCATATATTTGCTAGTATTTCTAATGTATTCTCATATAATTTTGCAGTTGCTGTTGGGAGAAAAGTATGGCTCTCCAGTTCTGCCTTCGACACTTTCTTCGATGGAGTTCGATTCTTTGCAACGTCAGTTAATTCCCCGACTCGATGTGCCAGATCAGACCGACCAGCGACTCGGCGTTCCTCCACGCAGTCTCCGCTCGTCCAGCCAGGGATCGCGTAGATCCAGGACCGGTTCGGCGTCCTCCGGCAACAGGCGTCTTAAACCGCCGCGTAAAACCCACGCGGCGTCCGTTTCGCGAGTCGGGACGCCCGGCGGCAAGTCGCCGCGTGCACCCGCCATCTTAGTTCACTACGACGAAAAGCTGACGAGGAACGAAGGAGGTGACAACCACGTGACCGGAAATTCGAATGGTGGCTGTGCGCATGCGTTGAACGACCTGTATCGAGCTGAAAAGCAAGAAGGACAAGACGTTTACAGATTAAGGACTCTGAGGTAAGAAACGGCAGTCATTATTTATGTGCCTTGTGGGTGAAATAGTTGCACTAGAAGCAGGGGTTCGATCCCAAGTAAAAAAAAAAAAAAATGAATGATTTTCTAAGTAGAAACTCTTGTAACATAATAGGGAGAGAAAGAGAATTGAAAGGGCCAGGAATGTAAGAATTACGTGTAGTTTAACATGGAAAGTTTTTTTGGATGATTCAGCACAACGCCATTTGGCGTTTTCTTACTGGTCAAGATATGTCACGTGGCGATGTCGGGCTGATTCATCTTCGTGTTGTTTTTTCTTTCTGGTTCTTTCTTCTTTCTTGTAGGGCTGGTCATTTCTTGTTTAACAAATTTAACAAACAAGACTTGGTTGTTTTTCTTATAAAGCTTTTATTTAAACAACCCCAGCCCATCTTCCGCTGCGGATCGAGAAGCGACCCTCAGAGCGAGCGACTTTCGAGTCCGCTCGCTCTGAAATCTGTTGACGCATATGACACTAATTCTCACGCGTCTAATGGCGCTCTTTTGGGAAGGTGAAGTCGGGGTCATTATCATGCCAATCACAACCCTAACAGCTATGGAAATTTCCCCATCTTCGATTTTAAATCTAACGAATCTTACTACAGGTACGTACATAATTCATAAACTTCTAATGAATTATGTAACACATTGTAAAAGCACTCTTGATATTTACTAAGCTTGGCTTAATCTGACACAAGGATATGAATTAGAGCGCTCTCTAAGAATTCAGCTTGTAATTCAATTGTAATTGATATTTACTAAGCTTCACTTAGTCTTTCACATTATCCCTTCTATTTAGCCTTGTACCATACTAAGCCAAGCTTATGTTAATTGATTGATTGATTTTAACGGCGTATCAACCCATCTAGGGTTATTTTATGTCTAAAGGATAGGGAAACGAATTAATTGTACGTTGTTATTTCTTACGAGATTTTTTTTTTGCACACAATCCTGTCGAATATGGATAATTTTTAAATCTAATTAATTTGACCCATAGATGAGACCCTATCAGGTACAACCACTCCGGGTCAGTGTTGTGTACTTCATACTCCCCAGATCTCCAGAACCTAGAGTCTCGCCATCAGATGCAGTTTAGGGCCATACACAGGACGCTCCTTTTTTTAGGGAGTCTATCCTCCAGTTTTTCACTTCCCATACTGAAAGGGTGACCACCTGACCTCCAGCCTGTCAGTCACCACTTTCACGGTCCCCGTAGCTCTTCACAGGTGTTTAACCCACGTAGAATGATTGAAGAATCCACTATTTATATTAAATAAAAGTCTAATGCTGTTACGATTTTGGTGGCCATCCTGAGGCTTCAAGCAAGAGCACTGTCTAGCGGAGATCCCTTGTGTTAAGCAAGGCGCGATCGTTAGTGAAGAGAACTTTGGTTGCTCCTTGGTGTCCCTTAATGTTGGGGTATGATCCTTGGTTGTTTCCTTGGTGTTCATTAATGACTTGCAGGTCCGTTCGTCATTGTCGAATAAAGTGCCAATTAACGGCTGTCAATATCAGCGATTAAATATTTTAATCAACCACGTATTCGGACTGTTGATTGCCTGGTGTTTAAACCACGTGACTTCGCTTAGTCAATAATCTAAGTGGTGGATTGCAGCACGCCTTATATCACTAAAAATAATCCAACAAATGCTATCAAAAATAGTGTGCCATTAAAAAGAAAATTATTTATCAACATCAATATATTCACATGTATTAATGTTTATAGTCACACGTGAAAAAATAAAATGATTTATATGAGAAACGATTATTTATCATTTATTAGCATATATATATATATATATATATATATATATATATATATTACTTGGTGGAAACATTTTAGCAAACAACTCCATTTATTGACTTTAGTGAAATTTTCACTTATGTTGCTTATTTGAATTAGAAATACTGGACCGTATGACCTTTAGCACCCCTTTTGCGATCTCGATTCTTGAGGACAGTTTTTCCATTTTACACCGTAAAAATCCGGTTTATTGTTAACAGACGATTTTTAGAGTTTTTTTTAATTTCATAAAACTAACCCTAACCCTAACCCCTTAACCCCAACCCCTAACCCAACCCTAACAAACAACCTGATTTTGACGGTGTGAATGAGAAAAGTTGTCCTTTGTGAGTCGAAGATCGTGGAAGGGGTGCCTAAAGGTCATATGGTCCGAAATACCTGAATCATATCACTGTGTGCCAAATTTATTTGTATTAGATAGAATATAATAAAAAGATAGACTTTTAAATTTGTTTATGCCTCAGATTTGCAGAATCAGAAAGCGGGAAAATGGAAGCGAACACATCGACGCCATATTGGAAGTTCTTTCAAAATTTAAAACCAACGCCAGAGAAAGAAAAGTGCCAAGAATCATGTATAGTAAAAAATCAAGGATTCGCGCCATCGTTTTATGGAAAAAGACTAGAAACGGGCNATGTAAAACGTATTGTCAAAATGAGTGAGTCAGTATTATCATTCCAACAATTCATATCTATTAAGTCAATTATTATCTCAATATTAAATTTTATCATTTCAATTATGTATTTATATTACATATTAATTCACAAGCAATCACATGTCATTATAATTATCTGTTAAATTATTATTTCATCAAGGAAATATTATATATTGTTAAATATTATTTAAATTATCTATTCAATTCACCATTTATAACTTTCTCAACAAGAATACCATTTTCACATTACCACTTTTGACTAATCTCAGCTTATAAACTCATTTCTTGTCTCCTTTTTCATTTTTCAGCTCACCAAAGAAATACGTATTGTCAAAATGAGTGACGTCTTATCTTCAAATCATATTCAACAATTATTATGTTATTTATTATTATAATATCAAATAATATTATATTTGACATTAATGATATGCATAATAATTAATATCATAAGCAATATCAGGTGAACTTGATATTGCTACTTGATAAGAATGGATATACTAAGTACCTTTGGTTAACACAGATATTGTTCTATATTAGTTCTTAGAAATGAGACCTATTCATTTTTCATGTTCTTCTAAAAAATCCCAGTCAATCCACAAGTGTGTGTGTGTCTGTGTGTGTGTTGGTGTGTGTGTGTGTAGTGCAGGGTTGTGGCACATGATGTAGATGAAATTTTATTTGCTTTTGAACAATTCATACAACTTCTCATCAATTTTCAGCTAAAAAATGTAATCAGGTCACCTCTGGCCATCAAAGGAGGTGGCTCCATGAGTCACGTTCCTTAGTGTGGTTCAATATACACTGAATATCACTTGCCCAAAAAACTGACCTCACCGAAACATTTTATACTTTTTTATGAAATGCAATAGACAAGGAATACTTCTTATAATAGATAAACATGATGCATTTATAACATTATTTTCTGAATATACACTTAATCCTTTTCATTTTTGTCTTTGTAAGTTCCTTGGAAAAAGAAAAAATTATACAACATGGGTTAGTACATTTCAAATAATTTCCTTTTACAGATTTTGCTGTCCAGATAATATTAAAATGTCTCTATAAATATTATTCATCTCATTCACAATATTGGGAATATATCAAACTCTTTAGAAAGTATTAAAAATCACAATTAATCTCCCATTGTTATCAAAGAAGCAGTAATATTCCAATTTAACTATAAATTGATTTCTAAAGTTTGTTATTCAAGTTCTCTTGTAATACATCCTCAGTCAAGAAAAACCCTTTTGCCTGTTCCCATTTTTACATCTCAGACTTTTAAACTTTCGTTCATTTCTTTATTCAGTCCTAAAGAAGACCACGATTGCTCACAGATGAGTGTATATATTTCAATCATTCAAATAGCTTCTGACTCTATTTATTCAATATATCTTTAAGTAATTCTTTTTTAAATTTAATCATCATTATCATCATCCATCTAATGATAATGTGATTAATATGATCATTAACAATATTCATAAGTATTTGGTTAGTCACTTTATTACTCAATTCTTGTAATTCATATTGCTTCATACAACGAAATATTATTAATTGTTAATATTAATTTTAAAATTTCTTATTCAATTACCTTTTAAACTTTCTCAATCAAGATCCATTCTTCACTTTTCCACTTTGATATCTCCAGCTCTCATAATCATTCTATGTCTCTTTTTTATTGTTTCAGTTACCAAAAATTGAACGTATTGTCAAAATGAGGTGAGTATTAATTTCAAAATCATTCCAACCAATATATTATGTTATTCTATTATTACATATCACCAATATCATTATTATTGACATAATGATCATGCTTAATAATTCTAAATATCATAAAAACTATTTCAGGCTGAACTTAATATTGCCTCATGATAAGTATCACGACTATTAATGTTATGTCTGATCCATTGCCAGGTTGGTCCAGACAATCTAACTCACGTGTAGTTTAACTTCTCCACCAATGAAACACAAATAACCTGAGGTTATAAGTTTTAAAGTATTTATCAGTAGGAAAAAGGTAAGAAGCTGAAATTAGAAGAGAAACAAGTAACAGACACAGCAAATAAGAAGGCAAATCAAAGGTTACAAAAGGCAAGGTAACATTATATAAGAATTACAGGGAACGGATAGGGACACAGGTTAATGCAGATAACGTAGCAGTTGACAATCAACATCAGTAAATGGTAAGTAGCAGGCACAAGCCCAGAGACCAGCGAGATAGGGAGCGAGGGTTGCAGACAAGCAAGAGAGGACAGGGAGGTGATAAGCAAATGGAACAGGGAGTCTATGGATAGGAAAGGTCCAAAGAAGTGCAGTGGGAAGTATCACTCAGGGAATAATGCCATTTCACATGGATTGAGAGGAGACAATAATCTCTTACAGGTAGTTAGGTAAACAATGCAAGGAGAATGCGTTAAAGCAAGGTGTTTCTGAGACAATGTGTCTTACCGAAAGCTCTAAGTAAGGCCTAGGTCAGACAGACATAATAGGCGTGGGCAGCGGTGAAGGAAGCACGTATTTCTCGGAATAATGTACTCTCACATGAGCCAGTGAATACAAACATAACTTACTAAGAGAAAGCAACAGTAGTGGGAGAATAATAATAATTACATGAATACGAGAACCCTGGGGGGGTAGAGGTAAATAAGAGAAAATAATACGAAAAGACAAGGTCTTACATGGGAACTTCGATATATAAAAATAGTAGAAAATAGCAGTAAACAAAATAGCTATGTAAATTAGGGAAGAAGATAATGAAATCTTCTTACCGGGTGCCTATAATACTTCTTCTGAGATGGAAGAGAGGTTGACAGACACGTCTTGTCATGCCGAGAATAAGTGGGAAAAAGAGACTTGAATTCCTGCTGACTAACAACCGGAAATGGACGGTCAAAGTCAAAAATGTACCCTATTTACGAAAAATAACAGAAACTAAAGTACTTTGTGTTAAACACAGATATTTCTATTTGGTTTCTGTAGAAATAAGACCTTTCATATTCATTTTCTTCTAAAAATCCCAGTCAATCCACAAGTGTGTGTGTGTCTGTGTATGTATGTGTGTGTGTGTGTGTGTGCAGGGTGTGGCACTGATGTAGATGGAAGTTTTATTTGATTTTTGAACAAATTCATACAACATTCCTCATTAATTTTTCACCTAAAAATGTTCAGGTCACCTCTGCATCCAAGGAGGTGGTTCCACTGGGTCACTTCCCTTAGGTGTGGTTCATTACACTGAATATCACTTGCCCAAAAATGACCTCACCAAACATCATTACACAGAAATAATTATTTCATCAGAGGGTCGTTTCCCTAAAAATTAGTGATTATTTCTGTGTAATGATTTTTTTCTGTGTAATCTCATTTTAATGAAGTTTTATATTTGTAATACTTTTTATGAATTAAATAAACAAGGAATATTCATTTATAGATAAACATGCGCATTTATAACATCTACTTCTGAATATACATCTTTTAATCTTTTCATTTTTGTTTTGTAGTTCCTGAAAAAGAAAAAATTATAAAAATGGGTTAGTAACATTCAAATTTCCTTTTACAGATTTTGCTGTCAGTAATATAAAAATGTCTTCTATAATATATCATCTCATTCAACAATATTGGGAATAATATCAAACATCTTTAGAAAGTATAAAATCCCAATTATCTCTCATTGTTATCAAGAATCAGTAATATTCATATTTTAATATAAAATTGATTTCTAAAGTTTGTATTCAGTTCTCTTGTAATACATCTCAGTCAAGAAAAACCCTTTTGCCTGTTCCCTTTTTACATCTCAGCTTATAAACATTTTGGTCTCATTTCTTTTATTCAGCTCCTAAAGAAGAACGTATGTCAAGATGAGTGAGTATTATTTCAAATCATTCAAATAGTTCTGACTCTATTTATTCAATTATTATTAGTATTAAATTTAATCATCATTATCATCATCATTAATGATAATGATGATAATAATGATATTAACAATATTCATAAGTATTTGTTAGTCATTAATAATTTTGTAATTATTTGTTTCATACAAGAAATATTATTATTGTTAATATTAATTTAAATTTCTATTCAATTACCTTTTAAACTTTCTCAATCAAGAATACCATTTTCACTTTCCACTTTGATATCTCAGCTTATAATCATTCTTGTCTCTTTTTTTTGTTTCAGTTCCCAAAATGAAACGTATTGTCAAAATGAGTGAGTATTATTTCAAATCATTCCAACTATTAATTATGTTATTTATTATTAATATCAAATATCATTATTATTGACATTAATGATATACATAATAATTTAATATCATAAAATATCAGGTGAACTTGATATTGCTCATGATAAGAATGATATACTAAAGTACTTTGTGTTAAACACAGATATTTCTATTTAGTTTCTGTAGAAATGAGACCTTTCATATTCATTTTCTTCTAAAAATCCCAGTCAATCCACAAGTGTGTATGTGTGTGTGTGTGTGTGTGTGTGTGTGTGCAGGGTGTGGCACTGATGCAGATGGAAGTTTTAATTGCTTTTTGAACAAATTCATACAACATTCCTCATCAATTTTTCACCTAAAAATGTTCAGGTCACCTCTGCATCAAAAGAGGTGGTTCCACTGGGTCACTTCCCTTAGGTGTGGTTCATTACACTGAATATCACTTGCCCAAAAAACTGACCTCACCAAACATCATTACACAGAAATAATTATTTCATCAAAGGGTCGTTTCCCTAAAAAATTCAACAAGCCAAATTCAAAGAAAGATAATTTTTATATATGAATTGGATTTTTTACAATTCTGTATAATTTTTTGTTCTATTTTTTAAGTGATTATTTCTGTGTACTGATTTTCCATGAAGTCATTTTTCTGGCAAGTGATATTCAGTAAATGATTGCCTCACTTTTCTCCTCCTATGTCTTTTCTCCCAAAGATAACTTTCAAACACTACCTGAGATCAAACAAGTTCACATCCAAAGTCTATAATAAAATAGATGTGAAACTAAAAGATCAGGACTAACACAGTTCAAAGGGTAAAATTACATTTTCATAAAAAATTATTAGTATTTTAACAGTACAAATATAAATTTTATTGCTTTCATCACAATCATTTGACCACAAATTAAAATGAAAATTACTTTCTCATTAAATTTTAAATAATAATTATCTTTATAGAGAATTTTCAATATTCAGCATATTGATTTTGTATTTTCAGTTGGTTCATTTATTTTTTAGCAAGAAAACTTTCTTATTCAATTTTTATTTTTAATGACTTTTCTTTCTAAAGAAAAATGCCTTACAGCTTTTTTACAACCTCTAATCTTTCTTCAAATGAAGAAAGACAGAAAAAAAACAAATATTTTCTCTCATTTTAATGAAGTTTTATATTTGTAATACTTTTTATGAATGAAATAGACAAGGAATATTCATTTATAGATAAACATGTGCATTTATAACATCTACTTCTGAATATACATCTTTTAATCTTTTCATTTTTGTTTTGTAGTTCCTGAAAAAGAAAAAATTATAAAAATGGGTTAGTAACATTCAAATTTCCTTTTACAGATTTTGCTGTCCAGTAATATAAAAATGTCTTCTATAATATATCATCTCATTCAACAATATTGGGAATAATATCAAACATCTTTAGAAAGTATTAAAATCCCAATTATCTCTCATTGTTATCAAGAATTAGTAATATTCATATTTTAATATAAAATTGATTTCTAAAGTTTGTATTCAGTTCTCTTGTAATACATCTCAGTCAAGAAAAACCCTTTTGCCTGTTCCCTTTTTACATCTCAGCTTATAAACATTTTGGTCTCATTTCTTTTATTCAGCTCCTAAAGAAGAACGTATTGTCAAGATGAGTGAGTATTATTTCAAATCATTCAAATAGTTCTGACTCTATTTATTCAATTATTATTAGTATTAAATTTAATCATCATTATCATCATCATTAATGATAATGATGATAATAATGATATTAACAATATTCATAAGTATTTGTTAGTCATTAATAATTTTGTAATTATTTGTTTCATACAAGAAATATTATTATTGTTAATATTAATTTAAATTTCTATTCAATTACCTTTTAAACTTTCTCAATCAAGAATACCATTTTCACTTTCCACTTTGATATCTCAGCTTATAATCATTCTTGTCTCTTTTTTTTGTTTCAGTTCCCAAAATGAAACGTATTGTCAAAATGAGTGAGTATTATTTCAAATCATTCCAACAATTGATTATGTTATTTATTATTAATATCAAATATCATTATTATTGATTTTAATGATATGCATAATAATTTAATATCATAAAATATCAGGTGAACTTGATATTGCTCATGATAAGTATCACGCCTCTTAATGTTATGTCTGATCCTATTGCCAGGTGGTCGAGACAATCTAATCACGTGTAGTTTAACCTCTCCAACAATGAAACACAAATAACCATGGGTATAGTTAAAATGTATTTATTCAGTAGGAAAAGGTAAGAAGCTGAAATAAGAAGAGAAACAAGTAACAGACACAGCAATAAGAAGGCAAATCAAGGTTACAAAAGGCAAGGTAATTATAAGAATTACAGGGAACGGATAAGGGACACAAGGGTAAGGCAGATAGCGTAGCAGTGACAATAACATCAGTAATGGTAGTAGCAGCACAAGGCCCAGAGACCCAGGAGATAGGAGGAGGTTGCAGACGAGCAAGAGAGGAAGGGGAGGTGATAAGCAATGGACAGGGAGTTATGGTAGAAACTCAAAGGTCCAAGAAGTGACAGTGGCAAGTATCACTCAGAATAATGCCATTTCAACATGAGTGAGAGGAGACAATAATTCTTACAGGTAGTAGGTAAACGATGCAAGGAGAATGCGTTAAAGCAAGGTGTTTCTGAGACAAGTGTCTACCGAAAGCTCTAAGTAAGGCCTAGGTCAGACAGACATATATAGGCGTGAGGCAGCAGTGAAGGTAGCACGTATTTCTCGGAATAATGCTATTTCAACATGAGCCAGTGAATACAAACATAACTTACTAAGAGAAAAGCAACAGTAAGTGGGAGAATAATAATAATAATACACGGAATACAAGAACCTTGGGGGGGTAGAGGCAAATAAGAGAAAATAATACGAAAAGACAAGGTCTTACATGGGAACTTCGATAAATATAAAATAGTAGAAAATAGCAGTAAACAAAATAGCTATGTAAATTAGGGAAAGAAGATAATGAAATCTTTCTTACCGGGTGCCTATAATACTCTTCTGAGATGGAAAGAGAGGTTGACAGACACGTCTTGTCATGCCGAGAATAAGTGGAAAAAGACTTGAAATTCCCGCTGACTAACAACCAGAAATGGACGGTCAAAGTCAAAAATGTACCCTATTTACGAAAAATAACAGAGACTAAAGTACTTTGTGTTAAACACAGATATTTCTATTTAGTTTCTGTAGAAATAAGACCTTTCATATTCATTTTCTTCTAAAAATCACAGTCAATCCACAAGTGTGTGTGCGCTGGGTGTGGCACTGATGCAGATGGAAGTTTTATTTGATTTTTGAACAAATTCATACAACATTCCTCATTAATTTTTCAGCTAAAAATGTTCAGGTCACCTCTGCATCCAAGGAGGTGGTTCCACTGGGTCACTTCCCTTAGGTGTGGTTCATTACACTGAATATCACTTGCCCAAAAACTGACCTCACCAAACATCATTACACAGAAATAATTATTTCATCAGAGGGTCGTTTCCCCAAAATTAGTGATTATTTCTGTGTATGATTTTTCTGTGTAATCTCTTTTTAATGAAGTTTTTATATTTGTAATACTTTTTATGAATTAAATAAACAAGGAATATTCATTTATAGATAACATGGCATTTATAACATCTACTTCTGAATATACATCTTTTAATCTTTTCATTTTTGTTTTGTAGTTCCCTGAAAAAGAAAATTATAAAAATGGGTTAGTAACATTCAAATTTCCTTTAAAGATTTTTGCTGTCCCAGTAATATTGAAAAATGTCTTCTATGATATATCATCTCATTCACAAATATTGGGAATAATATCAACATCTTTAGAAAGTATAAAAATCACAATTATCTCCCATTGTTATCAAGAATCAGTAAATATTCATATTTTAATATAAAATTGATTTCTAAAGTTTGTATTCAGTTCTCTTGTAATAATCTCAGTCAAGAAAAACCCTTTTGCCTGTTCCCTTTTTACATCTCAGCTTATAAAATTTTGGTCTCATTTCTTTTATTCAGCTCCTAAAGAAGAACGTATTGTCAAGATGAGTGAGTATTATTTCAAATCATTCAATAGTTCTGACTCTATTTATTCAATTATTATTAGTATTAAATTTAATCATCATTATCATCATCATTAATGATAATGATGATGATAACAATATTCATAAGTATTTGTTATTGTAAGCTGTTATGTCATTAATATTTTGTAATTATTTATTTTCATACAGGAAATATTATTATTGTTAATATTAATTTAAATTCTATTCAATTACCTTTAAACTTTCTCATCAAGAATACCATTTTCACTTTCCACTTTGATATCTCAGCTTATAATCATTCTTGTCTCTTTTTTTTTTTTCAGTCCCCAAAGAGAACGTATTGTCAAAAATGAGTGAGTATTATTTCAAATCCATTCCACAATTAATTATGTTATTTATTATTAATATCAAATATCATTATTATGACATTAATGATATACATAATAATTTAATATCATAAAATATCAGGTGAACTTGATATTGCTCATGATAAGAAATGATATACTAAAGTACTTTGTGTTAAACACAGATATTTTCTATTTAGTTTCTGTAGAAATAAGACCTTTCATATTCATTTCTTCTAAAAATCACAGTTCAACCACAAGTGTGTGTGTGTGTGTGTAGTGTGTGTGTGTGCGTGTGGTGTGCATGATGCAGATGGAAGTTATTTGATTTTGAACAATTCATACAACATTCCTCATTAATTTTTTCACCTAAAAATGTTCAGGTCACCTCTGCATCAAAAGAGGGTGTTCCACTGGGTCACTTCCCTTAAGGTGTGGTTCATTACAACTGAATATCACTTGCCCAAAAAACTGACCTCACCAACATCATTCACACAGAAATAATTATTTCATCAAGGGTCGTTTCCCTAAAATTCAACAAGCCAAATTCAAAGAAAGGATATTTTTATATATGAATTGGATTTTTTACAATTCTGTATAATTTTTTTGTTCTATTTTTAAGTGATTATTTCTGTGTACTGATTTTCCATGAAGTCATTTTTCTGGCAAGTGATATTCAGTAAATGATTGCCTCACTTTTCTCCTCCTATGTCTTTTCTCCCAAAGATAACTTTCAAACACTACCTTGAGATCAAACAAGTTACATCCAAAGTCTAATAATAAAATAGATGTGAAACTAAAAGATCAGGACTAACACAGTTCAAAGGGTAAAATTACATTTTCATAAAAAATTATTAGTATTTTAACAGTACAAATATAATTTTATTGCTTTCATCACAATCATTTGACCACAAATTAAAATGAAAATTACTTTCTCATTAAATTTTAAATAATAATTATCTTTATAGAGAATTTTCAATATTCAGCATATTGATTTTGTATTTTCAGTTGGTTCATTTATTTTTTAGCAAGAAAACTTTCTTATTCAATTTTTATTTTTAATGACTTTTCTTTCTAAAGAAAAATGCCTTACAGCTTTTTTACAACCTCTAATCTTTCTTCAAATGAAGAAAGACAAAAAAAAACAACAAATATTTTCTCTCATTTTAATGAAGTTTTATATTTGTAATACGTTTTTATGAATGAAATAGACAAGGAATATTCATTTATAGATAAACATGTGCATTTATAACATCTACTTCTGAATATACATCTTTTAATCTTTTCATTTTTGTTTTGTAGTTCCTGAAAAAGAAAAAATTATAAAAATGGGTTAGTAACATTCAAATTTCCTTTACAGATTTTGCTGTCCAGTAATATTAAAAATGTCTTCTATAATATATCATCTCATTCAACAATATTGGGAATAATATCAAACATCTTTAGAAAGTATAAAAATCCCAATTATCTCTCATTGTTATCAAGAATCAGTAATATTCATATTTTAATATAAAATTGATTTCTAAAGTTTGTATTCAGTTCTCTTGTAATACATCTCAGTCAAGAAAAACCCTTTTGCCTGTTCCCTTTTTACATCTCAGCTTATAAACATTTTGGTCTCATTTCTTTTATTCAGCTCCTAAAGAAGAACGTATTGTCAAGATGAGTGAGTATTATTTCAAATCATTCAAATAGTTCTGACTCTATTTATTCAATTATTATTAGTATTAAATTTAATCATCATTATCATCATCATTAATGATAATGATGATAATAATGATATTAACAATATTCATAAGTATTTGTTAGTCATTAATAATTTTGTAATTATTTATTTCATACAAGAAATATTATTATTGTTAATATTAATTTAAATTTCTATTCAATTTTAAACTTTCTCAATTGAGAATGCCACAATCTCCAAATTCCATTTTCACATCTCAGTTTCTAAACATTCTTTTCCCTTTTTTTTTTTTTTTTCTTTTTTTTTTTTAGCTCCCGAAGAAGAACGTATGATCAAGATGAGTGAGTATATTTTTATATCTTGCAAATAATTTACAAACCAATATTTTCAAATTTAACTTATTTTTAATTTCAAATTGAAAATGATGATTATGATACAAGAATTAATTTATTATATTTTTGTATATTTTTTGTCATCTTGTAAAATATTAATTTTTACCCCACACCCTTACAAGACACATTTTACAATTTTGTGTGTATATTTTTGTTGATACATTATTCTCTTTTTTTTATTCATAACATTTCTCTCCTTTTCTCTTTATCACAGAACCTGAAAAGGAACGCATATTGATGAAACGTGAGTAAAATTTCAATATCTTAAAATATAATTTGCCTGAAATCATCAAAGTATTTTGGATGATTTGGTTTGGTTTCTTTATTTAATGACATATCAACCTTCATGGGTTATTTAATGCCAAATCCATGCTTATAGAAGCGCAGTTAGAGTCGTAGGAAATGGACTCGTCGACCTGAGTTCAATTCCTGGACGAAGCCACAGTTCACATAGCGCTAATACCCTTAGGAAAGGTATGAATCCAACTATTCTCCCTCCAGCTATGGGTAAAATAGTGGAGCAGACTGGGCTCTTTAACCTTGGTTAGGCAACTAGTCTAGGAGAAGGAAAACTCTGAATTCAAACCTGGTCACTACAAGAATAGACTTAGGCCTACTTAGTGATCTATTTCAATTAAAAAAAAAAAGAATTTGTAGAAGAACAGTAGTGGTACTATTTAACCCATAGCTGGAGAGATAAGGGGGTTCATACCTTTCCCAAGGGTATTAGTCCAAACCTGAATGTAATAGTGAGACTGCAATATCTTCAGTCTAGCACATTAGCCACAGGGACTTCCCCAGGTATTTTGGAACATAATTGAAGTATTATTGATTTTAGATTAAATATCAAATTTTAACTTCAAAACTTAAAATTAAAAGATTTTGGTCCTTTCTACTACTAAGCCAATCTTTGCAGGTACAAGGTGTGTCAAAAAAGTATCAAGATTTTTTGTACTTTTTGACACACCTTGTATTCTGAAAAAAATAACATTCATTTTTTTCAGAATAGACGGTGTGTCAAAGTATCAAGTTTAAAGCTGTATTTACCGAGATAGAAATGAAGAATGAATGGAACATTATTTTGTGTGTCAAAAAGTACAAAAAAATCTTGATAATTTTTTGACACACCTTGTATGCATCTGTCTGACAGATAACATCCATTATAAAAAGTTTCCGACACTTTAATCTTTTTTGTGAATATTGACTTGATCTCCAACATAGACAATACAAGGTTAACCTCTAAGGTCATTAGAGGTCACTTAAGGTCATCAAATGACAAAATATTTCTGACCAAAGTGAGTAAGATATTTATATTGATATGAGGTACAAAATGTTTTATGACCTCATAAATGGTGTGACCTGTGAGGTCAGATCCATGTTTTTCACATGGCCAGCTGTATGTCAGATTCTCATAAGAATATAATGAAAAAGGACCCTATATATTTGTAAATGATAAAACAAGAAATATTGTATAGAAAGAGGCTCTCAGACACTAATTAAAGTTTTTCTTCACGTTTAAAACTTTTTTGTTGTGTATTTTCTGTCATCTTCATATTTCTTTATCCATAGAATTTTGCTAAATTATATATCAGAATTATTTCATTAAAATATTTTGTTTCTAATCTTTCTTTTTTTTTGGGGGGGATTCTGGGCACCCCAATTAGTAATGAAGATATCAATTAATAATTCAGATAGAATGATATAGTAAAAATCAGAATATTTAGTAGAATAGGTAAAAATTCTTTTAAAATGTTTTGTGATTTGTTTTTATGCAATAAAACTTCACAAAAGCCTCAGATATTTTATGTTCTTTCTTTTCTTTTGTGTAGATATCAAAACGAGGAGAGGTAAGTTTTTACATATGTGAATATATAATTAATTCATTAATACTTTATCATTACAAAAGATTTGGGATTGAATATTTTTTTATTTACAAGGTAAAAAATTTAGATTTTGAAAAAAGTTTTTTAAATTACTTACAAAACAGAACATCTAAATTCATGATTATACACATAAGAAGACCACAGTGAATGCATATTATACTCACACACTCACACATATACATGCCTATATACACATTGTACACATACATCTATATACACATTGTACACACACAGCTAAATACACATTGTACACACACATCTAAATACATATTGTACACATACATCTAAATACACATTGTACTCGCAGACACACAAACTCACACACACGTCTAAATACACATTATACACACATGTCTAAATAAACACACATACACATGTCTAAATATGCATAAAATATATAAAATTTACCAATTTAATCTATTTTTACATTTACAAACACAGAATGATTTTTTTTTTTGTAAATTTGCCTTATTTTAATTTCAGAAGAAAAAAAAACCTATGATAATAAGATTTCAGTTCTTTTAAACTGATGATAAATTCTGTTATCTAATAAAACATTTGCATTTACTAGATATATTTGATATATGTTCTTGTTTTTTTTTTTAAATATAGTTGATATTTAACACTAAAAAATCATTCTGTGTTTGTAAAATATATCAATGAAAAAAAATTAACTATATAAAGAGTATATATAATAAAATATTCCTCAAAACCTAAGAAGTGTGTGGGGGTAAAAGATAAATCTTCCACAATAGAAAATTTTGGTTGGAATTTTTCTGCCAGCAAATTATCTGACCCAAAAAACGAAGAAAACAAATCTTGGATTCACTCAGATGGGTTTTTTTTAAAGTTAAATTGTGATTGTTAAAGAAATGCATACAGTTTTATATACACCACAACACACTAATTATGAGTAATAGTAGTAGTAGTAGTAGTAGTGTTGGTGGTGGAGGGGTAAGTGGCTTCATTTGTGCTCTTGAGGTTCTTTAGGTGACCTTGCAACATCAAAGCCTCCATGTTTCCTGTAGGCTGCCGACACTATACCTGATGCCTCTCTCCACACACATATGTGCATATTACTACTGTAAATTGTTCATGTTCATGACACTAATACATTATTCTGTGTTCTTGACATGAGACTTTGATGAGTTGTGGTGCACCTGAGCACTGTACACAATAAATTTCATTATATTATATTATATTATTAAGAGTAATGATAAATAATGGTATATCAGGTAAACAGATTGACAAATGCAAATCTATTGTGTTGAAATCATTGAGCATACTAACAAAATGGAATAAATATTATCATTGTCCTGGAGGCTGAGTGACAGCAAGTCTCCTCAGGTCTCCAGGACTCTTCTGAGTATTATAGCCAATTTTAACAATGCTGTTATTTGGATGGTCTTGATTCTTCCTCTGATTTCCCATTCACCCAGACTCTTTCCCAAACCCTTGGGGACCGTTCCAAGGGCACCAATTTATTATTATTATTATTATTATTATATTATTATTATTATTATTATTGATAATATAGAATTTAAAGTGAAAGGTTCTGAATAAATGAGTCCCTCTCACCCAAAATCTCTATTGTAATTCGATAAACTCAAAAATTCAATAAAACAAAAAGAAACAACAAACCCAAAAGGTTTTTCATCCCAAAAATATAGAAATTTAGTCTTTTTTTTATTTAATCAAATAATTTTTAACTATTCTATTTCTAAATATTGTAATAAAAGATTTAAAAATGATATCAAATAAATTTGATCTCATCTTGTAAATGCTGAGTTCTTGTTTAATGAGATGTATTGATAATTATTATTTGATTTATTCTTTTCAGGTTGAATATTAAATGAAAATATCACAAAAAGAAAAAGTTGAAAGGTTTGTTGGTTTTATAATAATACTTATTTTTAAATGAATAAAAACACTTTTTGTGCCAGCTTTTCTTAAAAGAAACTAAATCAATGACAACCCTTGTTGGGTTTGGAGTGGAGGGCAAATGTGATCATTTTGTTTGTATTGTTACCTTATGTACATCTTTCTTGAATTCTCATTCTTCAAATAATACCTCACCCTGTTTGGTGGGACTGTATCCCCCCTTCAGAGGGTTGTCCTGAGTATGACAACATCTGTGATAGTAAGACTTCAGTTATGGGGAGTACCCCTTCATTGCCATTATTCCCAGATCTACTCTGAACCACAGTGGTAGTACCTGTTAGGGTTCAATCTATGGGTCAAATAAATCTGTTTGAAAATTATTAGTATTGAATAGGACCATGTGAACAAAACAAAATAGTAGCACAGTTTTTGTATATTAAAACAAACAGAATAAAATAACCCTGAAATAATTTGTTTCTTCTCGTTTATTGATTTCCTAACTTTTATTGTCAATTATTTATTAATTTTTTTTCTTATTTTTTTCAGGACGTCACCTTCCCTACAGATGAACACTGATGAAAAAATCTTCTTTTTTTTCCTAATAAACTTTATCTGACCTTTATTATAAGAAACCAAGATTTTACAAAATATGTAAATTCTAACATTTCTTTCTATTTTTCTTTCTATGTGTAATCAAGTTGAATAAACAGTTGCATCAATGAAATTCTTGTGTGGATCTTTTTTCTTTTTGTTTCATCTTTTATGTAAAGAGAATATTAAACAATATACTAAATTATGCATATGTCTAGTAAACATAAGGAGATTTTATGAAAAATATGGGTTAACCTCCCCTGACACGGGACCAGAAGCAAGAGATTAGCAGGGTGGGGGTGAAGATCCTAGAAATAATTATAACAGTAACAGTAGTCAATGTGTAACGGTTATAATTATAGAAAGTGGACAAAGCTGTTTCACATAGCACTAATACACTTGGAAAAGATATGAAACCAACTATTCTCTCCCCCCCCCCTGGCTATGTGTAAATAGTAGGGCTGATTGGGATCTTTTAACCTTGTTATGGGAACCAGTCTAGAAGAAGGAAATCTCTTAATTCAAATCAAATGTACTCTGTTTAAAAATTGACCTTATATCTCAGGATTTGGAGGGGGTTGGTTAAATGTATACATTACCTACTGCTCTTTAATGGTCACAAAACTAAGTACTTGACAGGCTCATTGCTGCTTAACTTCAGTGGACTGGTGGAATACTGATGCTTTTAGTATAACCTGGCTTGGTTGTTTTGGTTTCTTTGTTTAATGGCATATCAAACGTTGTGGGTTATTTAATGCTAAACCCCTACTTGTAGAAGAACAGTAGTGGTATGAGGGTGTTCATAGCTTTCCCAAGTGAAGGTATTTACCCAACCCATTCAATAGAAGTAAGATGCAACATATGGGGCATCCAGTGAGGATCAAACTCATTATTCAGTAATAATGGATCTGCGAGACTAGCTTGCTAACCATTAGTTTTATTTCCTTTTAAATATGAATATATTTGTCAGTGCATATATCATATGTCTGCAGATCCAGTAAAAACAATATCAGGGTGACAATTTATCGGAATTGTTGATATTGAGTTATGGTGTTTTTCATTTATGTCTTGGTCGTTCACCGATTCTTGTTCAATAATATCTTAACATATTCTAATGAAAACAATGGCTTCTATTCCAATTGCTGTAGAACGCAGGATTTGCTTCCAGTTCTCTGAATTCTTTAGATAAGTCTTGATAATTTGGGTTATTTAGATTTTTCAGACTGTTGGTTGGACCGGTGCACACTGTGCAATTGCTATTGAAAGGTTTGTTTTTTAGACTGGTGAATCTGTAATTGCTACACACAGAGCTTTTCATGCTCATTTCATGTTACATTGGAATGATGCTGTTCTAGATAGAAAATTGATATTACTATAGGTTGAAAATCCACCAGTTACTGTTTTAAGACTGGTGAATCTGTAATTGCTACACAGAGCTTTTCATGCTCATTTCATGTTACATTGGAATGATGCTGTTCTAGATAGAAATTGATATTACTATAGGTTGAAAATCCACCAGTTACTGTTTTAAGACTGGTGAATCTGTAATTGCTACACACAGAGCTTTTCATGCTCATTTCATGTTACATTGGAATGATGCTGTTCTAGATAGAAAATTGATATTACTATAGGTTGAAAATCCACCAGTTACTGTTTTAAGACTGGTGAATCTGTAATTGCTACACACAGAGCTTTTCATGCTCATTTCATGTTACATTGGAATGATGTTGTTCCTGATAGAATTTTCAGCCCATAGCATTATTGATGTTCTATCCAGAACAGCATCATTTTGAAATAAACAAAAAATGAGAAAAATAGCACTTTATATTATAAAAGCATAATAAAACAGAATGAAATGAATTACGTGTTGGAAAATATTTTAATGTTTACTTTTTTATAAATGATAATTATCTTTGGCATCTGATCATTTAGAAACCTCATAAGTTGAGGCACACATAAATCAAGCCACCACTTATATATATATATATATATATATATATATATATATATAATTAATGGTGATATTATGATTTCACACTCATAACTTGAAGTTTCTTGGTAGTCCAATCATCAGATGAGAAGTGGTTGAGATGTCAAAAACCAGTCGTGAAATGGTAAAAATCAAATGATTTAGCGTTTATATATATATATATAAAACATTTGATTTTTACCATTTCACGACTGGTTTTTGACATCTCAACCACTTCTCATCTGATGATTGGACTACCAAGAAACTTCAAGTTATGAGTGTGAAATCATAATATCACCATTAATTATAAATCTGCTCTGCTTTATTAGCATTGAGCACCTTTCCATGCAAATACTTTTCTGATTTTTTCATTCACTATTCATTATATATATATATATATATAATATATATATTATATATATATGAATGAAAGAGAAAAAGACTGAAAAAGAAGTACAGTAACATTGGGAAATAGAGAAAGAGAGACTGAGATTAAGAGAAAGTGAGAGAGAGGGAGGGACAGTAGGGAAGTGGAGGGAGAGGGGTTTTTTAAGTTTATATATATATATATATATATATATATATATACACTTCCAATAATATAGAAAATCTCAAGAGAACATCATTTAGAAATCAAAAAATCAAACATTTATTTAATCTTTATATTAATTGTTTATAATATTCAGCTTGTTCTGGTTTTGAAGCAGGATCATTTTAATGAGAGATGTTCATTGGAATATATTATTGCCACCATTCTTTCTTTTGCTTTTAAGATGGTTGCCTAGCCAAACACCTGCAAATAATGAAAAAATAGTTGAATTATCAAAAGATAATGATGATAGTGAATATAGCATAACAAGAATACAAGACTAGATATAACTGTGTTGGACAGGTGATCCACAGTGAATTGGGCAAGAAACTAAATTTTGATCATACAACCAAATGGTATATGCATAAACCAGAATCAGCTAGAATACTCAGAAGAGTCCTGGACACCTGAGGCAAGCTGTTTTCACTCAGGCTCCAGTGAATGACCATCAGCTTATGCTAGTGTGAAAAACTAATAATAAAACTGTAAACAACAGACAAGTAATGCTTTATACTAACGGTGAAAGTTCAATTAATGTTTCCTCTAGAGTGCTCTAACGGGTATTGGGAGCATATATATATATATATATATATATATATATATATATATATATATATATATATATATATATATAGTAAAGTAAAGTCATCGGGGTGGCCTAAAGTCGGTATCAGCCAATCAGCGAGGAAATCTATCCCCTTTTCACTAGCGCTTGACCAAGGAGATTGTTTTGGGGTCTGAGGTGGAGCGCCACACCTACCATAATCTCCTTACTTTACCACACAGTTCCCTATGCTACTCATATGCCGGGTTGGCGCAGGCCGGTATCAAACTAGGAACCTTGTGGATTCTAGCCAGAATTCTTTCAATGAGAAAGAAAAACTTAACCAACTGTCATTTGGCTAATATAAATTTATTTGACCGGTAACTCAACAAATGAGCCCCATCCACACACACACACACACGTATATATATATATATATATATTGGAAATAATGAGTAATTAAAGATTTATTATTTACTAACCTGAATTAATCGGACAAACAAATGGATTGTGGGATCCATTTATTTTGTTCAATCAAATCATTCTGGTATTGAAGCAGGGTCATCTTAACCTGGTAAGTTTTTTGAGTAAACATTGCCAAACACCTGTAAAATAATGAAAAAAATATTTGAATTATCAACAAAAAAAAAAAAAAAATAATAATAATAATAATAATAATGATAATAATAATAATTGAATTAAAAGATTTTTAGGTTAAATCCTGCCATAATTCTAAATCTGCCAAAAATCTCATAATTGTCTGATTTCATTAATAGTTTTTGTGTTGAAATTTATGAATGAATTCATTTATGCATCTATTTATTCATGAATGGATTTATTTATGAATGAATATATTTCAGAATGAATTTATTTATGAAGAGGATATTCTATCTTGTAGATTCTTGCTTTTTTATGTAAACAGTCTAGGGGGAGT
>CM042154.1:3229796-3272296 GCA_023376005.1 Doryteuthis pealeii | reverse complement strand
CTAATCCGCGTACGACGTGAAGCACATGATGCAGGGACAGTAGCAGATTGCTGTGTTCATACAATTCGAAATGGGATCCTGAAGCGGTGGGAATGTTGTCTTCAGTCTAGGTTTTTTGCCATAACTGGTATAACAGTAGGGCAAGCAATCAATAAACTTCTTCCGGCCATTGTGCTTGCGAAGATCAAGCGAACTGATACTTGAATACACAGTGCCACTTGTATGCGATTGTGGTGTGCTCACTTCCCTGGGCAGAGGAGGGTCAATTTTGAATTTTGCAGAGCTACAAGGAAAACGTAGCCAAGTAGGCAAAATTTTCTCAAGGAACGACTTTTTCTTTATCTCCACATTACCGCAGTCGGTTAAAGGTTGTATGGTCATTATATCATTAAAATAATCATCGCTGTCGTATTCTGTATCGACCATTATGTCATCCCACACACTTAAATCATCGCGAATACTGATAGTACTCATACTCATACTCCAGCTGTCCTCATTTCCGTATTTCTTTGTTTCTTTTGGTGTAACATCATTTACGTCCGGAATGAACCCCGGTAAGTATAGGTATTCATGAGGGCAGGAAATATTCTCAATACCATTAAGGTCACCCTCACTCATTCGCGCAGACAACTCTTCATTCCTATCCAAGTTGCTTTTCCCAATGCTGACTGATGAATCAGGAAGGTTTGCTAGCATGTTTTCGTGGGAAATATCAATGACTTTGTCCTTATTAGACCTACGACGCAAACGTTGTAGGGAAGGAAAGTTTTTCCACAAGGTTTTTTTTTCTGGCAGATTAGAACTCACAGTTGCACCGCCACTTATAGTAATGTGTGCTTTTCTTATTTCATCTTGACGCATGCCAGTTTTGCGAGGAAACCGTGGAAGAGAACAAAATATCTTCTTCCAAAAGCTTTTTTTGGGGGATCGTCCAAATTCTCATTTTTATTTTCAGTGTTGAGGGGTTTCACAGACTCCATTTTCACCTGAAAGAAAGAAATCAGGAAAATGAATTCAAGTTTTTCTTTGAAATATGTTACATTTCACATAGTGCTAATTAATACCTTAGGAAATATACGAATATAACTATTCTCCCTTCAACAATGGGCAAATAATAGGGCAGACTGGGCTATACATTTGTATAGCAACCAATCAAGGAGAAGGAAAACTCAGAATTCAAGCCAAAGGGAATTTTTTCTTGTTAGTCAAAACTACTTTGATAATAATAATAATAATAATAATAATAATAATAATAAAACTAACACAAGGGAATACGACTGGGTGGGAAAGGTGATTCAATGGGAATTGTGCAAGAAATTCAATTTTCATCACACTACTAAAGGTGTACAAACAAGAATCTGTCCAAGAGATTAAAATTCTCTAGGACTTTGAAATACAGACAGATCACCTATTCCCGGCTTGGAGACCATACCTAGTGTTGATTAACAAGAATTGTGCATTAGTAGCGTAAATTGATTTTTTTAAAGTTAAAGATAGGGTAGAGATGAGGATCCTTCGAAAATGGCTTGCCTCAAACTTACATGCAGTGTCAATTTCAAAGACGCTACATGGATACAGATGAACGTTCTTTCAGATGAGATTCAGTGATTTGATGACCCTATCAATGTCCAACTTTGCTCTCTAACATCCATCACTCCTAACATCCATCATTTCCAGTAGAGGATAATTTAATGTCTTATATATATATATATATATTATATATATATATATATATATATATATATATATATGGGAGTAAATATGGAAATTAAATCCGACAATATAAAGAAAATTTGAAAAAACAAGTATTCCGAAATTGGGATGAATTCATCCCAATTTCGGAATACTTGTTTTTCAAATTTTCTTATATATATATATATATATATATATATATATATATATATATATATATATATATATAATATATATATATATATATATATATATATATATATATATATATATATAAATATATATATAAATATATATATTATATATTATATATATATAAAATATATATATAAATATAAATATATATATATATATATATATATATATTATAAATATAAATATATATATATTATATATATAAAATATATATATATAAATATAATATATATATATAATATATATAAATTATATATATATAAATAAATAAATATATATATATATATATAAATATATATAATATATATATATATAAATAAATATATATATATATAATATATATATATATATATATATATATAAATATATATATATAAATACAAATATATATATATAAATGAATATATATATAAATATATATATATAAATAAATATATTTTTTGGTGAATCTTTTGGTAAAAAGGCGCAAAGTATCATGACGTCATCATGACGTTTTTTGAGAGATTTATTCATATTCAAATTTAACTTCTTTATTTAGTCTTTTTCCCCTTTTTTTAAATGAATATTAATAAGTTAGTTTCAAAGCTCCCTTAGGGGGCCGGTTTAGCTCTGACGGTAGAACAGCCGCCCAGGAATAGCAAGGTTCCTGGTTCGATACCGACCCTCGCCAAATTAACACATGAGTAGCACAGATCTGATATATGCAGTAAAGTGGAGAGCTGATGGTGACACCCCGCCTCAGCAAAAACGATCTCCTTGGCCTAGCGCTAGCCAAAAGGGGATAGACTCCCTCGCTGTTCGGCTGATAGGCCACTCCCCCAACTTTACATAGCGCGCAAGAGATAAATTCATTAGATTACATATAAAAAGCATTACATTTCACGGAAATACCCCAATCCTTTGAGACGCAAGTGTTAGAGTTAGTTTTCGGGATAAGGATAATCTTAAGATTAGTGTTAGGGTCAGGTTTAGGGTTAGGCTACTTCAGGAGTTTCCGTAATCCAATGCTATGTATACGTAAAATGCGACTCTAATGATTTTTTTGTATTTGTACCATAATAAATAAAAAAAAAGATTTCAAATCCAAAGAGTCAGAAAAAACATCGAAAAAGACAATGTTTTTAAAACTTAAATTACCATGAGGATACTGAAAAACGAAAGAAAAAGGAAAAAAAGATCTTTTTACAGGTAAATCTAAACCGAAAATATACAAATAAATTCCTTACCTTCAAAACCAGACAAGCAATCTTACAGACCTTCTAATCTCTTCAAGAAATTTGGAAGGAATGTTTTGGGAAAAGGCGCAAAGTATTATGATGTCATAACGACGTTTTTTTTAGAAATTCATTAATATTCAAATTTAACTTTAGTCTTTTTTTTTTCTTTCTTTTTTGAATGATTAGTAATGATTTATTTTTAAAGATAGGCAGTGAATTCTGAAATTTACTGTAATAGTGTCAAGTAACTACTGCATAAACATTCTTGATAAATTTCGGGTGGGTCTCTAATATGCAGGACTAGGAGTCCTAAAATCTAAGGATCTCCATAACTCTTCCTCTCCACCCGTACTTATCGGCTACCCAGTATCTATGCAGGGCTGATTCATGTAGGGGTTTCTTTTCGCTGGCCGACCCACACTGGTGTGTCCATGTGTAGGTACCCAGACGAGAACGTCACTTATGAACTCGTCCTTGTTTCTCTATCAGTGTCCAGCATGCCTTGTGTCTTACCCGGATGTTTTTTGAGATGGGGGCAAGTAGCCGTACAGCTGCTGTTTTGTTGGGTGTTGCTCCCGAGATTTGTTCAAAACAGCACACAGCATCTTTGCACAGTTCCCATTACGTTTTTCCTTCAAACTTTTGTTTAGTCCCAAGTGGTGCAGCAATACATTAGCACTAATACGGCTACAGATTGGAAGAATGTTTGCTTTATCTTATTATTCTCTTCATTTACCATTTAACCTAAGTAATATTAACGTATTTCTTTTTTTTTTTAAATGATCAAAATTTTAAAAGAATTCTTTAGAACCAAATATTTCTATTGACAAATAATATATGTTATGATGACTAGAAATTATTAGCAATGATACATTTCAATGGAAGATTTTCAAGAACGAAATCAAACATTTTAAAATTATTTGAATTCATAGAAAAATCTTTGTTATAATAAAATGAACTAAATATCTCATTTTCTCTTTTTATTCTTCTAAATAAAATGTGTACATTATATATATATATATATATATATATATATATATATATATATATATATATATATAATGTTTTTAAGTGAAGGTAAAAATTGCCGTGGACCTGGCGCATCACAGTATCATTTTATAAACAGAGTTACTTCCCATGAACCATCCCATTTTTTCTATTTTTATGAATAGGAGTTATTTCCCTTGATAAGATGTATATTAAAAACAGCCAATGTACAAATACATTTTGGAGAATATCATCATCATCATCATCATCTAGTGCTTATAACACAGATTCCCTCGAATCTCTCTCTCTCCCTTTCTTTCACTCTCTCGCTCTCTTTCACCATCCATTTCTATCGACCATTACTCTTGGTATGTCCTCTACAGGGTATCCAGTGTTCGTACAGAGCTGATCAATGTAAGATTTTACTGGTTGACTAACACTGGTAGAAGTCCACAGAAGGACGTCTCGAATGAGTACATCCTTACTTCTCCAGCACTGCCCAACATTTCTTGTTCGTCCAACTTGTATGGTTTGTATGATAGAGGGTAAGTGGCCAAATAGCTGCTGTTTTGTAGGGGACCACTTCCAGGTGGTTGTTTATGTTTTCAAAACAGCACCAAGCATCCTCGTGTATTTTCTACCTCGCTTTTTCATCTAAATTGTGAAGCCATACAGTAGTACAGATATGGTTACAGCTTGTAAGAATTAATTTTTGTATTATTTAGATTCTTTGCTCAATTTTCCTCATCATTATTATGGCCGATATGCCCTCCAGCTTTCTTCGGGAATTTGTTGTTGAATTCCAGTTTGATACATAACACTATGGATATAAGGGTTAATTTAATACTGTTCGAAATGACAATAATCTATGGGTTTCTGGTTCGAAAATAATATAGAATAATTAACATAGCTTAACACGTGTAGCAGAATTAATGGAATGAGAACAATCTACCCCAATGAGTTAAATAAAGGTTCAGTTCGATTTAAAAAAGATTTAAAATCCAAAGATCGAAAATCCAAACATCGAAAAAGACAATGTTTTTAAAACTTAAATTACCATGAGGATACTGAAAAACGAAAGAAAAAGGGGAAAAAAAGATCTTTTTACAGGTAAATCTAAACCGAAAATATACAAATAAATTCCTTACCTTCAAAACCAGACAAGCAATCTTACAGACCTTCTAATCTCTTCAAGAAATTTGGAAGGAATGTTTTGGGAAAAGGCGCAAAGTATTATGATGTCATAACGACGTTTTTTTTAGAAATTCATTAATATTCAAATTTAACTTTAGTCTTTTTTTTTTCTTTCTTTTTTGAATGATTAGTAATGATTTATTTTTAAAGATAGGCAGTGAATTCTGAAATTTACTGTAATAGTGTCAAGTAACTACTGCATAAACATTCTTGATAAATTTCGGGTGGGTCTCTAATATGCAGGACTAGGAGTCCTAAAATCTAAGGATCTCCATAACTCTTCCTCTCCACCCGTACTTATCGGCTACCCAGTATCTATGCAGGGCTGATTCATGTAGGGGTTTCTTTTTCGCTGGCCGACCCACACTGGTGTGTCCATGTGTAGGTACCCAGACGAGAACGTCACTTATGAACTCGTCCTTGTTTCTCTATCAGTGTCCAGCATGCCTTGTGTCTTACCCGGATGTTTTTTGAGATGGGGGCAAGTAGCCGTACAGCTGCTGTTTTGTTGGGTGTTGCTCCCGAGATTTGTTCAAAACAGCACACAGCATCTTTGCACAGTTCCCATTACGTTTTTCCTTCAAACTTTTGTTTAGTCCCAAGTGGTGCAGCCATACATTAGCACTAATACGGCTACAGATTGGAAGAATGTTTGCTTTATCTTATTATTCTCTTCATTTACCATTTAACCTAAGTAATATTAACGTATTTCTTTTTTTTTTTAAAATGATCAAAATTTAAAAAGAATTCTTTAGAACCAAATATTTCTATTGACAAATAATATATGTTATGATGACTAGAAATTATTAGCAATGATACATTTCAGTGGAAGATTTTCAAGAACGAAATCAAACATTTTAAAATTATTTGAATTCATAGAAAAATCTTTGTTATAATAAAATGAACTAAATATCTCATTTTCTTTTTATTCTTCTAAATAAAATGTGTACATTATATATATATATATATATATATATATATATATATATATATATATATATATATATATATATAATGTTTTTAAGTGAAGGTAAAAATTGCCGTGGACCTGGCGCATCACAGTATCATTTTATAAACAGAGTTACTTCCCATGAACCATCCCATTTTTTTCTATTTTTATGAATAGGAGTTATTTCCCTTGATAAGATGTATATTAAAAACAGCCAATGTACAAATACATTTTGGAGAATATCATCATCATCATCATCATCTAGTGCTTATAACACAGATTCCCTCGAATCTCTCTCTCTCCCTTTCTTTCACTCTCTCGCTCTCTTTCACCATCCATTTCTATCGACCATTACTCTTGGTATGTCCTCTACAGGGTATCCAGTGTTCGTACAGAGCTGATCAATGTAAGATTTTACTGGTTGACTAACACTGGTAGAAGTCCACAGAAGGACGTCTCGAATGAGTACATCCTTACTTCTCCAGCACTGCCCAACATTTCTTGTTTGTCCAACTTGTATGGTTTGTATGATAGGGGGTAAGTGGCCAAATAGCTGCTGTTTTGTAGAGGGCCACTTCCAGGTGGTTGTTTATGTTTTCAAAACAGCACCAAGCATCCTCGTGTATTTTCTACCTCGCTTTTTCATCTAAATTGTGAAGCCATACAGTAGTACAGATATGGTTACAGCTTGTAAGAATTAATTTTTGTATTATTTAGATTCTTTGCTCAATTTTCCTCATCATTATTATGGCCGATATGCCCTCCGGCCTTCTTCGGGAATTTGTTGTTGAATTCCAGTTAGATACATAACGCTATTGACATAAGGGTTAATTTAATACTGTTCGAAATGACAATAATCTATGGGTTTCTGGTTCGAAAATAATATAGAATAATTAACATAGCTTAACACGTGTAGCAGAATTAATGGAATGAGAACAATCTACCCCAATGAGTTAAATAAAAGGTTCAGTTCGATTTAAAAAAGATTTAAAATCCAAAGATCGAAAATCCAAACATCGAAAAAGACAATGTTTTTAAAACTTAAATTACCATGAGGATACTGAAAAACGAAAGAAAAAGGGGAAAAAAAGATCTTTATACAGGTAAATCTAAACCGAAAATATACAAATAAATTCCTTACCTTCAAAACCAGACAAGCAATCTTACAGACCTTCTAATCTCTTCAAGAAATTTGGAAGGAATGTTTTGGGAAAAGGCGCAAAGTATTATGATGTCATAACGACGTTTTTTTTTAGAAATTCATTAATATTCAAATTTAACTTTAGTCTTTTTTTTTTCTCTCTTTTTTGAATAATTAGTAATGATTTATTTTTAAAGATAGGCAGTGAATTCTGAAATTTACTGTAATAGTATCAAGTAACTACTGCATAAACTTTCTTGATGAATTTCGGGTGGGTCTCTAATATGCAGGACTAGGAGTCCTAAAATCTAAGGATCTCCATAACTCTTCCTCTCCACCCGTACTTATCGGCTACCCAGTATCTATGCAGGGCTGATTCATGTAGGGGTTTCTTTTTCACTGGCCGACCCACACTGGTGTGTCCATGTGTAGGTACCCAGACGAGAACGTCACTTATGAACTCGTCCTTGTTTCTCTATCAGTGTCCAGCATGCCTTGTGTCTTACCCGGATGTTTTTTTTTTTAGATAGGAGGCAAGTAGCCGTACAACTGCTGTTTTGTTGGGTGTTGCTCCCGAGATTTGTTCAAAACAGCACACAGCATCTTTGCACAGTTACCATCTTGTCTTTTCTCCAAACGTTTCTTTAGAACCCAAGTGGTTCAGCCATACAATAGTACTCATACGGCTATAGTTTTTGCTTTATCTTAAAATTCTCTTCCTTAGCCATTTAACCTAAGTAATATTAACGTAAAATCTTTTTTTATAGGCACTGGCAAAAAAAAATCGGATACTAAGAGTTTTAAAAGCGAATTAAAAATAATTAAATCTATTATTTAAGGTCAAACTTTGTTTAAATCGATAAGTAGTAACATAATGATCATCATTAAAAAAAGAAAATTATCATTACATATGCAGTTTATTTTTAATACATTTAAAGGGATTTGTTTTGGTCAATTTCGACGCGATCCGCCATTCTGTCTCTTTTTCAAGGGTTTTAAGCGCTGGTTTACAATTTTAATATAACATTCGCGATTGCAAAAAAAATTACCAAAAATCAGCTAATTATCTGATTTTAATGAAATTTTCAGTATTGATTTATCAATTAATGAATTTTATAATGCATCAGTTATTTTATTTCAAAACTTTAATTTAGTATTTTTGCTATGAAAAATTAATATATAAAATTCATTTAAAATAAAAATATTCGGATTTTAAGTTTAAAATGTTATATTTTTAGATTCTAGAAATAAATATCTATTCAATGCAAACCTTATTTTAGATACATAAAGTAATAAGTTTTGAAGAAAAACTCTATTGAAAATGTAGCCCCCCCCCTTTTTTAAGCAGAAAAAATATCGATGTATAATTTTCTCTTTTATAAGATAATAGCCAATTAAATAATTATCGAAATGAGTAAAAAAGAAATCTTCAAAAAATTAATTATTTATTATTTTTCAACATTTTATTTTCCGATTTCTTATAAAATATTCCACCTAAAAATTGTTTTTTCTATTTACAACTTCGGTCTTTTATCTTTTTATTTCTACTGTAATTAGTATAAATCAAGGAACAACTCGCCAATATTTTACACTCCCAAAGTAAGGGGGGGGGGTCAAAATTAAGTGACCTGAAAAAATGAGAAAGTTTTGAAATAAAATAAATAATGCATTATAAAGATCATTCATTGATAAATAAACACTGAACATTTCATTAAAATCCGATAATTCCCTGATTTTTGGTAAATTATTTCCTGGGGGGGGGGGGCTAAAGTCATTTTGTCAAAAACGTATTTTAGGCTCATTTTGCCAGTGCCTACTTTTTTAAGTATCAAAATAAACAAAATGCTTTAAAATCAAATATTTTTTATTGATAATTAATATACCCAGAATCATTAATACATAGAATAAATATTATTCATTAACGATGTTTCTATGAAAATCTGAGCTCGATTTGCCTCAAAACAGCCCATGTTATTAGTGCGTTTAAAATCCTGTAATCTGTCATATATATCACTAAGAAATAATGGTTTACATGATATATGGTGTGATCAATTTGTATACTGGTTTTAACAAAACTGGGTTTAATAAATAATTACTTGGTGTTATTGATCTCTAATATTATTGTTTTATTCTCCAATGTATTAAAATCAATCCTATGAATGGTTTTATAATGAAACCAATTAAAATATAATTAAAATAAGTGTAATCTTTTTATATGCGTTCTTATTTAGTTTTGTTAGTCTTTCTAATTTAATATACTTCATTACATTAAAACTTCAATACTTACGCCCGTATGACGTATATTCTTGCTGGTGCGTGGTGTAATGGTTATGGTCGTAGGAAATCGACTCGTAGACCCGAGTTCAAATCCTGGACAAGGCTGTTTGCATTTCACATAGCGCTAATACCCATTGGAAAGTATGAATCCATATATACTCCCTCCAGCTATGGGTAAATAGTAGGGCAGACTGGGCTCTTTAACCTTGGATAGGTAACCAGTCTATAAGAAGAAAAACTCTGAATTCAAACCTGTTAAACTCTGCTTAAGAAATTGACCTTTTGTCGCATCCTGCTCGTGCGGAGGGGTTGGTAAATATATATGTTCTTGATGATAACAATAAAGATGTGGAAAACAGTCCAAAAATCTAAATGATACAAATTATCATGTTTGAAAATTTTATTCTTGAAATATCGCTCAAGGGCATTTCAATATTTATATTTTGACAGTTGTAAATAGCGTTTTACCGGTGAGGAGATTTGAACTTTTTTTTTTTTGTAAAAGTTACATCTTCCCCCGGCAACGTTCCTAAAAAATTATTGAACTTTCTGTATTAAATTGTGATTGGTTAATTGGGTATTGAGACGCGATACTGAGCCCTTTTTATTGTTTTACGGCGAGATAATCGCCAGACAGGATCGGTTCCGAATTTTTCCTGTCTCCGTTGACTTTTATAGACAACGTTAAATATACCTCCGGGTGCAAGTATTTAAGTTTTAATATAATAAAATATTGTATTAAATTAGAAAGGCTAATGAAACTAAATAAGAATACAGATAAAAAGATTTGAAACAGAGGGGGGTATAATAAAAGATTTGAAACAGAGGGAGTATAATAAAAATTAAAACAACTGAAACTTACTCTTCCATCAGTCTTGTCTTTCATTGTTATTTTTTTCTAATTTAAGTATTTAGTTATAAGAGGAAGTAAAGAATAAAATGACAGCTATTTTATCTTGTTAATGGATTTCATTTAAGATTTATTGAAGAGACTTTTTCTTATATTCATTAAAATAAAACCAAACAGTTAGAAATCAATAATACTAAGCACATATTTATTAAATTCGATTTTTTAATATTAATATGCAAATTAGCCTTCCGTTCACACTGTAAACCGCTATTTTGTTGTATATATAAAATATATTGCATGTTGTCAGTATGTAGACATAGTTAACAGTATTAATAATGTAAGACAATTTTATTAATAATTGAGGTTTAGATAAAAATAAAATCATGGAGAATGTGATGTCAATAACTAAGAGAATTATGACTTGAGTAGGAATATAGTTTCGGTTACAGACAGAAAAACACACAATCTCCATTATAATAAGATTAAAAATCCAGGAATTTTGTTATTCCTGGATTTTGAATATATTTAACGTTGTCTATAAAAGTCAACGGAGACAGGAAAAATTCGGAACCGAAATATTTGCCAAAATATTTGTTTTTGTCATAGTTTTCCTGGTAATATTTAAATTATTTGGCATTTTTTATAATGTCTTTCACTCACTTAGTGAGTTAAATTTATATTTGATTATTAGTAATTATTGTCTACGTTGATTAAGAGTCAACATTAAATTTGTTTATATTCCAGGAAAGACGAAGATTGTCAAAATATTGAGTATTTTGACATAGTCTTCCTGGATATTATTATTGCTTTATTTGAGAATTCAGATAAAGTACATTACTCACAGAGTGAGTAAAAATTATTAAATTTATTGAATACAAGTAAAATTCGGTTTGAAACCGATTTATTTTCTTATAAATTAAGAAAACATATTTTTATTGTACCGGCGTTTGAAGCCGATCTAAGTAAAATGTAATAAGAGATAAATATTGTTATATCTTAAGAGTATTTACGAGGGTTCGTTTGGGGCTCTTATCCTCCGGTAGTAGTGGTTATTATTCGGACAAAAGAAGAAAACAAACACGAATATAAATTACAGACACATATATTATAAAAAGTACAGAAATTGTTGCAAATTTTAATGGCATTTGCTACAGACCTATCTGAGAGGTGCAATAAAAAGTTCTTGGTGAAGTGCGCTAGAAAGGTGGTTCTCCTCGCTGGCTTTGGAATGCTGTTAAAACGCTTCGTCTTGGTCGGTTCTCGTCCGATAAGTGAAGTAGGGGATGCTTTTTAGAAGCTATTCGCCTGGTAAAAATTGTGCCCTTTTGGTGGGAATTTAGTTCCTCAGCCTTCTGTTAGTATGCTATTGTGACAGCCTTAGAAAGTTTGCTGCTTTTATGGCAAGGTGGTGGGAGCGCTTATTTTTGCGACTCTCCTCGCTAACTGCTCCCTGATAAGTAGTGATAAGTAGTAGATTCTCCCGCCAACCTCGTGATGGCGATTCGCCCCCTAGCGACAGGGGGAGATAATTTACTATCAGATTTCCAACATTCTCCCAACGACGAAGAAAACAAGCAATGAGCATCAGTGCATGTTACCTGGCTACTTCTACCTTAAATTTCTCACTGATAAGAATGGTGGGTAACAAAAAAAAAAAAAAAAAAGAAAAGAGAATGGGGATTCTTACCCATTCTAATATAATTTTTCTATTTAAAAAAAAAATCATTTAATAATACAAAAGGTATTTGTGTATCATGAACCTACATCTGGGAATTCATCTTCAGCTGGTGTGGTAGATTTAATATGTAGTCGGTTGCAGTTTAACGTCAATGCCCAGGACGAAGCATTTCATCCGTGCTGGTGGTGGGGGCCATTTCTCACTTAGTTCCGCCATTAAAGGCAGTAAGTTTCTTAGTTTGATATCAAATTCCGCATCCAATAGTACAGGTAGAGGAAGTTGCCTCCCTTTCTCCATCACAATATCCAGGGTGATTTGCTCAAATTGTCTATTAGCCAAACCGAGATTAACCTTTGTCAGTTCTTGCAAATTTAATTTTTTCATACAACCAGTATCAACCCTTTTCAATTCCACATTGGGCAAAATTATATTTTCATTAGAGGACTTAATTTCGGCCACACGTGGTGCCTTAATTCTCTTTTTTTACGGCTACTAAAGAGTCAAGATTTTTTATCTCATACACACTATCTGCTTTGAAATCTTCTACTAGTGAGGGTTTCTTCATGTCCATATCGCCGTCAAAACATAGTTCCATTTATTTCAGCGAGTACATTCTTTATACTATTGTAGCGTTTGTTTGTATTCGCCTGGTGGAGTTGTCTGCCCCTTTTAGTTTGATGATGCCCGCTAGGGCACCAGAGTATTTAAGCGCCGGTTTCAAACACTTTCGCTCTCTTTTCCTGTCTTCAGCAGCTACGAGCCACATGGGGTAGATTTTATCTAAATACCCTCGTTGGGGCTCCGCCCCCTTACATTACTGTAAGTCCTCACAGCATGGACTATTCCTAGTCTCATGTCTGTACTCATATATGTATATTCTGTATCATTCATGAATGTGTCTTATCTTTATTTGTGTACCCCTTTTTATATGTACTCTTTACTATGAACGTTGTAACAACTGTTATCCATGTGCAGTGTATAATAAATGTTTGTGTATTAACCTTCGTCGGAGTTATCTGTATCCAAAGTATGTATAACTTTGCACCTTCGTTATACTATGCTCTATTTCTACATAGTTCAATAAATTTGAAATAGACTTCGACGACGCTAATTCAACGTTTATTTTTTCCTTAGCGGCATTTATGTCATTTTATATTATGTATCGACACCGATTATATCTTAATAATTATTTGTCATTCTCAAATGAAATTAATATCCTTTTCCGTTGCAAATATTATTAAGAAGTAGTATTAAACAATACTGTCTCTCTCTTAGCTCAGTCGGTAGAGTGTTCGACTAGGAATCGCAAGGTTCTTGGTTTGATACTGGCCCTCCCCAACTCAGCATATGAGTAGCATAGGGGTCTGTGCGGTAAAGTGATGAGCTGGTGGTAGGAGTGGCGCCCCACCTCAGATGCTAAAATAGTCTCCTTGGTCTAGCGCTAGTGAAAAGGGGATATACTCCCTCGCTGACTGGCTGATACCGACTTTAGGCCGCCCCGACAACTTTTTTTATGGTCCACACATCTTTGCCAAAATCTGGAAGTTGTTTAATACCGTTTGCATAGAATTCTACAGGTTTTGAAGTTAACCAGTTTTTCAAATCACCGTTAAATTCTTCAACGGGCTGATACATTTTCCTACGAAGTGAGTTTTTCATGAAAGAAAACAGGTAATAATCCGAAGGGGGGAATGGTCTGGTGAGTACGGTGGATGCGCTAATACTGTAAAACCGATCTCAGCAAGTTTATTTTGAGTTAACCCTGGTGTATGCGATCGAGCGTTATCCCGAAGGAAATGAAAAGTATTTAATAAAACATTGAAACACTTTAGAGGCATTGACGAATGATGTTTTGTTTATACGAGGGTAAGTCAAAACGTAATGCCATTTTGTTTAGGACAGGTATAATTACCAACACAGGAACATGTATCATACATCAAAATGAAGCTGGTCCTCTGTGGATCACATCCCTACTTCTCCACATAAGTGAGTAAAAAAGTAATGCCATTTTGTTTAGGACAGGTATAATTACCAACACAGGAACGTGTATCATACATCAAAATGAAACTGGTCTTCTGTGGATCACATCCCTACTTCTCCACATAGGTGAGTCAAAAAGTAAGGCCATTTTGTTTAGGACAGGTATAATTACTAACACAGGAACATGTATGATACATCAAAATGAAGCTGGTCCTCCACATAGTCCACGTTTCTCTCAAAAGTAATGTTCCACCTTCAAAGGAGAACATGTATCCCTGCCCTGTAAAAATTCTGTTGACTGTTCTTTGAGTCAGTTCTTCACAACAGATTTCACTTCCTCGTCACTGGAATAATGTTTGCCTCTCATACCCTCTTTCATGAGGCCGAAGAGATGATCTTTAGAATACACCGACTGCACCTCTGTAAAGGGGTAAACCCCACGATGGGGCCACTTGTTGGCCGTGGTTGGTGACCCATGATGCTTAAGGACGGAAGCCTGGTGGATGAACAGTCCATGACATGCAACATTCCACCGAGGCCCATACCTAGGCTAGACGGGTGGTCGGTAAGGCTCCCTCCGATCAATCGGCTGGTCGCATCAAGCCCTAGCACCTATATGATTGCCCCAACCCTACTGCCCTTATGTCAACCCCTAAACCTTTTTATCATATGGGTGCTAGAAGGTGGTCTTCATGTCCTGGGAATGACGTTAAGCTGTATCTGATGGTGAGGTTCCAGTTCTGGAGGTTTGTTGAATGTGGAGCACCCTTTCATCACCATTGTTCCCAGGTCCACTCTGACCCGGAGTGGTAGTACCTGTTAGGCCCCTACCTTTTGGTTAAATAGAAAAACATGAGTTTATAAAAAAAATGAGTATCTATTAAGAATGAATTTATTTCAAAACTTAGTCGGCATTAAATGACCCACCGAGGTTGATATGCCGTATCAAAACAAACCAAACCAAATCCATGTATAAATAAATAAATACGTAGATACTGACTCACCTGAGGATCGGAAATTTGAACTCAGTCGGGAGTTTCTTTTTTAATTTTTCGGGGTTTGTTTTAGTTTTATAGTTGGTATCATCATATTGCTCAGAATCTTAGTGTATAAAGCATTATAATTAGCGAAGTTGATTAAGAAGACTTTTAGCATTCCATTGAATCACACAGACACACACGTGCGCGAGCGTGCGCACACACACACACACACACACACACACACACACACAACACACACACATATATATATATATATATATATATATATATATATATATATATATTATATTTAAATGTCCCCTAGAAGATTGCAGTCTCCCAGAAAATGAAAATACATACATTGGATTCACCTCAACCACATTGTCACGTCGTCTAACCCTCCATTTAACAGATAATAGCTCTATTTCACAACACCTAAAATTACATTCATGCCCCCACTCTAATTACCGAAATATTCTAACGGAAAATACACACATTCTGCACAAAGAAAAAAAAGCTTTATACATAAAACAATACAAACCATCCTTAAACAAAATTAATTTCCAATGCAGTACACACATTTTAAAATGCCTATAGCACCTTAGTTTTAAAAAAAACTGGAACACATCACCCCTGATGATGTCACTTCGAAGTGCCCAAAGTACTCGGGACTTGAACTTTGGTGGACTTATCCACGAATTCCACCCAAATATTAAAAAGTTGGCCAGAAAACTCGAAAAGATCAAAAATAAAATTGTTAAACAGGAGATGTGTCCTTTGTTTAATTCTACATGTATAAATGAAAGAATGCTGCACACACATACACACACACACACACACACACACACACATATATACCAACCCCTCCGCACGAGGAGGGTGCGACACAAAGTCAATTTCTTAAGCGGGGTTTTTCTTCTCCTAGAGAGGTTGCTTAACCAAGACTGAAGAGCCCAGTCTGCCCTACTATTTACTCATAGTTGGAAGGCAATTGAATCATATATATATATATATATATATATATATTAGCAAGAATATGCGTCCGGGGGGTGCATAAGTAAGTATTTAAGTTTTAATGTAACAAAAATATATTAAATTAGAAAGACTAACGAAATTAGACAAGAATGCATTTAAAAAAAACTTATTTTAATTATATTTTAATTTGTTTCTATATAAAACCATTCATAGGATTGATTTTAATACGTTGGAGATTAAGACAATATTATTAGAGATCAATAACACCAAGTAATTATTTATTAAACCTGGTTTTGTTAAAACCGGTATGCAAATTAACCACACCATATATTATGTAAACTCTTATTTCTTAGAGATATAAAAGACACATTGCAGGATTTTAAACGCACTGATAACATGGGCTGTTTTGAGGTAACTCTAATTCAGATTTTCATATAGACATCGTTAATAAATAAGATTTATTCAATGATTTTGACTATAAATTAAATACTCATTAAGTGACGTAGTTTCGGTTACAGACAAATAGGGACCGAATCTCCAAAATTAATACATACATATATATGTGTGTGTGTGTGTGTGTGTGTGTGAACGTGTTTTGAGTTATGTCTTTTTCTCATATTTGAGTGTCAACAGAAGCCACCACACACTAAAAACAAAGGCTTACAAACTTCTGTTAATCAGTAATTTCTCTTTTCACACAGACGATGGCCTCGACGATGGTTTGATAAACAAACTGAAACGCTGTAGAGTCGGCTAAATAAATATCACCCTTCAATACAACTTTTTTTTTCATTTATATAAACTTACATACCTTTGGATTCACTTTCATTTTTTTCAATATATATATATATATATATATATATATATATATATATATATATATATATATGTGTGTGTGTGTGTGTGTGTGAAGAAAGGAAGTGAATCCGACGGTATGTAGTATATTAAGAAAAATGAAGAAACACAGGTTTAAATGGGTTAAGTAGTGAGTTTACTGGCCGACGCTGCAGTGTTTCGATATATTAATTAGATCATCTTCAGGGCATTTGTTGGTATATGGAAGGTGATAAGAAATTTTTTTATCACAGAATAACGAGAAAAGCGAGTGGTAGTCCTTGTTATTCAGTCTGTTTAAACATTTTTTGAGGTTTGAAAAAAGGGGACGGTTTGAAATATGACGTCAAATATTCTTTATATATATATATAAGTTACGGATTTATGTCTTTGATACTCGCGTTTTTTACAGTCAGAATAATGGGCTGAGTCTCTTCTGGTAATCCTAAAACAATTAAGTTCCCCTGTGAGATAATATTGCAACACAACACCTTATTGTCCGGACTGAACTTCGCTATCATTTCGGCGCGATCGAGGTCCCACAATGAAATCTGTCCTGCAAGGAGAACGGCCTGACGCCCGTCACCGACAAGAAAAATCCGACTGTCAAAATCAAGTTTCATTGATTTCGGAAGTTTTCGTTTGCGCAGCGAATTGGTCACCATTGGGTCCCAGATGTGAATCTCGTTCGTGTGTTTGGCCATCACGACCCTGTCGGCATTATCCGTCAGGGCCACGGCGCACACGTCTTTCTCGTTTTTCAGCCTCCGCTTCACCCCACCGAAGTGGCTCTCCCGCAGAGTCACGTAGCTCGTCTTTCTCATCTCGTCGTAAGTGGCGTGGACGAAGTGCGAGCCGTCGGCGGTGATGGCCGCCACGTTCAGGAACAGCATGGCACTCTCGTCCTCCACCGTCGCTAGATGCTTCTGCGTTTCCATGGCGAAGACGCACAGGTGGTGGGCGAAATACGAAGCCACTAGAATCTGGTGGTTCCCGCTCAGCAAGAAACCGTCCACCGGATTCTCTTTCTCTTTCCTCAACTCGTGAAGCCGACATCTCTCCTCCTCCATTTTTTGCTCCTGCCTTTTCGCGCGATCGCTCACGGTCTCCGAGCGCTGTTCCCAGGGCGTCATGCTCGCCACGCTCTCTCTCGCCCGGAGATATTTTCGCGATCTCCGTTCATTAGACCAGTTCAGATCCTTAAAACAGGACTTGATTCGTTGGACAACTTGTCCATTTGACAGACTCCAGATAATAAAGTGGCTTCGACTACTCGACAAGCCCATAAGGCGATCCCCCGGTAGTATCGCGTAGTCGTGCGGGGGAGATACGTCTATGTAACAACCGGATAGTTTATGATCGTATTGTCCTAGCTCCATGTCGTAAATTAGAATTGATTGAAATACCTGATTGAAATCGTCGGTTATAGCCGGTATTTTCCGTTCTGAAAGAATAACTAATTTTGTATTGTTTACCAGAACTATATCAGATGGATCTAAAAAATCTTTTATGGTTGTTGATATCTTATTCAAACAATTGTCGTACGTCCATAGCGTAGTACTTCCATTGTTTGAAGTCAAAGTTATAAAGCGATCCGGTTTCGTACTGATTACTTTAATTTGTGACATGTTCGACACGGATTTCATTTCCGGTGTGGTTTCATTTATTCTAACACTTAAATCCCACTGCTTAACATAGTTATCTCCCTTTGATGTCGTTAGAACGCTTCGAGCATGCGCACAGACTAACAGTTCGCTAATGCCCGGATGTTTTGCCAGGTGTTTATGGCTCTCTGTTTCGAGGTTCCACACAGTCACGTTAGAGACGTTATTTTGCTGTGAGTTGCTCAAAGTGAGGATGTTCGAACCCGTGCTAGGAACGACAAGCGGACTTGAAATGACGTCGTGTACACAACCCCTGACGGTGCGAAGGTAAAGGCCACTGTTCGCGTCGAAAAGTTCGAGCTGGTGAATTTCCTGTGTTTTAAAATAGAGCTGTCGACAAGCTAAGACGAAGTAATCAGGGTGACGGCCACCCCCACAACCGTAGACGAGCTCTCCCGACACTGCAAGGAGTAGACGACGTTACCATTGATGGCGTTCTGAAGGACAGCGTCGTTGGAGTCCCTGAAGGAGTACAAGAAGCATTTCGATTGGCAGTTTCGGGCCAGAAGTACCGAACGACTTTGGTGAACGCTGGTCCCTTTGAGACCGACGGTGTGGGTCCGACAACTGCCATCTTGAAGGTCCCAAACATTGATCTTATTAGTTCCGTCGAAAATCCCAACCAGCAAAGCCGACCGGACAGAGTCAGCATTCGAAACTGCTGTGACCACCACGGAATCGAAACCAGTTTCAAAACTGTAGAGACACCTCTGATCAGCAAGGTGCCACACCCGTATAAACCCGGGCTCGACTGTCACGAAACACGTGTCGTTCACTGTCCAGATTAAAAAACAAACCCTAGCACCCACACCTTTAATACTCTGAACGACCCGGCCATTGCGCATATCCCACACTTTAACGGACTCGTCCTTGGAAGCAGTAAGTAGACGCGCACCGTCGTCGGTCAAGTCCATCGCGTTGATTTGAGCCACGTGGGCGTTCAGGTGAACCGGTAGCTCATCCCCCGGTTCGACGAGGCACGTGCCCGGAGGCAGAAGTGCCGGGAAGGGGGAACGTTTGGCACCATCGACAAGCCGTGCAAGATTTGGATATTTGAGAGCTTCCCCCGAAGAAGTGTGAACCGTACAACGGGACAGGAAGGAGAGCCTGCCGACGAGTTGAGACGCGAGCTGATCCGGTGACCTCTTCAATGTCGATTCGGATAGTCGCAGGGCAGTCGTTAGCACGCCGAGCTCCGGATTTTGAGGTTCGGCCAATTCCGCTTCTGTGCGCAGGCGCAGAACGTTCGCAAAGGACGTTGCGCAAAGTTCCGCTTCCATCCATTCGAAAGAAAAGATGATGTCATTCTTGAATGTGTCTGTCTGTTGCGACTGCAGAAGATGGTAAGGCAGTTCCCTGATTTTTCTGCAGTTGAAGAATGTTTTGGTTTAACGAGCCTTTGTCGTTGTAGAAAAGCGGTTGGACGGTTGGTGGCGTTTCAGAGTTATCACTACCGAAAACTGGCGGTCCATAATTGAAAAAGATCGCAAGGTTCCTATGGTAAGCAAGCGCCTGAACCTGATTTTTCAAGTAGCGCTCCTCGGCCGCTTCGTGAAATATCCGGTGGCTCCAGCAGAGAACTCGGTAACTACCGTCTATGCATTCTTGCAAATAGGGCCGCAGCTCTGAGAGGAAAGATAAAAGTTGGTAGGAAGATAATTGTTGACGGAGGAATGGTTTGAGGTGGCTTTGTCGATGGCAAGAACAGCTTCCAGTTCACCGGAAGTCAGGCCAAACTTTACGGTGCACAGATAACCAAGAACCCGTTGCACAAATGCCCGGGTGAATTGTTGTTCAAGATCCTCAAACTTGTGCTTGACTAGTTCTTTGATGCCGGGACCAAATATCGACAGATTCTTGGATTTAAGCGCAGTCTCAGACGAAAAATGTTCCGTCGCGATCAAAACCAAATTTAGAGGAATCCTATCTCTTTGGAATTGGTTAATGAGTTCTGACTTTGTCTGCGAGGGTAGGGTTCGGTTGTGCCGCTTTTCAAGCACGCTTAGTAGAACTTCGGCGTCGGGATCGTCTAGGGGTAATATCTCCTTAAAAACTTCCGGTTGGACGAACGTCTTTCGCAAGAACTTCAGACAAACATGTTTTTCTTGTGTTCTCGTTGAGATGATCAAACGGACATGCGCAGGAAGTTCTTCCGGAATCCATTGCAAAGTTATGTCTGGTGCTCCTAAGAAAAACAAATTAGAGAGAGTTAATATAAAGTGTGATAAAAAAAAAGGATATGTTAATTAAATAAAATAACCACGACTTCTCTAACTGTTCGGTTTACAAAAAGAAATTATGAAGCTGCTACGATACTTTCGTAAATTCACACCACCACACAAAACCTTCAACGTCACGTATTCGATTCCTGCAAGCAAATTGCCATCCCACGTCACTCTCCAGTTTTTAATATGTCTCGCTGCTATCTTATGCATTATAATGATTGTTGTTGTTGTTGTTGTTGTTGTTGTCTTCTTCGTTTTATCGTTGTTACCCCTCCCCCAACAAAAACAGGATTTGGCTACCTACCTTCTAACAGGTCGATTCCATCAATGAAAATAACCAGTTTTTCAGTCGCGCATGCGTAGCTCATCATCTGTGAAAATTGATTGATTAGACCGGTGTAATCCTAGATAAAAAAAGGAAACAAAACAATCAACTCATCTATACATATATAAATGGCAGTTGTGTGTATGTATGTCCAAATGTAATCTATACATATATAGAGGGCAGTTGTGTGTATGTATGTCCCGGGGTAATCTATACATATATAAAGGGCAGTTGTGTGTATGTATGTCCAAATGTAATCTATACATATATAAGGGCAGTTGTGTGTATGTATGTCCCGGGGTAATCTATACATATATAAAGGGTGTGTATGTATGTTCGGGGGTAATCTATACATATATAAAGGGCAGTTGTGTGATGTGTATGTTGGGGAAACTTCGAAAAAAACAATTAACAACAAAGTAAATATATATATACACATTAAATATCACCAGGGCTTGGTTTTTGAGCCAAAATAATAAAGATTTGATTTATATTTGTGAAAAGGGTTAAAAAAATAAGAGTTAAATGATAACAGCATGGAATTTTTTTTTCATTTAATATTTTAGATAGTAGACATTAACATTTCTTTTCAGAGTAGCTGGATCAATGCAAGGTCTTTTTTTTTTTTACATGGGGATTTAAATGGGGCATCCCACGAGGATTCAACTTACGATTCAGTAATAATGGATCTGCGGGACTAACATTAAAAAAATCCCCCTCTACCCAGGCGACGCCGGGTAGCCCATGCTAGTACTATAAAGGACAATTGTCTATATGCATGTCCGGAGGAAACTACGAAAATAAAATAATTAACGACAAAGTAAATATATATACACATTCACAATCACCAGAGTTTGCTTTTAGTGCAAAAATAATGAAGATTTTATTTATATCTGGGAAGATATTTAAAAATCAGGGTTTGAATAGTAAGGGAAAGAAAGGAAAGTCATCGGTTGCGTTCGTGATTAATACATAAATCATTTATGTAAGACCAAAACAATCAATGGATCTGCGAGACTAACTTTTTATTATGCAACCCTCTACCTAGGCAACGCCGGGTAACCGCTTCTAGTTGCGTAGAAATCTAACACAGGGGATAATCAAACCAGATCCAGCCAGTGGACTTGCTCTGGGCTGTAGTCAATTTAGAAAAACTTAAATAATATTTTGCCGCCCTGTCGACTGTGGCGTTAGAATGTACCGACTGCACCTCTACAGAGGGGTAAGACTCCCCCAATGGGGACACCTGTTGGCCGTGGGTGGCGACCCGTGATGCTTAAGGATAGAACCCAGGTGGATGAGCAGTTCATGACATGCAATACTCCACTTTTGCCCTTTCTTGGACTAGACGGGCGGTCGGAGAGGCCCTCACCGATCAATCGGTTGGTCATGTCAAGCCCTAGCACCTATATGATTTCCCAACCCTATTGCCCTTATGGCAAGCCCCAACCCCTTTTTATCATATGGGTGCTAGAAGGCGGTGACTGAAGTTCTACATGTCCTGGGAATGACGTTAAACTCTATCTGATAGTGAGGTTCCAGTTTTGGAGGTTGGGGAATATGGAACACCCCATTTCATCACCATTGCTCCCTGGTCCACTCTGACCAGAAGTGGTAGTACCTGTCAGGGTCCCATCTATGGGTTAAATAGAAAAACATGAGTTGATAAACAAAATTGGATTATGCATTAAGAATGAATTTATTTCACAACTTTGTCAGCATTAGATGACCACTGAGGTTGATATGCCGTAAAACAAACCAAACCAAACCAAACCAACCAATAATTTTTAGATTAGAAAAGACATGTTTTCGCAAAAAACTAAAACTAAAAAAAAGTATTGCAATTTACGATTTTGTTCAGTCGGTAGAGCACTTGACTAGGAATCACAAGGTTCCTGGTTCGATACCTGTCCTTCGCCAACTCAGCATATGAGTAGCACAGGGATCTGTGCGGTGAAGTGATGAGCTGATGGTAAAGACAACATGTAAACTGAGAAATATAAACAAAACATCATTCGTCAGTTTCTAAAATGTTGAAAATACTCTCTCTTAGCTCAGTCGGTAGAGTGTTCAACTAAGAATCACAAGGTTCTTGGTTCGATACCGGCTCTCGCCAACTCAGCGTATGAATAGCATAGGGATATGTGCGGTAAAGTGAGGAGCTGGTGGTAGGTGTGGCACCCCACCTCAGACGCAAAAAACAATCTACTCGGTCTAGCGTTAGTGAAAAGGAGATAACACCCTCGCTGTCTGGTTGATACCAACTTTAGGCCACCCCGACGACTTTACTTTTAATTATCTTCTATTTCGTTTCGTCCGAGTTAAGATTTGTCGTTGGTTTGTTTTAATGGCGTATCAAACTTTGTGAGTTATTTAATCCCCAGCCGGAATCACATTAATTACTGTTGTGCTTCACTACTGATAATTAATTTTGTGTACCGTTAGTATTGCATAATTAGTTCGATCCTCATCGGGGGCCCCTTATTTCTGGCCATGTGCCAGACTTGGCTAGATGTAATAATGTTAATGGAAACCAAACTGTGGATGTAAGTGCCGTCAGGCGGGGAGTAATGCGTTTCAGTCGTAGCGAGAGAGAGAGAGAGAGAGAGAGAGAGAGAGAGAGAGAGAGAGAGAGAGAGATGTGAGTGACACGCTATGTTCATAAATTTGTTGGGAGATAAAAATAGAGTTGTCTCCCTTTTAACGTTAGGGATGGGCTCTCTCCGTCACGTCATCCCTTCTTGGGTCACGTGACAGGGCGACCCCGGAATCACCCTTCTTTTACGAACGCGACTTTGTCAGCGACAGACGTAGTCGTTTCGATTCCCCGCAGATTCGCACATGGTGCTTGTTGAGATATTTTGCTATATAAGGTGTGTGATAGACGCCTGCTTTTATTTATAGACTCGCAGAACCATGTTATTAATCCCTTGGCCAATCACTGGCAGTACTCTGCTGCTGATATAATATTTATACCGGCTGTACTGGTCATAACTACTCATAATTGCTTTGAACCTTCGTGGACAACGGACATAGGATTAAATCACTGGACCTTTAACAATACGCAGGATAGAACTTATTCGCTTACCAAAGGATTCCATAACTCAGGACTTACTTTAAGCCCTTTTCAACTGGCCAACGATGGCATTTAAAAACTTAACAGTGCTTGTCTTTTGTTCCCACACCTCCTGAAATATAGTAAGTGGTTTCCGCACATTTGTTGTTTAACCTTTCTTCATATTCCGTCGAACACATCGTTAGCCTTTTATAGTTTGGGCCGGTAACTTGGTTCCCTCGTTGATTTGATGTTGTATCATTAAATGTTATATAGTATTAATTGACTTGTCTTTATTTTCCTACCTAATATTCTGTGTTAGGTTAATCTCTTTTCGACAACCTAAGGCATTATAAGAATTCTTAGGGAATTGTAAAGGAAGGTGCAAAGTTATTAGATACTTTGCATACAAATAACTCCGACGAAGGTTAATAGACAAAACATTTAATATAATACAGCACATGGATAACAGTAGATACAACGTACATAGTAAAAGAGTTACATTACATAAAAGGGGTACACAAATAAAGATAAAGACACATTCATGAATGGTACAGAATTACATATAAAAGTACAGACATGAGACTAGGGGTAGACCATGCTGTGAATAACTTACAGTAATGTAAGGGGGCGGAGCCCCAACGAGAGGGGTTAGATAAAATCTACCCCATGTGGCTCGTAGTTGCTAAAACAGGAAAAAAGAGAGAGAAAGGGTTTGAACCCGGCGCTTAAATACTATGGTGCCCTAGCGGGCACCAGCAAACTAAAAGGGGCAGACAACTCCCCCAGGCGAACACAAACCCCGAAAACAAATCCGGAGCCGAAATCCCCAAGATGGAGTAACGCTGAACTCCCGTGCTATACATCAATTCCAGTGACACTGCCGTTGCCAAACTGCATCGGTTTCTTACCTTTCCTTTCGACCAAAGCGGAACTGTGGAGAGAGAGGGTGTTCTGCTGCCTGGCAACAGCACATCCTCCATATCACCTACCCAAGCTACGTAGTTATAAAAAAATCATTTTGGACACTACGCCATCGTCTTTCGCAGACGGGAGGATACCAACTACATATAAGAAACGGGTGCTAGCCCCCAACAAATTCTTATAAATTGATAATAGTTTATCAGGAAACTCACCGAGGAACCGATGCCGAGATGTGAAATATGTCTTGTAGTTGGGTGCATAGACCGTGAAGCAAGTCGCAGACATTGGTAGATTCTCGTGTGCATCCAATCGAGCGTACCAAAACGTGGCTCTTGGAACGAGAGCTGGAATGAGAGAATGAAGAATATAGATCAGAATCTGTCGGTAATTATAAACTTTAGTTGGCCAAATTCCTAGCATAAAATTGTGCGTGCGCATTATCTCCCTTAACAAATTTGCTTGTATAGTTTTTTTCTTATGAGATTTTCTTAAACAATTGAATGAATAAAAATACATCTAATTCTTATCGACACATTTTTGTTTGTTTGTTTGAGAAATGAAATTTTTATTTCCAAACAAATAAAAATGTGTTGATAAGACAGTTGTTTGTTTGAGAAATGGCCAATTAAAGTTCATAATTACCAATCTGTCCATCTTTGATCAGAATTAATTTCTGGAAATCAATTGCTCGAAAAATTATTTCTCGAACTATTAATCGATCTAATGATGGATTCATCGAATACGTTGGAATATTTTGATATATAAACCGTGCTGCGATCCACCACTTAAATTTATAGACTAAGCGAGGTCACGTGGTTTAAACCTCAACCAATCAACAGCCAGAATACGTAGTTGGTTAACTACTTAATCGGCTGATATTGACAGATGTCCATTTGCACTCATTGACGAACGACTTGAACACTGAGGAGCACCAAGTTTCATACCCAATATTAAGGGACACTAAGGAGGAACGCAAGGATTCTTCACTAAGGATCGCGCTCTGCTTAACACAAAGGATCTCCGCTGGACAGCGCTCTTGTTTAAAGCCTAAAGAATGGCCACAAAAATCGTAACACATTTAAAGAAAGAAATAACAGAAAAGGGTAAAGAAAAGTTCAATATGTTATATAATTCATGTGTTGCATTATCGTTGCCGGAAGAGGCAGCTTCCGGCAAAAAGACAAAGAGAAAGATATAAATATATATTTAAAAAAAGGGAGAACGGAAGAGAGGTCTTCCGGTCAAAAAGCAGGGAGAATATGAAGAAATAGATAAAAGAAAAAGGAAAAAAGCTTTCCGGTGAAGAGAAAGATAAATAAATATATATGTCCGTTATCAGATCAAACGATAAATGCGTGGGCATACTTATTGTATATAAAGGCCTAGCGGATGAAGGGTGAAGTCAGTCCCCAGCAGCAGCCGAGAAGGCAACCTCGTCTCCTGTCAACCACTCGGGTAACTTCGTCGCCCCTCACCATCCACACACCGAAGAAAATAAAGACGGGTCCTATTTTTATATATACCTGTATGTGGTTTTATTGAAGTACAGTAGTCGGCTATACAACACATGGATAGTCAATGAATTATGTACGTACTGTAGTAAGAATATTTTTGAATCAGGGTTCGTTAGATTCAGAATAGCGGGGTCCAGTGAAAAGTTACCTTGACAGTTATTGACGGGTAATAACCTTTTTACTTGACCCCTTGAAAAACGTGCTATTAGAGGTGTGGGAGATTAGTTTAAGTTTTAGTTTTAGATGCGACAAGTTACTGGCTGAGAGAAGACATATTGTCGCTCTGAGAGTCGTTTCTCCATAGCGTGGTTGAATCCGGGGCTGGGTTGTTTTGAATAAAAGACTATAAAGAAAAACAACAAGTCTTGTTAAGTTATTAAAACAAGAAATGACCAACCCGAAGAAATGAGCCAGAATTAACAAGAACGAAGAAACAGCCCCACAGAATCAGCTCTGTAGGTTTCCTTGTAACATATTAGTCCAAGTAGTCGGTAGTGAGTTGGTAATTCTAGTCTGGAACACTTCTTTGGGTGTTAATTCAAAATATTGGTATTGCTGGCAGAAAGTTCATTTAGCTATTGAGTTTATGACCGTTGAAAACGATCTTAAAAGCTTTCTGTCCTCATCTAATTGGCCAATTTTTTAGCGGGGTGCCAGGAAAGTTCATAAATAGAAGTGGCGATTTTGCGTACATCTTATACCACGATAATGGAAGCGCGTGGTGTAATGGTTAAAGTCATGGGAAATGGACTCATCGCCCAGAGTTCAAATCCTGCATTTCACTTAGCGCTAATACTCTTGGGAAAGGTATGAATCCTACTCTCCCTCCAGCTATGGGTAAATAGTAGGGCAGACTGGACTCTTTACCCTTGGTTAGGCAACCGGTCTAGGAGAAGGAAAACTCTGAATTTAAACCTGTTGAATTCCGCTTAAGAAATTGACGTGTCACATCCTGCGTGTGTGGAGGGGTTGGTAAATGTATATTTATATACCACGAATGCTGCGGGTGGTCTTGAACAAATCGTTGAACAGCACCCCACAAGAAAGTAGCTGTATGGCCACCTGCCCCCCATCTCACAAACCATCCAAGTGAGACGAACAAGGTATGCTGGACACTGCTGGAAAAGCAAGAACGAGCTCATGAGCGATATTCTCCCGTGGAAGCCAATACATGGACATGCTAACGTGGGCCGACCACCAAGGACCTACATTGACCAATTATGTGAGGATGCTGGATGCTGCGCAGAGGACCTCCCGGGGACAATGAATGATAGGGAAGGTTGGCGAGAGATTGTCATGGATATCCGTGCTAATTGCACGACATGATGATGATGATGATGAAGTATGCAAAATAAGAAAAAAACTATTTATTTTCCCACAATTCATTTTATAATGTTTACGCACAAAAATAATAGGAAATATAAGTTTAAGAACAGATGAATGAATTACAATAAAAACAATTTTCAAGCGGGTTTTACGTGTCTTCCGCTTCACGTGATCTTGAATGACTTCATCAAAATCAATTTTATCCGCAAGATCATGCTCTATGGATAATATTGATGGGCCGGGTTAGCTCAGTCGGTAGAGCGTTCGGCTAGAAACCACAAGGTTCCCAGTTCGATACCGGTCCTCGCCAGCTCAGCGTATGAGTAGCACAGGGATCTGTGCGGTAAAGTAAGGGCTGATGGTAGGTGTGGCGCTCCACCTCAGATGCTAGAACAATCTCCTTGGTCTAGCGCTATTGAAAAGGGGATAGACTCCCTCGCTGACTGGCTGATACCGACTTTAGGCCACCCCGTCGACTTTACTTTAGATAGGACAGTCTGATTTTTTTTTTGCGAGCAATAGGAAGTTGTAAACTTATCCATTTTTGCTTTCACCATATGTTCATGTAGCACTGGGTCAAATTTTCCAATCAGTTGAACGAGGTCCGGATAATTACATTTGCTTCCTCAACTCGAATGTGACACCCTGTAAATTGTACCGCCCGGGGCGCCCCTCTTTTTGGTACACCACGGTGCTAGACTAAGTTGCTAATAAACAACGATAAGAAGGAGGTAGAATTGCAATGTGGAATCAATCTTACCTTTCTGTCCAAATATTCACATGAGCAGCCGCCAAGGACATGAGGGTCGTCTTACCACTGCCGTCGGGACCCCAGAGTATAAGTGGGTGTGGTTTGGTTGATGTAATATAGGTCATGACATAATGTAGAATTCTCTTTTGGATAAGGCAACTCTCTCGAACTCTGCGAATTGAATAAAGTTAAAATGAATTAAAGAATTGAGATTCATTTTCCACTAGTCTTCTTTCTCCCTAGTAGATCAATAAATAAATAAATAATTATCAGTCAAGAGTGGTTCCCCTTTGTTTATGTTATTTCCTATAACTACCAACATAAAAAGGGGAACCACTCTTGACTAATAAATTATTTATTTATTTATTGATCTACTAGGAAGAAAGAAGACGGGGTTTGTTGAGAAATTTCTGTTATAAGGTGTGTGTTAAAAGCCCAATTCTATTTATAGACCCGATAACCATGTGTCAAACTCTTGGCCAATCACTGGCAGTACTCTGCTGCTGATACAATACTTAACAGATAGTACTGGCCATAACTACTTTGCCTTTCGTGGACGACGGACATAGGATTAAACCACTGACCTTTAACAATACGCAGGATAGAACTTATACGCACTTATTCGCTTACCAAAGGATTCGATAACTCAGGACTTACTTACTTTAAGCCCTTTTCAACTGGCCAAGGATGGCATTTAAAAACTTAACATGGTAGCAGAGCGTAGTTCCGATCTAGGTTAAGGTTAGGGTTTAGGGTTAGGGTGTGGGTTTTAGGGTTAGGTTAGGGTTAGGTTAACCTCCAGAACTTGAACCTCATCATCAGATAGAGTTCAACGACATTCCCAGGACGTAGACCCACAGCCACCGCCTTCTAGCACCCATGTGATAAGAGTTGGGGCTTGCCATAAGGGAAATAGGGTTGGGACAATCATATAGTTGCTAGGGCTTGACGTGACCAGCAGATTAATCAGAGGGGGCCTCTCCGACGCCCGTCTAGCCCAAGAAAGAGCTAAAGTGGTGTATTGCAAGTAATGGACAGCTCAATCACCTGGGTTATATCCTTAAGCATCACGGCGCCAACGGCCAACAGGTGGTTCCATTGGGGGAGTCTTACCCCTCTGCAGAGGTGCAGTCGGTGCATTCTAGCGCCCCAGTCGACAGGGTGGGAGGTGAAATGGTGTTATATGAGAATCTCTTACCGTTGCTGGTAAAAGGTCACATGATTCAGCACTTCCTGTAAGACCTTGTCTTCCGGTTCATATTTCATATTAGAGATGATAGCCGCGAATTTTTCGTATAATTTATCTTGCATCCGATTGACATAGTGAGCAAATTGTCGCTGCCGATGGGATTGTGTCATACATTCGTTTAAATCCAACTGCAATTCCAATAGATTGCCACTAGGTACCTACAAAACAAAATAAAATAATATTACAAGCAATGCACAAGGCTCGGTCTTCGAAAAGTCTACAGCGCATGCGTATACAAAATGAGAAATTATTACGCCATTTGAGAAAAGGTTTTTCCAAAAGTTGCCACTCTTTGGGATAACGTTTCAGTATATATATAGTTTAGTATATTTAACTTAGGTAACTCTTACTTTATAAAGCCGGTAGTTAGTTTTTTAGTTATATATATATATAATATATATATATATATATATATATATATAGAGAGAGAGAGAGAGAGAGAGAGAGAGGGGGGATGCAGGGTTAGGGTTTCCTATAAAAATTATTAGTTAACAATAATACACTAAAGTAGTTATTAAATAGATATTTGTTTTTAGAATCTAAAAATAGGAAATTTGAAACTTAAAATTAGGCGTTTCATATTCTAAATGAATTTTAAATATCAATCTAACATAGCAGAAATACCTAATTAAGCCAGAAGGTTTTGAAATAAAATAACTGATGCATTATAAAATTCATTCATTGATAAATCAACACTGAAAACTTAATTAAAATTGGAAAATTCCCTGATTTTTGGTAATTTTTTTTTCAATCGGGAGGGGAGGGTAAATTTATTTTGTAAAATACAGGGGTACCACTCATTGTGTGTATCGTACCTTTGATCTGACGAAATTATTTCTAAGTTCTTTTATTTTTTGATAAAGTTTTCTGTTTATTCCATCCTTGTTGGCATATGTATCGAAATAATTATGTTCAGCCCATGTTTGGAGATTGTCCGTTATATTGGCAACGTTGCGCACAACACACACAAAACGGTCGTCATCTGCGACTGTCATCTTCGATAGACAAGACGACAGAATGCCGTGCAATACTGGAAATAGAAAAGAAAGAAAGTTAGGAATGTAAAATAATATAATACAATATAATATAATATGATACATATACTGGGACGGTTTAGCTCAGTTGATAGAGTGTCCGACTAGGAACCGCAAGGTTCCGAGTTCGATACCAGCTCCTCGCTCCGATTCTTCCTCGGATTTCCAATTCATCCAGAGTCTTTTCCAACGCCTTTGGGACCGTTCCCAGAGCTCCCATTACGATTGGGACGACCTTCACGTTTATGTTCCACCGTTTTTCAGCTCTCTAGCCAGGTCCAAGAATTTGTCTATCTTTTCGTTTTCCCTAATCTTCACTTGTGATCCGTCGGGAGTAGCACAGGGATCTGTGCAGTAAAGTGAGGAGATGATGGTAGGTGTGGTGCACCGTCTCGGACGCTAAAACCAATCACCTTGGTCTAGCCCTAGTGAAAAGGGGAGAGACTCCCTCGCTGTCTTGCTAATACAAACTTTAGGCCACCCGACGACTATACTTATTGAATATCAATAATTATTTCATTAGTTTTTTAAAAGTCAAAAGCAAATAACTCAAAACTTTGAGTTAACTCCCTTGATGAAAGACGCAAATATATATATATATATATATATATATATATATATATATATATATATTTCATATAGGGGTTAGGGTTGGAGTGGTTATGTAATTATAAGGTCTAAAGGTTAAACAGTTTAATGATACATATGCCCGTAATTTGGTCAAAGGCTTAGTTCTCCGTGTGTGTGTACCAATTGGACATTGAATTGCTGAAACAGACTCGCTAATAGCTTGGTCAGGATGTCTAGCGAGATTCAGGTCATACCTGGTGGGCGGTGGGCAGGTCTGCGCCATTACCATCAGCTCCGCACAGATCCCTGTGCTACTCATACGCTGGGTTGGCGAGGGCCGGTATCGAACTAGGAACCTTGTGGTTTCTAGCCGAACGCTCTACCGACTGAGCTAACCTGGCACTTTGTGTTAGTCTTATAGGAAATAACCCTTGCATTTTTGCGCAAAAATTATGGAGATTTGATTTATATTCGAGAAGATATTTAAAAATCAAAATAAACGTAGAAATAGCATTGAAATTCTACTTAAAAATATTCAGCATTTGTAAATCTCCAAAGTAAAACAAATCAATGCACCAGATTTCCCCCCTTCTACCCAGGCCACGCTGGGTAGCCGCTTCTAGTCTTTTCCATAAAACGATGGCTCGAATTCCTTGATTTTTTACTTACATGATTCTTGGCACTTTTCTTTCTCTGGCGTTGGTTTTAATTTTGAAAGAACTTCCAATATGGCGTCGATGTGTTCCTTCCATTTCCGCTTTCTGATTCTGCAAATCTGAGGCATAAAACAAATTTAAAAGTCTATCTTTTTTATTATATTCTATCTAATACAAAATAATTTGCACACAGTGATATGATTTCAGGTATTTCGGACCATATGACCTTTAGGCACCCCTTCCACGATCTCGACTCACAAGGACACTTTTCTCATTTACACCGTCAAAATCAGGTTGTTTGTTAGGGGTTAGGGTTGGGGTTAGGGGTTAGGGTTAGGGTTAGTTTTATGATTAAAAAAAAACTCTAAAAATCGTCTGTTAACAATAAACCGGATGTTTACGGTGTAAATGGAAAAACTGTCCTCAAGAATCGAGATCGCAAAAGGGGTGCCTAAAGGTCATACGGTCCAGTATTTCTAATTCAAATAAGCAACATAAGTGAAAATTTCACTAAAGTCAATAAATGGAGTTGTTTGCTAAAAATGTTTCCACCAAGTAATATATATATATATATATATATATATATATATGCTAATAAATGATAAATAATCGTTTTCTCATATAAATCATTTTTATTTTTCACGTGTGACTATAACATTAATACATGTGAATATATTGAAATGTTGATAAATAATTTTTCCTTTTAATGGCACAACTATTTTGATAGCATTTGTTGGATTATTTTTAGTGATATAAGGCGTGCTGCAATCCACCACTTAGATTTATTGACTAAGCGAAGTCACGTGGTTTAAACACCAGGCAATCAACAGTCCGAATACGTGGTTGATTAAATATTTAATCGCTGATATTGACAGCCGTTCATTTGCACTTTATTCGACAATGACGAACGGACCTGCAAGTCATTAATGAACACCAAGGAACAACCAAAGGATCATACCCAACATTAAGGGACACCAAGGAGCAACTAAAGTTTTCTTCACTAACGATCGCACCTTGCTTAACATAAGGGATCTCTAATTCATAACCTTGTGTCTGATTAAGCCAAGCTTAGTAAATATCAAGAGTGCTTTTACAATTTGTTACATAATTCATAAGAAGCTTATGAATTATGTACGTACCTGTAGTAAGATTCGTTAGATTTAAAATCGGAGATGGGGAAATTTCCATAGCTGTTAGGGTTGTGATTAGCATGATAATAACCCCGACTTCACCTTCCCAAAAGAGCGCCATTAGACGCGTGAGATTAGTGTCGTGTGCGTCCAGAGATTTCAGAGCGAGCGGACTCGAAAGTCGCTCGCTCTGAGGGTCGCTTCTCGATCCACAGCGGAAGATGGTCTGGGGTTGTTTAAATAAAAGCTTTATAAGAAAAACAACCAAGTCTTGTTTGTTAAATTTGTTAACCAAGAAATGACCAGCCCTACAAGAAAGAAGAAAGGACCGGAAAGAAGAAACAACACGAAGAGGAATCAGCCCGACATCGCCACGTGACATATCTTGACCAGTAAAGAAAACGCCAAATGGTGTTGTGCTGAATCATCAAAAAAAACTTTCCATGTTAAACTACACGTAATTCTTACATTCCTGGCCCTTTCAATTCTCGTTCTCTCCCAATTATATAACAAGAGTTTCTGTTTAGAAAATCATTCATTTTTTTTATTTTTTATTTTTTTTACTTGGGATCGAACCCCTGCTTCTAGTGCAACTACTTCACCCACAAGGTACACCATAATGACTGCCGTTTCTTACCTCAGAGTCCTTAATCTGTAAACGTCTTGTCCTTCTTGCTTTTCAGCTCGATACAGGTCGTTCAACGCATGCGCACAGCCACCATTCGAATTTCCGGTCACGTGGTCGTCAGCTCCTTCGTTCCTCGTCAGCTTTTCGTCGTAGTGAACTAAGATGGCGGGTGCACGCGGCGACTTGCCGCCGGGCGTCCCGACTCGCGAAACGGACGCCGCGTGGGTTTTACGCGGCGGTTTAAGACGCCTGTAGCCGGGGGACGCCGAACCGGTCCTGGATCTACGCGAACCCTGGCTGGACGCGCGGAGACTGCGTGGAGGAACGCCGAGTCGCTGGTCGGTCTGATCTGGCACATCGAGTCGGGGAATTAACTGACGTTGCAAAGAATCGAACTCCATCGAAGAAAGTGTCGAAGGCAGAACTGGAGAGCCATACTTTTCTCCCAACAGCAACTGCAAAATTATATGAGAATACATTAGAAATACTAGCAAATATATGCACCCTCCGGGCGCAAGTATTTAAGTTTTAATGTCATAAAATATTATATTAAATTAGAAATGCTAATGAAACTAAATAAGAATGCAGATAAAAAGATTTGAAACTGAGGGGGGGGGTATAATCCGAAAATAGAACAACTGAAACTTACTCTTCCATCACTCCTGTCTTTCATTGCTAAATTTTCCTAATTTATTTATTTACTTAAAATAGGAATTAAAGAATAAAATTACAGTTATTTCTTTTTGTTGATGGATTTGTTAAAGATTTATCCCCGAGATTTTTGCTCATATTCATTAAGATAAAACCAAACAAATAGAAATCAATAAGACTAAGCAGATATTTATCAAAATTAAATTTGTAATATCAATATGCAAATTAGTCTTCCCATTCACACTATAAACCGCTATTTTGTTGAATATATAAATATAATGGTATGTTATTAGTATGTAGATATGGTCAACAGTATTAATAATGTAAAACAATTTTATTAATAATTGAGGTTTAAATAAAAAATAAAATCACGGAGAATGTGATGTAAATAACAAAGGGAATTGTGACTTGTATAGTAATATAGTTTCGGTTACAGACAGACAAACCCACAATCTCCATTATAATAAGATGTAGATATGGTCAACAGTATTAATCATATAAAACAATTTTATTAATAATTGAGGTTTAAATAAAAATAAAATCATGGAGAATGGGACGTAAATAACTAAGGGAACTGTAACTTGAGGAATAATATAGTTTCGGTTACAGACAGAAAAACACACAATCTCCATTATAATAAGATATATAATTAACATTTATCTTCCCGAATCCGACAAGAAATACTTGAAGAAGACCGGGGGGTAAATCGGCCGAAACGTTGTGCAAATAACAATAAAGACGAGGACAATAGTCCGAATAATACAAATGAATGCGAGAGTTTTTACCCATCATTACCGGCGCACTTGAAATAGTCTCGAAAAACCTTGAACGATTTGTTTAGAGAAAAAGACTGACAGAGAGAGAGAGAGAGAGAGAGAGAGAGAGAGAGAGAGAGAGAGAGAGAGAGAGAGGGGGTGTGGAGAAAGATAAGATTGACTTGAAGAAAAAGACGAAGAAGCTACCTATCAAAATGTAAGTAATAATGCAAAAATGGTGAATGGGCGATAAATAAAAAAAGTTCCGGAAAATTGAAAAAAAAAAAAAAAAATGATGAAGATTGTGTTGCGGCGAAAGTAAAAAAAAAATGCAGTCGGTCGTGCAGAGCGCACATGGAAAAAAAAACTGATACCAAAATCACTGTCTGCAGGCAGCTCGTCCCCTTTCCCCGAGACAAAACGCATTTTTTGACTCCCACCCCAAAATTCTAGCCGAAACATCGCTTCAAGGTGATTCCGTAGAATCGTATATCTGATATCGTAGAAGCAGTGAGATTCCAATCAGTGTCCAATTGACAGACAAGGTAGCAAGCTGTAACTCAATACAGTCCCTGTATTGCTGGAAGAATAATTCAGAATGATGGGTATTAATCTAGCACCATATCCACACTGAGACCGGCAATACAAGGACTGTATTGAGTTACAGCATGCTCCCTTGTCTGCCAACTGGACGCTTGTTAACTTCTACATTTAGCTGGAACGAATACGTACCACAAACCGGGACTGGTAGGCTGGTTCAAAGCATTTATCCAAGATGGTGGTGAAAGGTTTGTGACGAAAGCTATCCAGGAAGATCGGGTCAGTTTGGGTCAAGTGAAGATCGAAGATTTCGATTTGGATTCCTGCTTGCTCTCCAAGACGTCTTAATTTTGGGAAAAGATTCTTGTAGAATGATGTGCACTCTTCTGACATGTCTAGAATGGAAAGGTCAATGGATGACATTTGAGTTGGATGTATAAACAGATATAAACAGACTGAGAAAGACCAGCATTACAGGGACTGTATTGAGTTACAGTATGCTCCCTTGTCTACCAACTGGACGCTTGTTAACTTCTACATTTAGCTGGAACGATATGAACAGACTGAGATAGATAACATAGATTGATAGTTAGATAGATGGGAACATAGTCTATATACCTCGGTCAGTTTATATATATATATATATATATATATATATATATATATATGTGTGTGTGTGTGTGTGTGTGTGTGTGTGTGTGTACAGGTGAATATATGTATATATGCACATACATATGTGTGAAAATATGTATATACATATGAATGTGTGAATGTGTGTATATATGTATGTGTTTGTGTGAATATTTGTATATATCTATATGCATATGTGTGTGTGAATATATGTATATACATATGTGCGTGTGTGTATAAATCCTGTATCTTCTATTAACAGTTCATAGTTGTGTACTTATGTGAAATAATGTATATATGGATATACAAATATACACACAACAACAAATCCATACATCTATATACAATATACATACACATATACATGTATATACACATACAGGTCATGTACTTGAACGCCAAACAAATGCTTTACATGTTGAGATTATATATATATATATATATATATATATATATATTATATATATATATATGCAGAAAATTAGAAAAATAAAGTATTCCGAAAAAAGATGACTTAATTTTTTATGGTAAAGTTGACGTTTTAAACGTTTCTGTAAATATAAAACCTTCGTCAGGATAATACAAACGAATGAAAAAAATATTGTCTAGACAATGGTGGATGTTTTTAAAATGATGGAAGTTGGAAAATCTATTTAGAGAAAAGGCTCATAACCGTATTTTGGCAAGCGTTCATTTTGAAAGTCAAGACGTGATTGGTACACGCGAAAGCAAAAGTGAAGACGTGATTGGTACACGCAAAGACGTCGAAGATATGTGGTGTATTTCATGGAGACGTCACAGATTAAAAGACGAGAAATGTATTGTCTAGATTTTTGAGAAAAGTAGAAACAAGGTGAAAAAGAAGAAAAAGAAAACTCACATAGACACAGTGTGTGCGTGCGTGTGTGTGTGTGTGTGTATGTATGTATGTTTGTGTGTGTGTGTGTGTGTGTGTGTGTGTGTGTGCGTGCGTGTATATGTGTTTGTGTGTGTGTGTGCGTGTGTGTGTGTGTGCATATTTACCAGCCTCTCTGCACGATGCAGGATGTGACACGAAGTCAATTTTTAAGCGGAGTTCAACGGGCTTGAATTCAGAGTTTTCCTTCTAGACTGATTGCCTAACGAAGGTTGAAGAGCCCAGTCTGTCCTGCTATTTACCCATAGCTGGAGGGAGATCAGGTGGGTGCAAACCTTTCCCAAGCATATTAGCGCTATTTGAAATGTAGACAGCCTTGTCTAAGTATTTGAACTCTGGTCGACTACTCTAGGTATTACACCACGCGCCCCTCTGTGTGTGTGTGTGTGTGTGTGTGTGTGTGTGTGTTCTAATTCCCAAATCTCAGAAATCAATGTTTATATCAGAAATAAAGGAATAGAAAAATACTTACCTCTACCAGCCCACACACAAATTCTAAACAAATTATTATTAGTTGAAATTGGAATTGTGAAATCCCCTTGGTATATTTTTCGTTTTGTTCCTGTTGTATTGACGCCATTGCAACAAAGGGGGACGCTATCCAGTGGAAATGCCAGAAAAGGATCTTTTATCCAAGATGGAGCCTCGCCGATGGTAGCTGGGACAGTTTCCGTATTCGGGACCGAGAAGAACGCTGACGACGAACTGTCGCCATTCTTAACGGGAACGTCTTTTCTGCGATTTTCTTTCAAATGATTACGCATGCCATCTTGTCGAAGGTGATCATCCCCCAGAGCAGAAAACTCGTTGTCCAGAGAAAGAAGGCTCAAATCACGGCTCAAATAGTTCTTTGTCTTGATCTTCGCCTTCTGGGCGCGATCGTCGCTCAGAGACGACACGGTTTCATTTCCCGGCTCAACGTCCCGCTTCGAGTGCAGATTTTCTATTAGTCCCTGGTCACCGCTGGCAGGCAGCCGGGAGAGGCCTTGGCAGTCATCTCGTTCCTGTATAGTCTCGCGGATCAGTGGATTGGGATTATGGATAATCGGCAAATTACTATCGTCATCGTTCTGAACAACTCGGACAGACACCGGATTATCTGCCGAATGAGAATCAGGCTGAAAATTTTGTAGCCAAGCAGTTTGGTTCGTATGAGAAGCTAACTGGCCGCCAGCATTATTATTATTATTATTAGTAGTAGTAGTAGTAGTAGTAGTAGTAGTAGTAGTTCCTTTGTATAGAAGCCGAAGTAAATCAGCTCTCTCGCTATTATTCGTCCGATTGAAAACTCTTTCGATTTTGGGCAAAATAAATAGATCTTTAGAGGAAGTCCTGTTTATTTTCTTTGAAACATTTTCGTCCAGAATTTGGTTCACCTGAAATGAAAAGCATAGGTACATTAAAAACAAAGGACATCTACATCAAACTATACGAGGATCGGTAGAAAAGTTCATGGGCAGACCAAGATACACTCATGGAATGTGATCAAAAGCAATGACGAACTAATAAGTGACGTTCTCCTATGGGAACCAGGACATGTCCACGCCAGTGTGGACCGCACAGCAAAGACATACATTGACCAGCTCAGCGCGGATGCTGGATGCTGCACAGAGGACCGCTCAGGAGTAGTGAATAATAGGAACGGCCGGCGAGAGATTGTTATGCGTATCCGTGCTAAAAGCGCGACATGATGATGATGATGATCATGATGATGATGATGATGATTTACTAATCCCCCAGCACGAGCAGGCTGTGAAACAAGGTCTATTTTTAAGCAGAGCTTAACAGGTTTGAATTCAGAGTTTTCCTTCTCCTAGACTGGTTGCCTAACCAAGGTTAAAAGAGCCCAGTCTGTTCAAATCTGCCTGCCTTTGAGACTGCTTACCTGGCTATTGGTTCTCTTTAAGAACTTAGCTTCTGCAAGATTTTCAGGAACTATGCCGTATAATGGCATCGAGTGGTGATCTTCACTGACACTGGAACGCAATTGTCTTCGGGACTAAGAAAAACAAAAGAAGAAAAAGAAAATAAAGAAGAAACTTTAAACTGATACATAATTATTTTATATAGAGATGTATTCTCAAATGGTTAAATTGAATTTAGTTCTGTCCCCCTCAAATAAAATGTTGCGTGCGTCTATTAATTATCAGTCAAATAATTATTTTGAATATTTTGTACATAAATTTTACACAAAATCGTAGGTATGTATTCATTTGTAAACTTTTTAGTTAACTTCTTGTTATTGAAAAATGGCAAAAGTAAAAAAGCAATTTTTAATTAAATTTTTTTTTTTTTTTTTTGCTTACTCAAACTTTGAGTGTATAATACAGGGTTGTTTTTTATTCTATGCATTAATGATTTTGACTTCAAATTAAATAATCATTAATAGACTTAGGAAATTAATGAAATTTCGGTAGAAATTAATAGTGATCCACAGACACCGTGTTTCGACGTTTCACGTCTCTTCAGAGTGTCCAGATGAATTTTCTTTTGTAAAGCTACCCAGCTATTTTAGCTTCATATGTTGATAATTTTCACATTTATCCTATATATATATATATATATATATATATATATATATATATATGAAACAAAAATCTTTGACTATTATGTACTGGCTATTATAAATTTATTTCGACCAGAAATGACCCTAGTTTCCTCAGACAGCCAACTACATAATAACCAAGAAAACAAACTACAATGGAGAAAATATATTTTCCTTTTCTTTCTCTCGTTTTATAAAAATAGTAGAACCTCTCCTCTTCAATTTAATTTTTTTTTCTCTCATGGAAAGTAAATATATTGTTTTGAATATAATTAATTTGTTAATTATCATATATTGAGCCCTCTTAGGGATTCATAAAAATCCTTGTAATATTATGTACATGAGCATGTATTTTGGATGTACAAGGGATATTGATATTTCAACCTGCGACTATTTTCTTCTTCAAAAAAATTCCACACAAATAAAAGACATTTACCTTCAAGTGGTCTACGACAATTTGGTTTGCGCGAGAAATTTCCGGATACGTCCAAATGTTCCAAAGTCTCAGGTTCTAGGGGAAAGAACAAAAAGATTAGAAAAGGAGATTGGACACATGGCGCAACGGATTCTCATTTTTTTGTTATTTAAATTTCAATTATAAAGAAAATTGTTGAATATAATCAATACTGTTGGCCTTATCCGCATAATAATAATAATATGCAATGTGAAAGTGAAGTCTAACTTAACTAAATCTCAAAAAAAATATTCTAATATATATTTTTTGGTTTTTATTAATTTATAATATGATATATCCGGGTCAAGGGATATATTATGAAGTTGGTATTCGGTATATTATCGCAGTAGTAGTTGGTGCGTTGAGTAGCAGATCGTCTCCCGAGCAGTCGTGGTGTAGTCTGGCGAGTAAGTTTAGGCTTGTAGGCTTAGGCTTAGGCGCCTGTACCAACACAGTGTCGAGCATTTATATATGACACTGTCCAATCAGATTATAGTGAGGCAGTACCAAGGTATTTACATATTCATTACATCATAATATAATATAATTGTTTGGATTTATTTTAATTAGCAGGACCTGTGGATATGCCACGGTAGATTATTTCCTATAAGTCTAACATAAACAATGGGAATCACCCTTGACTGATAAATTATTTATTTATTTTCCCATTAAACTAACCCCAAACCCTAACCCTAACCCTAGACCCTAAGCCTAACCCTAACACTAAACCCTAAGCCTAACCCTAACCCCGTCTTCTTTTTTCCTAGTAGATCAATCAATAAATAAATAATTTATCAGTCAAGAGTGGTCTCCTTTGTTTATGTTGGACTTATAGGAAATAACCCTACGGTATGTAAATTTATAGCTTTGTTGGGATTATATTCCTTTTGCCTGGAAGAGTTATCTTCCTGCTGGGGTTTCCGTGCGACCACCAGGACACACACACACACACACACACACACACCACACATATATATATATATATATATATATATATATATATACTAGCAAAAGCACCCGCTCCATGACCGGACTATAAAAATATGAATTGATAAAAAAATTTTAAAATTATGTTGATTTTGGTTTAACTAATTAATCATATCCCTTAATCAGTAAAAATCATTAACCAAATTTGGTGTGTTTCTTACTTAGAAGGATATTAAGGTGTATGCAAAATTTCAAATCTGTATTTAATGTTCAAACTATTCTGCCTCTTTTGGAGCTTCTTCTCAACGAACTCACATGTGCTAGACACTGTATACCCCTTTCTCGGTGGGGGGCAGAAGCCCCCACAGTCACTAGTAAGTGAATTATACGGCATGGACTATCCTTAGTCCTATATCTTTAACTCCTATATTTTATACGTACATTTAGGTATCTCTTTTATACCTAAATATTGTATTTCCATTCATGAATGTGTCCTTTTATTATATCTTATTTGTATCTATTATTCCTATTTTATATATTGTTCCATGTGCCTGTAATAAAGTCCATCTTGTTATATGTTTAACACCCTTGTCGGAGTTTGTTTCGTTTCAACAAGTTATAACATTGTTATAACCTTGAACCTTACAGCCTGGTCGAAATAGTTTAATGTTTGGTGAAACCTAGAAATAATCATAACACTAATATTTGGTATATCCAACCATGACAGATACTACACTCTGATCTCATACAGAAGCGTCGAGAAGTGACTCTTTGAACCTCCACCGAGTGGGCAGACTAATTCTAAGGGGGGGGGGGGGTGAAGAGGGTGTGGCCGATCTATACGTAATTAATCCAGTCGTTTTTTACGAGATTTATACGTGTCATTATTCTTCTTTCTTTTCTTTACTTTTAATAGTTATTTGTTTATGACTTTGTGGCGTCAAGGAGTGTTTTTAATCATCTGCTTTTATCTTGTTGGTTGCCATGTTTATAGCATAACACTAGGTACTGGCAAACTGAGCCTAAAATGCGTTTTTGACAAAATGACTTTAGCCCCCCCCCCTACAGAAAATGATTTACCA
>CM042154.1:3222296-3224796 GCA_023376005.1 Doryteuthis pealeii | reverse complement strand
CTAGTCTAGGAGAAGGAAAACTCTAAATTCGAACCTGTTAAATTCTGCTTAAGAAATTGACCATGTGTCACATCCTACTTATGTGCAAATTATTTATATTAAGAATAGTTACTTGAAGCCATAATTGTTTACTAAGGATTATCATTATTATTTATATGATTATTTACTTGAATCCATATAACTGTGCAAACAAATGACTGTTAGTAAATGGAAATGGAAAGGAAAACTCTGAATTCAAATCTGTTAAACTCTGCGGACCAGGTATCCAACAGGCACCCCATCTGGGAGCAGTGTTTTAAAAGAACAACTTTTGCTTTTCACCATAAACTTCCGGTTGTATGTAAACAAACAAGACCTCTGACCCATAAAAACGCCAGCGACCACAGTACTCAACCAGACTAAAAAAGTCCTTGAGTCAGAGGTGTCATTTTCTCGAAATATTGAATGAAATAAAATGAAACATAACATCCAACCCAGTTTCTCATTTATTTAACACTTTATTCATGCTTCGCACAAAATCTAAAAATATGTATTATACACACATATATATGAGTATAGATAAAAGGATATGAAAACAACACACAATGCTGTTAAAGTGAAAAGATTTTATATCATATTCATAGCTAATATTGAACAATATTTCGATTTTTAAAAATCATCTTCAGAGCTTGTTTTACTCCGGACTTATCAATAGCGGAGACGAAAATAATATGAATTCAAAACGAAAACAATGATGTTGCAAAAAAGTTATGCGGTAGTTTCAAATATAAGCACATCCGCCCACGCGTTTCTCGGTCAGCGACAGACATGTATATCTTATTGTAACAGTTTTTGAAAAAAAGAATACATATTTCAAAATCGACAATAGACAAATTCTCTTTTTCAAACAGAATAAGTATTAACCCGTTGACGGTAGGCCTGCAACGGATTTTTAGAAAATAATTTTTATAATTGTATTTATTTTTGTATTTTTATTTTTCTATTTATATTTCTTTTTATATATAAAGTAAAAAAGTATGAATGGTTGTATGGTTATATATATATATATATATATATATATATATATATATATATATATATATATATATATATATTTAATATACCAAGCGTGTTGGTAGATCCTTGCGGAGAGAAAAAACCCGGCAGAGAGTTTGATTGTAAAAATATACTACCAAACATCAACCAGGAAGAAAAAAAATTTTTTGAAAAAAAGAAAAGACCAAGATATTCGTACCAACAAAAAATAATCTATTGGTATAGTATTTGGCCAAAAGAAAAAACAATTTATATGTATATATATGTATATAAGATATATCTATATTCATATAACCGCTAGGAGAAAGCTAATAAGTAAAAAGTGCTCGATACCTAAGTAGAGCCAAGTAATAAGGATATCTACTGAGTCAGACGAACCTACTATTAGTTTCGCATAAAGCTCTTCAGGGCTAAAATCTGACTCAGATTTTAGCCCTGAAGAGCTTTATGCGAAACTAATAGTAGGTTCGTCTGACTCAGTAGATATCCTTATATATATATATATATATACCTTAAACTTGTTGGTAAACCCATGCGGTAAAAAAAACCGGCAAATAGTTTGATTGTAAAAATATACTACCAAACATCACCTGGGAAAAGACCAAGATAGTCGTGCCAACAGAAAATAATCGGTTGATACTATAATACTTGGCAAAAAGACCAAAAACTATATATATATATATGAAAAATATATATCTAAACCGCCTGGATTATCAAAAGCTAAAAAGTAAAGAGTGCTCAATACCTAAGTAGAGCAAATAATACAGTTAAACCTAATGAGTCAGATATACCTACTGACATTTTCGCTTAGTGCTCTTCGGTGGAAAGATCTGACTCTTTGCCATGAAGAGCACTAAGCGAAACTGTTAGTAGGTATATCTGACTCATTAGGTTTAACTTTATATATATATATATATAAACGCAACGCTCTCCTGTATAAGGGATGGAGCACTCTATGACGGCTTTTACATACAAAGCGATGTGTGTATTAAAACAGTTAAAATCCACTTCCCATTCTGTAAGTAATGACAGCCTAATGGTTAAGGTGTCGGACTGACACCCAACCGATCGGAATTACAAATCTCTAGCCACACTGAAGAGACTTGATAAGTCGAAACACGCGTCTATGGATGACACTATATATATATATATATATATATATATATATAACGTAAATAACTAAGGAAATTGTGACGTTAATGGTGATGTAGTTTCGATTACAAACACGTAATCTCCATTATAATAAGATTATTGCAAAAGGCATAAACCCTAAATATTCGTTTCAATTCAATAATTTTAAAGCGAAATATAAAGGACCCTGAAAGAAAGAAATTTTGAGTGTATGGAGGAAAATTTTGAGTTGCGTTCGTGATTAAAACGTAAACAAATTATTTAAGACCAAAACAATCAATGGATCTGCGAGACTAACTTTTTTATTATCCAACTCTCTACCTAGGTGACGCCG
>CM042154.1:3202296-3219796 GCA_023376005.1 Doryteuthis pealeii | reverse complement strand
ATGCGATTGCTTTTAGCTCACTCACTCGATAGGAGCCACGGTAGGATACGAAACACCATCAGTGGTCCACTCTGAACTGGGGTGGTAGTATCTTTTAGGATCTTATCTATAGACCAAATCAATCTGTTTGAGATAAGGTGGCAAGGTGCAAGATATTGACTGTGTGATATTATGATTGAAGACGAACATGGTCAGAATAAATAAATGAATAAGAAAGAGAATAGGTTAAAGCGAGGCATAAGTAAAAGGGGGGGGTGACCTTTTTACGAATCCAAAGATTAGGCCGTAAAGTTTAAGAGACTTGTACGACCACCATGAAGTTAGGCCACTAAGTGATAATATCTTATGCACCCAGGTATTAAAAGCAAAGAGGCTATTTTTTATGAGGAATTCTCTTTTGAAAAAAATTAATGTTCGAAGTATTGTAGACATTAAGTCTGGAAAATATTTAATGGCTTTAATTTTAAGGGTTAATGACGACTAGAAGTCAGCGATTCGATTTAAGTACTGGCTATCTGTGTGGTCCGGAGTAGATGGGTGGGGAAGGAGAGTTTTACATAAATATAGCTAAACTCCAGCACTGGGGAGTTAGAACTCGGGCCGTTGAGGTGTTAAGGTCACCGGTAGGGATAGCCAGTAGTAGCCAGTTGGAAAGACAGCGAAGTCTCACACACCCCTTCTTCTATCCACGTCTTGTTTACAAACACTTGTTGTTTGTTTGTTTTTTTATCCTTGTGAGCCTGTTTTTGACTCGTGCCCTCGCAGAGTGTTACAACGTTTGAGGTTCTGGACATCGTACATTGAAGGTGCAGAGCGCAGAACAGGTCGTCTCACAACTGAGTGCAAGAACACACGGCTGAGTTAACTATTTCACTCGACGGAGAGACAGAGTCCACTCGGATATGAGTGTAAGATTGTACCCGAGATAAAATTTTACTGAGGCAAGGAGTCCATGGTAAGTAATTTACTAAGTTTATTAATTACAAGTATACACTCCAGAGAGTGCAAGAAAACACTAGGCTAAGTAAACCATTTCACTGGACTGAGTTAACCCTTTCACTCGATTGAGTGAACCATCCCACTCGTCTGAGTACAAGAATACAAGTACTGTTGGTATCACTCTCACCCTGATATTCCCCAGTTTTTTCAGTTCTCTGGCAAGGTCCAGGTATTTGTTTATCTTTTCGTTTTCCTACATATTTACCTTGTGATCTGCTGGAACTGCAAAATCTACGAATTGACAAGTTCTTTTTTTAAAAATCAATACTAGGTCTGGTCTCCTGGCTGGGATTATTATTATTATTATTATTATTATTATTATTATATGGACCGGTTTAACTCAGTCGGTAGAGTGTTTGGCTGGGGATCTCAAGGTTCCTGGTTCGATACTGGCCCTCGCCAACTCAGCGTATGAGTAGCACAGGGATGTATACGGTAAAGTGAAGAGCTGATGGTAGGTGTGACACTCCACCTCAGACGCTAAAAACAATCTCCTCGTTCTAGCACTCGTGAAAAGGGGATAGACTCCCTCGCTGTATGGCTAATACCGACTCTAGACATCCCCGACGACTTATGCCTTAGCAGAGGTACACTCGGCGAATTTTACAGCCACAACCGACAGGGCAATAAAACGATTTTATTTTTTGTTCCGGAGATTCAATGATGTAGAGTTTGGTCATGAATAATACCTAACAATATATGTTTGGTTTGAAAATAAACGTATTAGATGCGTAGTTATGTATACAGATGTTTGTTTGGAGGAAAATGGTGTAATGGTTAGAGTCGTAGAAAATGGACTCGTCGACCCAAGTTCAAATCCTGGACGAAGCTGTTTGCATTTCACATGGCGCTAATACCCTTGGGAAAGATATGCATCCACTATTCTCCCTCCAGTTATGGGTAAATAGTAGGGAAGACTGGGCTCTTTAACCATGGCAAGATAACCAGTTTGGGAGAAGAGAAAACCCTGAATCCAAACCTGTTAAACTCCGCTTAAGTAATTGACCTTGTGGCACATCCTGCTCGTACGGAGGGGTTGATATATATATATATATATATATATATATATATATATATATAGTTGGGGTAGCCTAAAGTCAGTATAAGCCAGACAGCGAGGGAGTCTATCCCCTTTCCACTAGCGCTAGACCAAGGAGACTGTTTTGGCGTCCGAGGTGGAGCGCCGCACCTACCATCATCTCCTCGCTTTACCGCACTGACCCCTGTGCTCCTCATACACTGAGTTGGCGAGGGTCGGTATTGAACCCGAAACCGTGTGGTTCCTAATCGGATGCTCTACTGACTGAGCTATAGATAGATAGATAGATAGATAGATAGATAGATAGATGCTATTAAAGAATCTGTCCTGCTGTTCTATGGATAAATTATTTTGGCTGTAATCGGCATTTTGTCCATGTGCCATTTGAGACGTTAGTAACGTCTAAATATTTTTCTGTGGAATATTGAGCATACCATGATTCGGTCGGTGAGACCCCCTCCGATTAATCGGCTAATGACAAGCCCCAACACTTTTTATCATATGGGTGCTAGAAGGCGGGGACTGAGGGTCTTCATGTCCTGGGAATGACGTTAAACTTTATCTGGTGGTGAGGTTCTGGAGGTTTGGGAATGTGAAGCACCCCTTCGTCGCCATTGCTCCCTGGCCCACTCTGACCCAGAGAGCTAGTATCTGTTAGGGTCCCATCTATGGGTTAAATAATAAACAAAACATGTTTATAAAAAAAAAGTATCCAGAATGTAAGAATGAATTTATTTCAAAACTTTGTCGGCATTAAATGACCCACTGAGGTTGATATGCCGTAAAACAAAACAAACCAAACAAACTACACATGGCGAACTGGTTGGGTTAATACCTACCATAACACCCCAATTTTTGGTTCAGATTTGGTATGTCAAAATTCGGTTATTTCCTAAAAGTCTAACATAAACAAGGAGGAATCACTCTTGACTGATAAATTATTTATTTTCCCATTAAACAAACCCTAAACCCTAACCCTAAACCCTAACCCTAACCCCGTCTTCTTTTTTTCCTAGTAGATCAATAAATAAATAATTTATCAGTCAAGAGTGGTTTCCCTTTGTTTATGTTAGACTTATAGGAAATAACCTAAAATTCTTATTTAAAATCCATTAAAAACAATTACTCACGAGACTCCCAAAATCCGTCAAAGCTCTTCGCATTTTTATCCCACAAGGGTTTGGGTTCTCCATGACGATCCAAAAATTGATTTCATCAAGTGTGACGATCGTCATTCTATTCCTAGAAAAATAAAACAAGAACATTTTTTGCAACATCTTATATATAAATATATTAATACTTGTGTTCCTTAATTGTAAAACCGGATCAATTTTCGGATCAATGGAAAAGACCTGCTGTCAGTTTTTTCCCATTACAATTTCCGACCCAAATTTTACATTTACCGACTGAAATTCACAATAATTAATTTCTGTCTTGGTAAACACAAATAAGTTTTTTTATCACGAAGACAAAGGTAGATATTCACTAACTAGAGACAGATATGATCAGATTGAGATAGATAGATAGATAGATAGATAGATAGATAGATATGCATAGACTGAGATAGATATATAGATAGATATATATATAGATAGATATGAAGAGACTTATGGATAGATAGATATATAGATATGAAGAGACTTATGGATAGATAGATAGATATGAAGAGACTTGTGGATAGATAGATAGATAGATAGATAGATAGATAATAATGTTTGCCTCTCAAACCCTCTTTCATGGGGTCTAAGAGAGGCAAACATTATTCCAGTGACGAGGAAGTGGAATCTGTAGTGAAGAAGTGACTCAAAGAACAGTCAACATAGTTTTACGGGGCAGAGATACATGCTCTCTCTCTATATTTCCCCAATTCTCTTTCTTTTTTTCTAATTATATTTTTCTGTGTAACACGTCCTTTTTCTTTCCTTTCTTTCATCATGATAAAAATGGAATTGTCCATTATTTAACTGGGGTGACGACACTCATAAGAAATAAGAATTGGGCGGATAAGCAACACCAAATAATCAGGATTTACATTTTTGCATCTCATCTTGGACAATTTGGACGGTCTCGTTTTTAACTAGAGGGTGTTGCGAGATGATAACGACCGTGGAGAAGTAGGGATGTGATCCATAGAGGACCAACTTCATTTTGATGTATGATACACGTCCCTGTGTTGGTAATTATACCTGTCCTAAACAAAATAGCATTACTTTTTGACTCACCTATGTGGAGAAGTAGGGATGTGATTCACAGAGGACCAGCTTCATTTTGATGTATGATACATGTTCCGGTATTGGTAATTATACCTGTCCTAAATAAAATGGCATTACTTTTTTACTCGCCTATGTGGAGAAGTAGGGGTGTGATCCACAGAGGACCAGCTTCATTTTGATGTATGATACATGTTCCGTTATTGGTAATTATACCTGTCCTAAACAAAATGGCATTACTTTTTGACTCACCCTCGTAAATGAAAATTATTCGTTTATTCTATAAATAGCTTATTTCTTTTTTTAAAGATGTTTTTGAGTTAAATTGAAAATTAATAAATTTTGTTCTTAACGTATATTTTTTGTTATAAGAGGAAGAATAAAAGAAAATCACGTAAAAATCATTTGGTTTACAGTCTTTAAAACGGGAGAATTTTACAAATTAATATCTGTCAAAATTGCGCATTTCTCTGAATGTTTGAGATGAGGTTTGATGATTAGTATTATCTGTGTTATTCGGACTATTGTCCTCATCTTCATTGTTATCTGTACAACATTTCGGCCGATGTGCCCTCCGGTCTTCTTCAGGTATTTCTTGCCGGACTCGTGAACCTTTTCGGACTTCTTGTCGTAATCGGGAGCCATCACGAAACTTTGAACCTAACCCTTTATTCAGTCCTCGGGAGTATCCTGTTCTCATTCCATTAAGCCGTGATGAGGACAATAGTTCCGAATAACACAGATAATACTAATCATCAAACCTTCATCTCAAACATTCAGAGAAATCGCAATTTTGACAGATATTAATTTGTAAAATTCTCCCGTTTTAAAGACTGTTAAACAAATGATTTTTACGTGATTTTCTTTTATTCTTCCTCTTATAACAAAAAATATACGTTAAGAACAAATTTATTAATTTTCAATTTAACTCAAAAAACATCTTTAAAAAAGAAATAAGCTATTTATAGAATAAACGAATAATTTTCATTACGAGGGTGAGTCAAAAAGTAATGCCATTTTTTTATAGGGGCAGGTATAATTACCAATAACGGACATGTATCATACATCAAAATGAAGCTGGTCCTCTGTGGATCACACCCCTACTTCTCCACATAGGCGAGTAAAAAAGTAATGCCATTTTATTTAGGACAGGTATAATTACCAATACCGGAACATGTATCATACATCAAAATTGAAGCTGTCCTCTGTGAATCACATCCCTACTTCTCCACATAGGTGAGTCAAAAAAGTAATGCTATTTTGTTTAGGACAGGTATAATTACCAACACAGGGACGTGTATCATACATCAAAATGGAAGTTGGTTCCTCTTATGGATCACATCCCTACTTCTCCAACGGTCGTTATCATCTCGCAACACCCTCTAGTTAAAAACGAGACGTCCAAATTGTCCAAGATGAGATGCAAAAATGTAAATCCTGATTATTTGGTGTTGCTTATCCGCCCAATTCTTATTTTCTTATGAGTGTCGTCACCCCAGTTAAAAATAATGGACAATTCCTTTTTATCATGATGAAAGAAAGGAAAGAAAAAGACGTGTTCACAGAAAAATTATAATTAGAAAAAAGAAGAGAATTGGGAAATATAGAGATGAGAGCATGTATCTCTGCCCCGTTAAAACTATGTTGACTGTTTCTTTTGAGTCACTTCTTCACTACAGATTCCACTTCCTCGTCACTGGAATAATGTTTGCCTCTCTTAGACCCCATGAAAGAGGGTTGAGAGGCAAAACATTATTATCTATCTATCTATCTATCTATCATCTATCCACAAGTCTCTTCATATCTATCTATCTATCCATAAGTCTCTTCTATCTATATATCTATCTATCCATTAAGTCTCTTCATATCTATCTATATATATATCTATCTATATAATCTATCTCAGTCTATGCATATCTATCTATCTATCATCTATCTATCTATCTATCTCAATCGATCATATCTGTCTCTAGTTTAGTGAATATCTACCTTTGTCTTCGTGATAAAAAAAAACTTATTTGTGTTTTACCAAGGACAGAAATAATTATTGTGAATTTCAGTCGGTAAATGTAAAATTTGGGTCGAAATTGTAATGGGAAAAAACTGACAGCAGGGTCTTTTCCATTGATCCGAAAATTGATCCGGTTTTACAATTAAGGAACAACAAGTATTAATATATTTATATATAAGATGTTTGCAAAAAATGTTCTTGTTTTATTTTTTCTAGAATAGAATGACGATCGTCACACTTGATGAAATCAATTTTTGGATCGTCATGGAGAACCCCAACCCTTTGGTGAATAAAAATGCGAAGAGCTTTGAACGGATTTTGGGAGTCTCGTGAGTAATTGTTTTTAATGGATTTTAAATAAGAATTTAGGTTATTTCCTATAAGTCTAACATAAACAAAGGGAAACCACTCTTGACTGATAAATTATTTATTTATTGATCTACTAGGAAAAAAAGAAGACGGGTTGGGTTAGGGTTTAGGTTAGGGTTTAGGGTTTGTTTTAATGGGAAAATAAATAATTATCAGTCAGAGTGATTCCTCCTATGTTTTATGTTAGACTTTTAGGAAATAACCGAATTTTGACATACCAAATCTGAACCAAAAATTGGCGGGTGTTATGGTAGGTATTAACCCAACCAGTTCGCCATGGTGTAGTTTGTTTGGTTTGTTTTGTTTTACGCATTATCAACCTCAGTGGGTCATTTAATGCCGACAAAGTTTTGAAATAAATTCATTCTTTTACATTCTGGATACTTTTTTTTTATAAACATGGTTTTTGTTATTATTTACCCATAGATGGGACCTAACAGATACTAGCTCTCTGGTCAGAGTGGGCCAGGAGCAATGGCGACGAAGGGGTGCTTCACATTCCCAAACCTCCAGAACCTCACCACCAGATAAAGTTTAACGTCATTCCCAGGGACATTGAAGACCCTCAGTCCCCCCGCCTTCTAGCACCCATATGATAAAAAGTGTTGGGGGCTGTCATTAGCCGATAATCGGAGGGGGTCTCACCGACCGAATTCATGGTATGCTCAATATTCCACAGAAAAATATTTTAGACGTTACTAACGTCTCAAATGGCACATGGACAAAATGCCGGATTACAGCCCAAATAATTTATCCATAGAACAGCAGGACAGATTCTTTAATAGCATCTATCTATCTTATTCTATCTATCTATCTATCTATCTATAGCTCAGTCAGTTAGAGCATCCGATTAGGAACCACACGGTTCTCGGGTTCAATACCGACCCTCGCCAACTCAGTGTATGAGGAGCACAGGGGTCAGTGCGGTTAAAAGCGAGGAGATGATGGTAGGTGCGGCGCTCACCTCGGACGCCAAAAAACTCTCCTTGGTCTTAGCGCTAGTGGGAAAGGGGATAGACTCCCTCGCTGTCTGGCTTATACTGACTTTAGGCTACCCCAACATAATATATATATATATATATATATATATATATATATATCAACCCCTCCGTACGAGCAGGATGTGCCACAAGGTCAATTACTTAGCGGAGTTTAACAGGTTTGGATTCGGGTTTTCTCTTCTCCCAAACTGGTTATCTTGCCATGGTTAAAGAGCCAGTCTTCCCTACTATTTACCCAAACTGGAGGGAGAATAGTGGAATGCATATCTTTCCCAAGGGTATTAGCGCCATGTGAAATGCAAACAGCTTCGTCCAGGATTTGAACTTGGGTCGACGAGTCCATTTTCTACGACTCTAAACCATTACACCATTTTCCGTCCAAACAAACATCTGTATACATAACTACGCATCTAATACGTTTATTTTTCAAACCAAACAATTATTGTTAGTATTATTCGATGACCAAACTCTACATCATTGAATCTCCGAACAAAAAATAAAATCGTTTTATTGCCCTGTCGGTTGTGGCTGTAAAATTCGCGAGTGTACCTCTGCTAAGGCATAAGTCGTCGGGATGTCTAGAGGTCGCGCGGTATTAGCCATACAGCGAGGGAGTCTATCCCCTTTTCACGAGTGCTAGAACGAGGAGATTGTTTTTAGCGTCTGGTGGGAAGTGTCACACCTACCAATCAGCTCTTCACTTTACCGTATACATCCCTGTGCTACTCATAGCGCTGATGTTGGCGAGGGCCAGTATCGAACAGGAACCTTGAGATCCCAGCCAAAACCCTCTACCGGACTGAGTTAAACTCCGGTCCATATAAATAATTAATAATAATAATAATAATAATAATAATCCCAGCCAGGAGGACCAGATCCTTAGTATTGATTTTAAAAAAAAGAACTTGTCAATTCGTAGATTTTGCAGTTCCAGCAGATCACAAGGTAAAATATGTAGGAAAACGAAGATAAACAAAATACTGGACCTTGCCAGAGAACTGAAAAAAAACTGGGGAATATCAGGGTGAAAGTGATACAACAGTACTTGTATTCTTCGTAGCTCAGACGAGTGGTGGTCACTCAATCGAGTGAAAAGGTTAACTTTTTTTTTCCAGTCCCAAGTGAAATGGTTTACTTTAGCCTAGTGTTTTTCTTTGCACTCTTGGAGTGTTACTTGAATATAAACTTAGTAAATTACTTACCATGGACTCCTTGCCTCAGTAAAAATTTTATCTCGGGTACAATCTTAACCTCATATCCGAGTGGGACTCTGTCTCTCCGTCGAGTGAAATAGTATTAACTCAGCCGTGTTTGTTCTTGCACTCCAGTTGTGAGACGAACCTGTTCTGGCTCTGCACCTTCAATGTACGATGTCAGAACCTCAAACGTTGTAACATCTGCTGAGGGCACGAGTCAAAAACAGGCTCACCAATGGAAAAAAAAACAAACAAACAACAATGTTGTTGTAAACAAGACGTGGATAGAAGAAGGGGTGTGTGAGACTTCGCTGTCTTTCCAACTGGCTATACTGGCTATCCCTACGTGACCTTTTACACCTCAACGGCCCGAGTTCTAACTCCCCAGTGCTGGAGTTTAGCATATTTATGTAAATCTCCTTCCCCACCCATCTACTCCGGACCACACAGATAGCCAGTACTTTAATCGAATCGCTGACTTCTAGTCGTCATTAACCCTTAAAATTAAAGCATTAAATATTTTCCGACTTAATGTCTACAATACTTCGAACATTAATTTTTTTCAAAGAGAATTCCTCATAAAAAAAATGCCTCTTTGCTTTTAATACCTGGGTGCATAAGATATTATCACTTTAGTGGCCTAACTTCATGTGTGGTCGTACAAGTCTCTTAAACTTTACGGCCAATTTTGGATTCGTAAAAAGGTCACCCCCCCTTTTACTTATGCCTCGCTTTAACCTATTCTCTTTCTTATTCATTTATTATCTGACCATGTTTCGTCTTCAATCATAATATCCACAGTCAATATCTTGCCACCTTGCCACCTTATCTCAAACAGATTGATTTTGGTCTATTAGATTAAGATCCTAAAAGATACTACCACCCCAGTTCAGAGTGACCACTGATGGTGTTTCGTATCCTACCGTGGCTCCTATCGAGTGAGTGAGCTAAAAGCAATCGCATCGTCACATTTGGCCGTCCTCCCAAAGCAGCAACCTGGTCCCTAACATAACAGGGGTAAGGACCGTGAATACCAATGGGGAACCGTGCATTTTTTGCACCGTCCTTCGCATGAGCTTCGGTTTGTGCGCAGCTCCCTGCGTTAAAAAGTCTTCATGTCCATCGTACCTGGTGGGAGGTTCGGTAAGTAAATAAATTACCAAGGACACTCATTCTTGTAGGGTGGGGTGCTTGACTCCCTCTGCAGGGGTACAATCCACGTATTATATATCCCCCCACCTGACAGACAGAGAAAGGGGGGGGATAGGGAAATAAAAAAAGAGAGAATTGATAATGAAAATAAAAGAGGAATGAGAGAGAAATACAAAGAGCAAAATAGAGAGAGGAGAGAATGAGAGAGAGAGAGAAAGAGAGAGAGAGAGAGAGAGAGAGAGGAGAGAGAGAGAGAGAGAGAGAGAGAGAGAGATGAAGTGGGGGTCGGATCATATTCAACTTAAACAGACAGCTGTCATCAACATTCTTTGGACTTGCATAGCGGTGGGATTAGGTCATTATCAAAATCAAAGACAAAACTCCTTAAAGGAGCAAAAAACATAATACCAGTCTGGACAATTTATGAAAAATATGCAGCTAATCCAAAATGTAGGTATTTATCCAAACCTGTTCGACACGGGTTCGATATGACACAGGGCCACAAGTATAGGGCCACCCAGCGTGGACGAACATGTAATTCAAGGTAATATCGTTCTTCTGTGTAGTTCAAAGGACATTCTAAACATTGTCTCAAAAAAGTAAACAGCATCTTTGGTCAGAGTTTTCTTCATAAGAGAATGGGGTTATTTTCTATAAGTCTAGCATAAACAAAGGGGGAACCACTCTTGACTGATAAATTATTTTCCCATTAAACTAACCCTAAACCCTAACCCTAACCATTTCCTAACCCTAACTCTGAACTCTAACCCTAATCCCGTTTCTTTTTTTCCTAGTAAATCAATAAATCAATAAATAATTTATCAGTCAAGAGTGGTTTCTCCTTTGTTTATAGTTAGACTTATAGAAATAACCGAGAATGGCTTCTCAGTTAAGTGTATTCACGCACCTTAAGTCGAATGAGATGGTTTCACTCAGTCGAGTGTATTCTTTTACTCAGACGAGTGAGATGGTTCAGTAGTAATGGATTTAGGTTAGTTGGATTTTACGGCACGTCAACTTTTGTTGGATTATTTTATGTCAAAGACGCTTTGTTCTGTTCATACTCGATGGATATTCAAATTTCTTTATACTCATTTTGACACATTTTAAAAACTCATTTTCTCCTATTTAACCAATAGATGATACCCTAACATGTACTACCACTGCGGGTCAGGTTGTACATGATAAACATGCCGAAATGATTAGACCTAAAAATTGATGGATATAGGGCGACCTATCAAATCCGACAGCCGTCTAGCCCCCCCCCCCAGGCATCCCGTCTGGGCGGTGGGGGGGTAGGATGGCTTAACAAAACATGCTGCCATTAAGCTCTTCCTTTCTCATAACCTCCATCCCTCGCTTTCCCTATCTCTGACCCTTGTCTGTTATCATTGTTTGAATCATTTGAACAACCTACACTCATTGTAGGACTACTCATATAAAGGCTTACGGTTGGACGGCTTTTCTTCACATTCAGAGAAAGAAAAATTTATACCGGAAACAAAGGTGACTATTTTTTGACCTCACCATTTCATCTTTTTAATTTTTTTGTTGCTTAGAATACAATGGTACCTTGACTTACGAATTTAATTTTGTTCCGGGTACAGTGAACGCGATTTCTGTAGGCCTAAATAACCCTAGTGTGTGTGTGTGTTTCTTTTTTGTATGTACGCACACACAAAACAAGGGTAGATAGATACATAGGACTGAGGACTAAGTGTATGTGTGTAAGGTGTGTGTGTGAAAGAGAGAGAGAGAGGAGAGAGGAGAGAAGAGAGAGAGAGAGAGAGAGAAGAAAGAGGAGAGAAGAGGGGGGACGAACTAAGTAAAAGAAGAAGCCCGTAGACTTTATTGGATAGATAGACAGATAGATAGTAGATAGATAGATAGATAGGGAGTGAGTAAGTGAGTGTGTGCATGTATGTGTATGTGTGTGAGTGTGAGAGAGAGAGAGAGAGAGAGTGAGGAGGGAGGGAGAGAGAGAGGGGGGAAACTGAGTAAAAGAAACCCTGTAGACTTTATTAGATAGATAGATAGATAGATAGATAGATGAAGGAGTGAGTAAGTGAGTGTGTGCATGTATTGTGTGTGTGAGTGAGTGAGTGAGTGTGTGTGTGTGTGTGTGTGTGCTGAGAGAGAGAGAAGAGAGAGAGAGACGAGAGAAGAGAGAGGAGAGAGAGGAGAGAGAGGAGAGAGAGACGAACTGCAGTGACAGAAAAGCCAGTAGATTTTATTTAAATCAATCAATCAATCTTATGACTTAATTTTCAATCACAAGATGTTTCTCGGTATTAACTTTATATTCAAACTAGAAGCGGTTCCCCGGCGTCACCTAGGTAGAGAGTTGGATAATAAAAAAGTTAGTCTCGCAGATCCATTGATTGTTTTGGTCTTAAATAATGTTTTACGTTTTAATCACGAACGCAAACTCAAAATTTTCCTCCATACACTTCAAAATTTCTTTCTTTCAGGGGTCCTTTTATTTCGCTTTAAAAATTATTGAATTGAAACGAATATTTAGGGTTTATGCCTTTTGCAATAATCTTATTATAATGGAGATTACTGTTTGTAATCGAAACTACATCACCATTAACGTCACAATTTCCTTAGTTATTTACGTTATATATATATATATTATATTAATATATAGTATATGTCATCCATAGACGCGTGTTTCGACTTATCAAGTCTCTTCAGTGTGGCTAGGAGATTTGTAATTTCCGATCGGTTGGGTGTCAGTCCGACACCTTAACCATTAGGCTGTCATTACTTACAGAATGGGAAGTGGATTTTAACTGTTTTAATACACACATTCGCTTTGTATGTTAAAAGCCGTCATAGAGTGCCCATCCCTTATACAGGAGAGCGTTGCGTTATATATATATATATATATAAGTTAAACCTAATGAGTCAGATATACCTACTAACAGTTTCGCTTAGTGCTCTTCATGGCAAGAGTCAGATCTTTCCACCGAAGAGCACTAAGCGAAAATGTCAGTAGTATATCTGACTCATTAGCGTTTAACTGTATTATTTGCCTCTACTTAGGTATTGAGCACTCTTTACTTTTTAGCTTTTGATAACCAGGCGGTTTAGATATATATTTTTTCATATATATATATATATGTTTTTGGTCTTTTTGCCAAGTATTATAGTATCAACCGATTATTTTTCTGTTGGCACGACTATCTTGGTCTTTTCCCAGGTGATGTTGGTAGTATATTTTTTACAATCAAACTATTTGCCGGTTTTTTTACCGCATGGTTTACAACAAGTTTAAGGTATATATATATATATATATAAAGGATATCTACTGAGTCAGACGAACCTACTATTAGTTTCGCATAAAGCTCTTCAGGGCTAAAATCTGAGTCAGATTTTAGCCCTGAAGAGCTTTATGCGAAACTAATAGTAGGTTCGTCTGACTCAGTAGATATCCTTATTACCTTGGCTCTACTTAGGTATCGAGCACTTTTTACTTATTAGCTTTCTCCTTAGCGGTATATGAATATAGATATATCTTATATACATATATATACATATAAATGGTTTTTTCTTTTGGCCAAAATACTTATACCAATAGATTATTTTTGTTGGTTACGGAATATTCTTGGTCTTTTCTTTTTTTTCAAAAAAATTTTTTTCTTCCTGGTTTGTGTTTGGTAGTATATTTTACAATCAAACTCTCTGCCGGGTTTTTTCTCTCCGCAAGGATCTACCAAACACGTTGGTATATTAAATTATATATATATATATATATTATATATTATATATATATATATATATATATATATATTTATATATAACATACAACCATTCATTACTTTTTTACTTATATATAAAAAGAAATATAAATAGAAAAATAAAAATACAAAAATAATTACATTATAAAAATTATTTCTAAAAAATCCGTTGCAGGCCTACGTCAAACGGTTATACTTATTCTGTTTGAAAAAGAGAATTTGTCTATTGTCGATTTTGAAATATGTATTCTTTTTTTCAAAAAACTGTTACAATAAGATATACATGTCTGTCGCCTGACGAGAAACGCGTGGGCGGATGTGCTTTATATTTGAAACTACCGCATAACTTTTTTGGCAACATCATTGTTTTCGTTTTGAATTCATATTATTTCGTCTCCGCTATTGATAAGTCCGGAGTAAAACAAGCTCTGAAGATGATTTTTAAAAAAATCGAAATATTGTTCAATATTAGCTATGAATATGATATAAAATCTTTTCACTTTTACACAGCATTGTGTGTTGTTTTCATATCCTTTAATCTATACTCATATATATGTGTGTATAATTAATATTTTAGATTTTGTGCGAAGCATGAATAAAGTGTTAAATAAATTTGAGAAACTGGGTTGGATGTTATGTTTCATTTTATTTCATCAAATATTTTCGAGAAAATGACACCTCTGACTCAAGGACTTTTTTTAGTCTGGTTGAGTACTGTTGGTCGCTGCGTTTTTATGGTTCAGGGTCTTGTTTGTTTTACAACAACCGGAAGTTTATGGTGAAAAGCAAAAGTTGTTCTTTTAAACACTGCTCCCAGATGGGTGCCTGTTGGATACCTGGTCCGCAGAGTTTAACAGATTTGAATTCAGAGTTTTCCTTTCCATTTCCATTTACTAACAGTCATTTGTTTGCACAGTTATATGGATTCAAAGTAAATAATCATATAAATAATAATGATAATCCTTAGTAAACAATTATGGCTTCAAGTAACTATTCTTAATATAAATAATTTGCACATAAGTAGGATGTGACACTATGGTCAATTTCTTAAGCAGAATTTAACAGGTTCGAATTAGAGTTTTCCTTCTCCTAGAACTAGTTACCTAATCAAGTTTAAGGGCCCAGTCTGCCCTACTATTTTAACCATAGCAGAATTAGAGAATAAAATGGCTGGTGCGTTTGCCATAAGAGCAATTTTGAAGAATACTACCTTTTATGAAATTATTTGAATGAATTCCCGTGGTTTGAGATTTTTCCATGACAAAACGAATTCCATTCTTACCTTTGAATTCCTCTTGAAATTAATTATCAAACAATTCTAAATTGATTTTATTTAATTTACTTTCTAAAAATAAATATTTCTTCTTCACTCATTTCTATCCACTTATTTACTTTTCGTCTGTATTGCTAAGGAGACACGTACATTAAAGGTCGACTTAGGACTTTATCTAGCTATCTATCTATCTATCTATCATTCTATTTTTCATCTGGTTCATTTCTCTCCCTTCCTGCCCCCTCTCTCTCTCTTTATATATATATATTATATATTATATATATATATATATATATATATATATAAAGTGTTGTTCTGGTTCCAACGGGAGAAAATTCAATATTCTATAAAAAAGGAAGGTCCGCAAAATGTATTTTGTTCTCAGAAAAATTTTTTTATCTTTTTTGTTTTACATGTGCAACACGTGTTTCAGATCTTCTGGTATCTTCTTCAGGCTTTGGTTGATAATATGAAATATTATTTATTTTTTTAATTTATTTATTATTATTTTTATTATTTTCATATTATCAATCAAAGCCTGAGAAGATACCAGAAGATCTGAAACACGTGTTGCAATGTAAAACAAAAAGAATAAAAAAATTTTCTTGAGAACAAAATACATTTTGCGGACCTTCCTTTTTTATAAATAATATATATATATATATATATATATATATATAAATATAATTACAGATATATAATATTATATATATATTACAGTATATAATATATATATATATATTGTATATATATAATATATATATATTATTAATAAGTCATCCACAGATACGTGTTTTCGGCGTTTCACGCCTCTTTCAGTGTGGCTAGACACAACTATCCTTGGCTAGGGTCGAATCAAGACTGGCTGTTTGCCTGGCTAATATCTTATCCCGTCGTCCACTGACATTGTAGCGGGGACTGTGTTTTTTAAACTATAGTACATAGGTTCGTTTATGTATTTTACGGTCACAGAGAGATCAAATTTCCGGGGAAACGATCATTGCTTATATGCTTAGTAGTGAGAGTTAATTTAAATTACCAATTAGAGAGCTCATACCAAATTTTATGGAGCATAATTATATTATATTATATATAATTATATAATATATATATATATATATATATATATATAAAAGTTTTAGCTAATATTTATTAATTCATTGGAAAACTTTTGCTACCATTGGTTTCTTGCTCTGCGGCATTCATAGGTTAACGAAATGTTTTAAAAAATTATGGCAATGATATAAATATGTTCAAATGTGTGCGTTAAATACAGTTAACCAACGCAACGCATTTGACCATATTTTAATTATTTGCATCATTTTTAAAAATCCACAGACACCGCTGTTTTGACGTTTCATGTCTCTTCAGTGTGGCTAGACGTAGCAACTATTTTGCCGGGAGCGATTTACGCCGACTGACTTTTCATATCCTTAAACTCCTATGCCGTCAGCCAGCTGCCAGTAAGCGAGCGGAGTTATTAGCTATAAATACCATACATTAGCGTATATATTTTTTACGATCACTAAGAATTCAAATACCATAAATAACAGAGAGCTTACACGCTAACGGTAAAAGTCAGTTGTAAATTCCCTCCGGAGCTCTACCGGTTTTGAACATATATTATAGTCAATGACAGGACACTGTGCAACTACTTCTAGGCCGGTAGCAAAAACCAGACTAACTTTTCTCAGCCGATCCTAACCCTATCGCGTCGTCAGCAGGTCTCTCTCTCTGCTCTCTCTCTCTCTCTCTCATATATATATATATTATTATATATATATATTATATATATATATATTAATATAAGTTAAGAGAAGGAAATGAATCCGACGGTATTGAGTATAAGATAAAAGAATTATGGAACAAACACAAATGCGTTACAAGTGAAATATTTTAATACATATCATAGCTAATATTGAAAATATTTCGATTTATAAAAACATCTTCAGAGCTTGTTTATACTCCAGACTTATCAATTAAATCAATTATTTTTCGTCTCCGCTATTTGATAAGGTGGAAGTATAAACAAGCCTGAAGATTGATTTTTAATAATCGAAATATTTTCAATATTAGCTATGAATATGATATAAAAATCTTTTTCACTTTAACCAGCATTTGTGTGTTGCTTTCTGATATCCTTTTATCTAAAATACTCATTATATATATATATAATATTAATATATATACATATATATATATATATATATATACTTTATATATATATGTTAGATAGATAGATAAATAGATAGATAGATAAACCCTGGAATCCCGAAAAGATTCAAGTAAAACAACCATGTTTCGCCCAGTCTGATGAAGCTGAATTTTTACAGTTGAATAAATTATTACATGAAGCAAATTAAAAGTCCATATTTTTTTACTAGACACATCGAGTTTTCAAACAGTTAACCGTCGCAGTTCGAATCCTACCTGGAAGATCCTTGATCACCAATATATAAATATATATATATATATATTATATATAATATATAGTATATATCTCTCTC
>CM042154.1:3170258-3202196 GCA_023376005.1 Doryteuthis pealeii | reverse complement strand
TCGTGTGTTGTGTGTGCAAATTACCAGCTCTCTCTGCACGACTGCAGGATGCGACACGAAGTCAATTTTTTTAAGGCGGAGTTTCAACGGGCTGAATTCAGACGTTTTCCTATCTAGACTGATTGCCCTAACGAAGGCTGAAGAGCCCACGTCTGTCCTGCTATTTACACCATAGCTGAGGAGATCAGGTGGGTGCAAAACCTTTCCCAAGCATATTAGCGTATTTACAAATGTAGACAGCCTTGTCTAAGTATTGAAAACTCTGGTCGACTACTCGAGATATTACACCACGCGCCACCTCTGCTGTGATGCTGTGTGCGTGTGTGTGGTGTTTCTAATTCCCAAAATCTCAGAAATCAAATGTCTTATATCAGAGAACATAAAGAATAGAAAAATACTTACTCTAACCAGCCCACACACAAATCTAAAACAAATTATATTAGTTGAAAATTGGAAATTCGTGAAATCCCCCTGTAGTTATATATTTTTTCCGTTTTGTTCCTGATGGTATTGACGCCATTGCAAAAAGTGGGGACGCTAACCAGTGGAAATGCCAGACCAAAGGAATCCTTTTATCCAAGATGCGAGCCTCGCACGATGGTTAGCTGGGACAGTCTCCACGTCATTCGGCGACCGAGCAGAACCCGCTTCTCCTGACGACGATACTGTCGCCATCTTAAACGGAACCGTAACTGTTCTCGCGATTTTCTGTTCAAAACATGATTACGCCCATGCCATCTTGTTCCGAAAGGTTGAATCATTTTCCCCCGAGAGAACTGTTGTCCAGAGAAAGAAGGCTTCATAATCACGGCTCAAAGTTCTTGTCTGACATCTTCGCCTTCTGTGCCGATCGTCGCTCAGAGACGACACGGTTTCATTTTCCCGGCCTCAACGTCCCGCATCCAGAGTGCCAGATTTCTATGGTCCCTGGTCACCGCTGGCAGGCAGCGAGAGGCACTTGGCAGTCATTCTCGTTCCGTATTACGTTCTCAGCGGGGAATCAGTTGAGATTGGATTTATGGATTAATCGGCAAATTACATCGTCATCAGTTGTCCTGCAACAACGGTCGGACAGACACCCGCGGATTATCTGCCCACACATGAGGAATCGAGGTCTGAAAATTTTGTAGCCAGCCAGTTTGGTTCGTATGAGAAGCTAAACTGGCCGCCAGCAGCATATTTTATTTATATATCATTCATTATTATATAGTATTAGTAGTAGTTAGTAGTAGTACTAGTAGTTAGTTTTCCTTTGTATAGAAGCCGGAAAAAAGTAACATCAGCTCTCTCCTATTATTTCGTCCGATTGAAAACCTCTTTCGATTTTGGGCAAAATAAATACGATCTTTAGAGGAAAGTTCCTGGATTTAGTTTCTTTGAAACAATTTTGGCGTCCAGGAAATTTGGTTCACCTGAAAATGAAAAGCATAAGGTACATTCAAAAACAAAAGACCATCTACAATCAAACTATTTACGAGACGGGTAGAAAAGTTCAATGGGGCAGAACCAAGATACACTCATGGAATGTGATCAAAAGCAATGACGAACAACTAATAAGTGACGTCTCCTATGGGAAACCGCAGGACATGTCCACGCCAGTTTGGACCGCACAGCAAAAGACATACATTGACCAGCTCAGCGCGAATGCTGGAATGCTGCACAGAGCGACGGCTCAGAGAGCCAGTAGTGATAATGAGAAACGATTCGGCGAGAGATTGATTGTACATGCGTATCCGTTGTAATAAGGCGCCGCGACAGATGATTTGATATGATGATGACTGATGATTTGATGACATGATTGATGATCGCAGATGATGGACTTTACTAATCTCCCAGGCACGAGTAGGCTAGGAAAACAAAGGCTCTATTTTAAGCAGGAGGCTTTAACCAGGTTTGAATTCAGAGAATGTTTACCTTCTCCTAGACTGGTTGCCCAACCAACGGGTTTTAAAAGAGCCCCGAGTCTGTTCAAATCTGGCCCTGCTCTTTGAGACTGCTTAACCTGGCATTGGTTCTCTTCTTAAGAACTTAGCTTCTGCGAGATTTCAGGAACTATGCCGTTATATAATGGCATCGAGTGAATGATCTTCACGACACTTGATCGCAATTTGTCTTCGGGACTAAGAAAAACAAAAGAAGAAAAAGAAAAAAATAAAGAAGAACAACTTTAACTAATACATAACTATTTTAATAAAGATGTATTCTCAATGGTTAAATCGAATTAGTTCTGTTCCCCTCAAATAAAATGTTGCGTCGTCTATTAATTATCAGTCAAATAATTATCTTGAATATTTGTGCACATAAAATTTACACAAAATTGTAGTATTTATTTTTGTAAACTTTTTAGTTAACTTTTTGTTTAAAAAATGGCAAAAAGTAAAAAAAAAAAACAATTTTAATTAAAAAACATTTTTTTTTTTTTGCTTACTTCTAATTTTTGAGTGTAGAATACAGGGTTGTTTTTTATTCTATGCATTAATGATTTGACTTCAAATTAAAATAATCATTAAACTAGACTAGAAATTAATTGAAATTTGGAAGAAATAAATAATTTGATCCACGACACTTCTGTTTCGACGTTTCACGTCTCTTTCAAAGTGTCCAAATGAATTTCTTTGTAAAGCTACCCAGCTATTTTAGCTTCATATATTAATAATTTTCACATTATCCTAATATAATTATATATATATATATATATATATATATATATACAACCCCACATGAATATAACGACTGGAGAGCAACGTCGAAAAGCTCGGGAAAATAAGTATGCAAAAAATTCATGAATCAAACCGCTCGCAGATCAAAAAGGAATAGCTAGAAGGCTGGAAAATATATCCTACAAAAAATGAAAAAAGAATACTCCGTGTTATTCAATAACACATTGTCTTACGAATATATATAATATATATATATAATATATATATATATATATATACACAGTTTATATGAAACAAAAATCTTTGATTATGTTCTGGCTATTATAAAATTATTTCGACCAGAAATGACCCTAGTTTCATCAGACAGCCAACTACATAATAACCAAGAAAACAAACTACAATGGACAAATATATTTCCTTTTCTTTCTCTCCTTTTACAAAAATAGTAAGAACGCTCTCCTCTTTCAATTTTTTTTTTTCTCAGGAAAGTAAATATATTGTTTTGAATATATAGATAATTTATTTGTTAATATTCATATATTGAGCCCTCTTAGGGATTCATAAAAATCCTTTGTAATATTATGTACATGAGCATGTATTTTGATGATGTAGAAGGGATATTGATATTTCAACCACCCTGCGACTATTTTCTTCTTCAAAAACAAAAATCCACACAATAAAAAGACATTTACCTTCAGATGGTCTACGACAATTTGGTTAGCGCGAGAAATTTCCGGATACGTCAAATGTTCCAAAGCCTCAGGTTCTACGGAAAGAACAAAAAGATTATTAGAAAAGGAGATTGGACACATGGCGCAACGGATTCTCATTTTTTTGTTATTTTAAATTTCAATTATAAAGAAATTGTTGAATATAATCAATACTGTTGGGCCTATCCGCATAATAATAATAATATGCAATGTGAAAAGTGAAGTCTAACTTAACTAAATCTCAAAAAAAGTCTATTATTTTTGGTTTTATAATTTATAATATGATATATCCGGGTCAAGGGATAAATACATGAAGTTGGTATTCGGTATATTATCGCAGTAGTAGTATTTGGGTGCGTCGAGTAGCAGCCCGTCTTCCGAGCCAGTCGTGGTGTAGTCTGGTGAGTAAGTTTAGGCTGGTAGGCTAAGGCTTAGGCGCTTGTAACCACAGTGTCGAATTTTATACATGACACTGTCCAATCAATTATAGTGCGGGAGTACCAAGGGTTATTTACAATATTCATTACATCATAATATAATATAATTGTTTTTGGGATTTTATTTATTAAATTAGCAGGACCTATGATGGATATGCCACGGTAGGTTATGATTTCCTATAAGTCTATAACATAAACAAAAGGGAACCAACTCTTTGACTGATAAATTATTTTATTGTTCCCATTTAAACTAACTCCCAAACCCTAACCCAAACCTAACCCCTAGACCCTAACCCTAACCTAAACCCCGTCTTCTTTTTCCTAGTAGATAAATAAATAAATTAAAAATAATTTATCTGTCAAGAGTGGTCCCCCTTTGTTTATGTTGGATTTATGGGAAATAACCTACAGTAAATTTATAGCCTTGTTGGGATTATATTCCTTTGCCTGGAAAGGTTATCTTCCCGCTGGGGTGGGGTTTCCGTGCGCGACTACCAGGAAAGTCTGGTATTTTAAGCGTGAGGTTCAAACATTCTGCCTCTTTGGTGCTTCTTCTCAACGAACTCACATGTGCTAGACACTGTCTACCCCTTTCTCGGTGGGGCCCTCTGCCCCCACCATCACTAGTAGGTAAATAACGGCATGGACTATCCTTAGTCCTATATCTTTAACTCCTATATTTTATGTACATTTAGGTATCTCTTTTATACCTAAATATTGTATTTCCATTCATGAATGTGTCTTTTATTATATCTTATTTGTATCTATTATTCCTATTTTATATATTGTTCCTTGTGCCTGTAATAAAGTCCATCTTGTTATATGTTTAACACCCTTGTCGGAGTTTGTTTCGTTTCAAACAAGTTATAACATTGTTATACCTTGAACCTTACAGCCTGGTCGAAATAGTTTAATGGTTTGGTGAAACCTAGAAATATAATCATAACACTAATATTTGGTATATCCAACCATGACAGCTACTACACTCTGATCTCATACAGAAGCGTCGGAAAGTGACTCTTTGAACCTCCACCGAGGCAGACTAATCTAAGGGGGGGGTGAAGAGGGTGTGCCGATCTATACGTAATTAATCCAGTCGTTTTTACGAATTTATACGTGTCATTATTCTTCTTTCTTTTCTACTTTTAATAGTTATTTGTTTATGACTTTGTGGCGTCAAGGCAGTGTTTTTAATCATCTTGCTTTATCTTGTTGGTGCCATGTTTTATAGCATAACACTAGGGTACTGGCAAACTGAGCCTAAAATGCGTTTTTTGACAAAAATGACTTTGCCCCCCCCCCCTACCAGAAAATAATTTACCAAAAATCAGGAATTATCGGATTTTAAGGAATTTTCAGTGTTTATATATCAATGAATGATCTTTATAATGCATATTTATTTTTATTTCAAAACTTTCTGATTTTCTTTCAGGTCACTTATTTTGACCCCCCCTTTACTTTTGGGGGTTGTAAAATATTGGCGTGTTGGTCCTTGATTGATACTAATTACAGTAGAAATAAAAGATAAAAGACCGAAGTTGTAAATAAAAAAAAAATTAAGGAATTTTAAGTGAATATTTTATAAAGAAAATAAATACCGAAAATCTGAAAATAAAATGTTTAAAAAATAATAAATAATTAAATTCTTTGGAGATTCTTTTTTACTCATTTCGATATTATTTAATTGGCTATTTACTTATAAAAGAAAAAATTATACATCGATATTTTTTTTCTGCTTAAAAGGGGGGGCTACATTTCAATAGGGTTTTTTCTTCAAAAGGTATACTTTTGATTGACTAAAATTAAGGTTTGCATTAAATAGATATTTATTTTTAGAATCTAAAAATATAACATTTTTAAACTGAAAAAATCCGATTATTTTTTATTTTTTAAATGAATTTTAAATTAATTTTCATAGTAAAAATACTAAATTAGTTTAAATAAAATAACTGATGCATTATTATAAAATTCATTAATTGATAAATCATTAGCTGAAAATTTCATTAAAATCGGATAATTACCTGATTTTTGGTAATTTTTTTTTTTTTTTTTTTGCAATCGCGAATGTTATATCAAAATTGTAAACAAGCGCTTAAAACCCTTGAAAAAGAGACAGAATGGCGGATCGCGTCGAAATTGACCAAAACAAATCCCTTTAAATGTATTAAAAATAAACTGCATATGTAATGATATTTTTCTTTTTTTAATGATGGTCATTATGTTACTACTTATCATTTGAGACAAAAGTTTGACCTTAAATAAATAGATTTAATTATTTTTAATTCGCTTTTTTAAAAGCGTAGTATCCGTTTTTTTTTTTTTGCCAGTGCCTACATAACACAACCTTGTTGGGTTGGAGTGTTGAAGCGAAAGACGTCTGTTTCAAGAGGACGCGGGGAATTGCCAAATTTGGGAACCACCTTGGAATTATTATGTAGAAAAAAGTAAATATAATTATTATTTTATTATTTCATCTATATATTAATACTCGTGTTCTTAATGTACGGACCGTTCTCATCTTGCAAAACACCCTCTGGTAAAAGCGAGACCGTCCAGTCATCCAAGATGAAATGCAATAATATAAATTCCTGATTATCTGGTGTTGATTATCCGCGAATTCTTATTTCCATTTTAACCAGAGGGTGTTGCAAAGATGATACCGGTCGTACAATTAAGGAACAAGAGTATTTAATATATAGATTAAAAACAATTATTTAAAAAAAAATGAGCCTTTCCACAAAGAAGGATTTGTTGAGTGTCTCGTTTATAATTCTTTTATATCAAATATGTTTATTGCACCATACACAAACCTTGTTCCGCCCTGTCGGTGGGGCGTTAGAATGCACCGACTGCACCTCTGCAGAGGGGTAAGACTCCCCCAATGGGGCCACCTGTTAGCCGTGGGTGGCGACCCGTGATGCTTAAGGATAGAACCCAGGTGGATGAGCAGTCCATGACTTGCAATACTCCACTTTGGCCCTATCTTGGGCTAGACGGGCGGTCGGAGAGGCCCCCTCCGATCAATCGGCTGGTCACGTCAAGCCCTAGCACCTATATGATTTTCCCAACCCTATTGCCTTATGGCAAGCCCAACCCTTCTTATCATTGTGGTGCTAGAGGGCGGTGGCTGTGGGTGTACATGTCCCTGTGAATGACGTTAAATTCTATCTGATGGTGACGTTCCATTCTGGAGGTTTGGGGTATGTGGAGCACCCCTTCATCACCATTGCTCCTGGTCCACTCTGACCCGGAGTGGTAAGTACCTGTTAGGGTCCCATCTATGGGTTAAATAGAAAAACATGAGTTTATAAACAAAATTGGATTATGCATTAAGAATGAATTTATTTCACAACTTTGTTGGCATTAAATGACTCACCGAGGTTGATATGCCGTAAAATAAAACAAACCAAACCAAACAAACCTTATTAAAGTTGGGCTGGAGTGTTGAAGCGAAGGATGTCTGTTTCAAGAGGCGCGGGAATTGTCTACTTTGAGAACCACTTTCGTCTGTTGACTGAGGAAAGAAAAAGAAAGAAAAGTTGCAATTGTTATGTATAAAACAATGAATATAATTATTATCTTGTTGGTTTTATATGGATAAATCTACCTAAGAAAAGTTGGTTATGTGTGGGTAGGTTAGACTAACCTCCCTTTATTAAAAGTAGCTTGGAGTGACCGTCCGTAGTATAATGCATATGTTAGTGGCAGGCCGTCGATAGGGCACTACTTAAAGACGGGTGGGCGCCACCATTGGCACTCTAGACCACGCACGTCGCATGAGACGGTCGACTCATATTACTCCTCTTACAGGTTATTTCCTATAACTCCAACCTAAAAAAGGGGGTAGTGGTTTGACTGATTGACTGATAAATTATTTATTTATTTATTGATCTACAAGGAAAAAAGAAGACGGGGTTAGGGTTTAGGGTTTAGGGTTAGTTTAATGGGAAACTAATGGGTAGATTAATTAACAGATAAAATTCATTCAGAGTGGTTCCCCCTTTTTTAGGTTGGAGTTATAGGAAATAATCGAAATTTTAGTTGGAGATTGACGATAACCTAAGGTCGAAAGTTGAGAACAATTCTTGATTTTAACGGGATTTGACCATTTTAGCACGCACACAAACACGCGCAAACACACACACACACAAACACGCGCAAACACACACACACACACACAAACACACACACACACACACATATATATATATATATATTTACTGGTCTATCTAATTAAATTAATATATTTTATTTTATTTTACAACTGAAAAAATAAATTTTAAATTAAATAAAAAATGAAAGCTAAGTAAATGAATTCTTCTATGTGACCGTTTTTATTTTGAATTCAACATAGCTACAATGTAACAATATTCCCCGGAAGTTAACCAGACAATATTAGATACATTGTCATACAAAAAATCCAAACCCTTTCTCAACAGATATTTCAAAATTAAGAAACTACAGTTATCCGCCCATTTCATTGATAACATAAAGAAAAAAGAAAAGAAAAGAAAGAAAAAAGAGGAGAAAAAAAGAAAGAAAAAAATATATAACCACAAAAAAAACATAAGCACGTACATTTCTGAAACTGTCTCTGAATATAAGGGTTTACTTTGAAATCGATATATATATATATATATATATATATATATATATATATAATATATATTATATATATATATATTCTTTCTTTTCTTTAGAAGTCCGTCGCAGACGACGATGATGCAACTCCATATCTTCAACGGTTGTGGACCCTCTGGTGGCTAATTATTCCAATTCTGGTTACACACATTGCATGGGAAATTTCCATCTGCATTCCGTGGTTTATGGCGACGAAGACGTCACCGCTCTGCAGCCTTGTTAATCTCGATATTGAGCCGTTTATCTCCTGTGCGGCAAGTGTCTGTTCAAACCCATCTGCTGTAGGCTAGATCTTCCAGGCTTGAAGGTGTGATGATGCAGTTCCTCAGTGTCGTCTTCATATGATATATATATATATATTGGGGAGAATATGTACTTAATTGAAGTCATACCTAATTTTTGAAAATTAATCAATTGATAATTAATGAATTAGGCATACCCGTTCAAATGTAAGGCTAAACAAATCGAGAAAAAGTCAATCTCTGTATGTACATTTCAACGAGAGATTGACTTTTTCTCGATTTGTTTAGCTTTACATTTGAACGGGTATGCCTGCCTTATTCATTAATTATTAATTAATTAATTTTCAAAAATTAGGTATGAATAAGCACATATTTGTCCAAAAATTGTCGGCTAAAAAAGCCATATCAAAACACATTGTTTGTTTGTTTGTTTGTTTGTTTGTTTACTTCTCATATATATATGTGTGTGTGTGTGAGACAGACAGACAGACAGACAGATAATCCAAATGACTGGTAAGTAATGGATGATTCCATTTGGCATCATCGAAATTTTACTGTACAACCATACTGTATTCTCTTGTAGGTACAGACATATATATTCATACAAGGATTTTTATAAATCCCTAAGAGAGTTCAATGTAAAGTTGAAAGTTATATATATAATTTAAAATACAGCTAGTGAAAAGAGGATAGACTCCCTCGCTGACCTGCTGATACCGACCAACAACACATACCACACACACACACACACACACACACACACACACATATATATATATATATATATATAATATATAATATATATTGGTGATAAGGATCATTCACGTAGGATTCAACTGCGAGGTTAACTGTAATGAAAACTCGATGTGTCTAGTAAAAATATGTGGACTTTTAAATTTGCTTCATTTAATAATTTATTTCAACTGTAAAAATGCAGCTTCATCAGACATGGTTGCATGGTTGCTACTGAATATTTTTCCGGGATTCCAGGATTTATCTATCTATCTATCAATATATATATATATATATATATATATATATATATATAGATGTGAGGTATCCAAAACTTGGTAGTAAGGGATGATTCTATATGTGATTTCTAAGACACACTGTATTATTATAGTATGATCCAGTATGTATAAATACAGTGAATCTTTAAATCACTACAGAGAGCTCAATGTATAATAAACTTTTTTAGATTAGATACAGAGCAATATTTATCTTTGAAAGGAAGGAAAAACTCAACACCGTTATTCCATAATAAATTTATTTTGACCAAAATTGGGGCCTTTATAAATCTAAGTTGATTTAATACAGCTCCCCAAAATTCCGTCTCATCAGATGTTAAATCAAAATTATTTTGATTTTCCATCTGATGAGACGGGATTTTGGGGAGCTTTATCAGATCAACTTAGATTTATAAAGGCCCCAATTTTGGTCGAAATAAATTTATTATGGAATAAAGGTGTTGAGTTTTTCCTTCCTTTTAAAGATATATATATATAATATATATATATATATATTATATATATATATATAATATATATATATATTAAAGCAATCTACAGACGCGCATTTATATATATATATATATGCTCCCATAAATTTGGTATGAGTTCTCTAATTGGTAATTTAAATTAATTCTCACTACTAAGCATATAAGCAATGATCGTTTCCCCGGAAATTTGATCTCTCTGTGACCGTAAAATACATAAACAAACCTATGTACTTAATAGTTTAAAAACACCAGTCCCCGCCTCAGCTGTCAAGGGACGAGGGGATAAGATATCGGGCTACCCTACGGTCAGTCCGAGTTCGATCCTAGCCAAAGATAGTTGTGTCTAGCAACACTGAAGAGGTGTGAAACGCCGAAACACGTGTCTGTGGATGACTTATTGATATATATATATATATATATATATATATATATATATATATATATATATAGAGAGAGAGAGAGAGAGAGAGAGAGGAGCGGGGAGAGAGAGAAATGAACAGATGAAGATAGATAGATAGATAGATAGATAGATAGATAGAATAAAGTCCTAAGTCCGACCTTTATTGTACGTGTCTCCTTAGCAATACAGACGAAAGTAAATAAGTGGATAGAATGAGTGAAGAAGAAATATTTATTTTTAGAAAGTAAATTAAATAAAATCATTTAGAATTGTTGATATTATTTCAAGAGGAATCAAAGGTCAAGAATGGAATTCGTTTGTCATGGGAAATCTCAAACCACGGGAATTCATCAAATATTTCATAAAAGGTAGAAGAGGCCCGACCCGATCAATCGGCAAGTCATATCAGGCCCTAGTACCTATAAGATTTTCCCGGCCGTATTCTTCAAATTGCTCTTATGGCAAACGCACAGCCATTTTTATTCTCTATTCAGCTATGGTTAAATAGTAGGGCAGACTGGGCTCTTTAACCTTGATTAGGTAACTAGTCTAGGAAAAGGAAAACTCTAAATTCGAACCTGTTAAATTCTGCTTAAGATATTGACCATGTGTCACATCCTACTTATGTGTAGGGGTTAGTAAATTATTTATATTAAGAATAGTTACTTGAAGCCAGAATTTACTTGAAACCATATAACTGTGCAAACAAATGACTATTAGTAAATGGAAATGGAAAGGAAAACTCTGAATTCAAACCTGTTAAACTCTGCGGACCAGGTATCCAACAGGCACCCCATCTGGGAGCAGTTTTTAAAAGAACAACTTTTGCTTTTCACCGTAAACTTCCGGTTGTATGTAAACAAACAAGACCTCTGACCCATAAAAACGCCAGCGACCACAGTACTCAACCAGACTAAAAAAGTCCTTGAGTCAGAGGTGTCATTTTCTCGAAATATTGAATGAAATAAAATGAAACATAACATCCAACCCAGTTTCTCATTTATTTAACACTTTATTCATGCTTCGAACAAAATCTAAAAATATGTATTATACACACATATATATGAGTATAGATAAAAGGATATGAAAACAACACACAATGCTGTTAAAGTGAAAAGATTTTATATCATATTCATAGCTAATATTGAACAATATTTCGATTTATAAAAATCATCTTCAGAGCTTGTTTTACTCCGGACTTAACAAGAGCGGAGACGAAAATAATATGAATTCAAAACGAAAACAATGATGTTGCAAAAAAGTTATGCGGTAGTTGCAAATATAAGCATATCCGCCCACGCGTTTCTCGGTCTGCGACAGACATGTATATCTTATTGTAACAGTTTTTGAAAAAAAGAATACATATTTCAAAATCGACAATAGACAAATTCTCTTTTTCAAACAGAATAAGTATTAACCCGTTGACGGTAGGCCTGCAACGGATTTTTAGAAAAGAATTTTTATAATTGTATTTATTTTTGTATTTTTATTTTGTATTTAATATTTCTTTTTATATATAAAGTAAAAAAGTATGAATGGTTGTATGGTTATATATATAATATATTATATAATATATATATTATATATATTAATATACCAAGCGTGTTGGTAGATCCTTGCGGAGAGAAAAAACCCGGCAGAGAGTTTGATTGTAAAAATATACTACCAAACATCAACCAGAAGAAAAAAAATTTTTTTGAAAAAAAGAAAAGACCAAGATATTCGTTACCAACAAAAAAATAATCTATTGTATAGTATTTGGCCAAAAGAAAAAACAATTTATATGTATATATATGTATATAAGATATATATATATTCATATAACCGCTAGGAGAAGCTAATTTGTAAAAAGTGCTCGATACCTAAGTAGAGCCAAGTAATAAGGATATCTACTGAGTCAGACGAACCTACTATTAGTTTCGCATAAAGCTCTTCAGGGCTAAAATCTGAGTCAGATTTTAGCCCTGAAGAGCTTTATGCGAAACTAATAGTAGGTTCGTCTGACTCAGTAGATATCCTTATATATATATATATATACCTTAAACTTGTTGGTAAACCCATGCGGTAAAAAAAACCGGCAAATAGTTTGATTGTAAAAATATACTACCAAACATCACCTGGGAAAAGACCAAGATAGTCGTGCCAACGGAAAATAATCGGTTGATACTATAATACTTGGCCAAAAGAACAAAAACTATATATATATGAAAAATATATATCTAAACCGCCTGGATTATCAAAAGCTAAAAAGTAAAGAGTGCTCAATACCTAAGTAGAGCAAATAATACAGTTAAACCTAATGAGTCAGATATACCTACTGACATTTTCGCTTAGTGCTCTTCGGTGGAAAGATATGACTCTTTGCCATGAAGAGCACTAAGCGAAACTGTTAGTAGGTATATCTGACTCATTAGGTTTAACTTTATATATATATATATATATATATATATATATAAACGCAACGCTCTCCTGTATAAGGGATGGAGCACTCTATGACGGCTTTTACATACAAAGCGATGTGTGTATTAAAACAGTTAAAATCCCCTTCCCATTCTGTAAGTAATGACAGCCTAATGGTTAAGGTGTCGGACTGACACCCAACCGATCGGAATTACAAATGTCTAGCCACACTGAAGAGACTTGATAAGTCGAAACACGCGTCTATGGATGACACTATATATATATATATATATATATATAACGTAAATAACTAAGGAAATTGTGACGTTAATGGTGATGTAGTTTCGATTACAAACACGTAATCTCCATTATAATAAGATTATTGCAAAAGGCATAAACCCTAAATATTCGTTTCAATTCAATAATTTTAAAGCGAAATATAAAGGACCCTGAAAGAAAGAAATTTTGAGTGTATGGAGGAAATTTTTGAGTTGCGTTCGTGATTAAAACGTAAACAAATTATTTAAGACCAAAACAACCAATGGATCTGCGAGACTAACTTTTTTATTATCCAACTCTCTACCTAGGTGACGCCGGGTAACCGCTTCCAGTTTGAATATAAAGTTAATACCGAGAAACATCTGTGATTGAAAATTAAGTCATAAGATTGATTGATTGATTTAAATAAAATCTACTGGTTTTTCTGTCACTCAGTTTCGTCTCTATCTCTCTCTCTCTCTCTCTCTCCTCTCTCTCTCTCTCTCTCTCACACACACACACACACACACACACTCACTCACTCACTCACTCACACACACATACATGCACACACTCACTTACTCACTCCCTATCTATCTATCTATCTATCTAATAAAGTCTACAGGGTTTTCTTTTACTCAGTTCCCCCCTCTCTCTCTCTCTCTCTCTCTCTCCCCCCCTCCTCCTCCTCTCTCTCTCTCTCTCACTCACACACACACACATACATGCACACACTCACTTACTCACTCCCTATCTATCTATCTATCTATCTATCTATCTGTCTATCTATCCAATAAAGTCTACGGGCTTTTCTTTTACTTAGTTCGTCCCCCCCTCTCTCTCTTCTCTCTCTCTCTCTCTCTCTCTCTCTCTCTCTCTCTCTTTCACACACACACACTTACACACATACACTTAGTCTCAGTCTATGTATCTATCTACCTATGTTTGTGTGTGCGTACATACAAAAACACACACACACACACACTAGGGTTATTTTATGCTTACAGAATCGCGTTCACTGTACCCGGAACAAATTATATTCGTAAGTCAAGGTACCATTGTATTCTAGCAAAAAAAAAAAAATTAAAAAGATAAAATGGTGAGGTTAAAAAATAGTCACCTTTGTTTTCCGGTATAAATTTTTCTTTCTCTGATGTGAAGAAAAGCCGTCCATACCGTAGCCTTTATATGAGTAGTCCTACAATGAGTGTAGGTTGTTCAAATGATTCAAACAATGATAACAGACAGGGAAAGATATAGGGAAAGCGAGGGATGGAGGTTATGAGAAAGGAAGAGCTTAATGCAGCATGTTTTGTTAAGCCATCCTACACCACCCACCCACCCCCAGACGGGATGCCTGGGGGGAGGGGGGCTAGGACGGCTGTCGGATTTGATAGGTCGACCCTATATCCATCAATTTTTAGGGCTAGTCATTCGCCATCAGTTTATCATGTACAACCTGACCCGCAGTGGTAGTACCTGTTAGGGTATCATCTATTGGTTAAATAGGAGAAAATGAGTTTTAAAATGTGTCAAAAATTGAGTATAAAAAGAAATTTGAATATCCATCGAGTATGAACAGAACAAAGTGTCTTTGACATAAAATAATCCAACAAGAGTTGACGTGCCGTAAACCAACTAACCAAATCCATTACTACTGAACCATCTCACTCGTCTGAGTAAAAGAATACACTCTACTGAGTGAACCGTCTCATTCGACTTAGTGCGTGAATACACTTAACTGAGAAGCCATTCTCGGTTATTTCCTATAAGTCTAACATAAACAAAGGAGAACCACTCTTGACTGATAAATTATTTATTGATTTATTGATTTACTAGGAAAAAAGAAGACGGGGTTATGGTTAGGGTTAGGGTTTAGGGTTAGTTTAATGGGAAAATAATTTATCAGTCAAGAGTGGTTCCCCTTTGTTTATGCTAGACTTATAGGAAATAACCCCATTCTCTTATGAGAAATACTCTGACCAAAGATGCTGTTTACTTTTTTGAGACAATGTTTAGAATGTCTTTGAACTACACAGAGAACGATATTACCTTGAATTACATGTTCGATCCACGCTGGGTGCCCTATACTTGTGGCCCTGTGTCATATCGAACCCGTGTCGAAAAGGTTGGATAAATACCTACATTCTGGATTAGCTGCATATTTTTCATAAATTGTCCAGACTGGTGATTATGTTTTTTTGCTCCTTAAAGGCGTTTGTCTTTGATTTTGATAATGACCCTAATCCCCCACCGCTATGCAAGTCCAAAGAATGTTGATGGACAGCTGTCTGTTTAAGTTGAATATGATCCTGACCCCCACTTCATCTCTCTCTCTCTCTTTCTCTCTCTTTCTCTTTCTCTCTCTCCCTCTCTCTCTCCCTCTCTCTCTCTCTCTCCCTCTCTCTCTCTATTTTGCTCTTTGTATTTCTCTCTCATTCTCTTTTATTGTCTTCATTATCATTCTCTCTTTTTATTTCCCTGTCCCCACTCTCTCTCTCTCTCTGTCCTGTCAATTAGGGGATATATAATACGCGGATTGTACCCCCTGCAGAGGGAGTCAGACACCCCCACCCTACAAGAATGAGTGTCCTTGGTAATTTATTTACTTACCGAACCTCCCACCAGGTATGATGGACATGAAAACTTTTTAACGCAGGGAGCTGCGCACAAACCGAAGCTCATGCGAAGGACGGTGCAAAAAATGCACGGTTCCCATCGGCATTCCACGGTCCTTATCCCTGTTATGTTAGGGACCAGGTGCTGCTTGGGAGGACGGCCAAATGTGACTATGCGATTGCTTTTAGCTCACTCACTCGATAGGAGCCACGGTAGGATACGAAACACCATCAGTGGTCCACTCTGAACTGGGGTGGTAGTATCTTTTAGGATCTTATCTATAGACCAAATCAATCTGTTTGAGATAAGGTGGCAAGGTGCAAGATATTGACTGTGTGATACTATGATTGAAGACGAACATGGTCAGAATAAATAAATAAATAAATAAATAAGAAAGGTTTTGGTTTGGTTTGGTTTGTTTTGTTTTACGGCATATCAACCTCAGTGGGTCATTTAATGCCGATAAAGTTTTGAAATAAATCAATTCTTAATGGATAATACAATTTTTTTATTAATACATTTTTCTATTTAACCCATAGATGGGACCCTAACAGGTACTACCACTCCGGGTCAGAGTGGACCAGGGAGTAATGGTGATGAAGGGGTGCTCCACATTCCCCAAACCTCCAAAACTGGAACCTCACCATCAGATAGAGTTTAACGTCATTCCCAGGACATGTAGACCCGCAGCCACCGCCTTCTAGCACCCATATGATAAAAAGGGGGTGAGGCTTGCCATAAGAGCAATAGGGCTGGGAAAATCATATAGGTGCTAGGGCTTGACGAATAAGAAAGGGAATAGGTTAAAGCCAAGCATAAGTAAAAGGGGTGGGTGGTTGACCTTTTTACGAATCCAAAGATTAGGCCGTAAAGTTTAAGAGACTTGTACGACCACTATGAAGTTAGGCCACTTAGTGATAATATCTTATGCACCCAGGTATTAAAAGCAAAGAGGCTATTTTTTACGAGGAATTCTCTTTTGAAAAAAATTAATGTTCGAAGTATTGAAGACATTAAGTCTGGAAAAATATTTAATGGCTTTAATTTTAAGGGTTAATGACGACTAGAAGTCAGCGATTCGATTTAAGTACTGGCTATCTGTGTGGTCCGGAGTAGATGGGTGGGGAAGGAGAGTTTTACATAAATATAGCTAAACTCCAGCACTGGGGAGTTAGAACTCGGGCCGTTGAGGTGTTAAGGTCACCGGTAGGGATAGCCAGTAGCAGCCAGTTGGATAGACAGCGAAGTCTCACACACCCCTTCTTCTATTCACGTCTTGTTTACAAACACTTGTTTGTTTTTTTTTTTTTTATCCTTGTGAGCCTGTTTTTGACTCGTGCCCTCGCAGAGTGTTACAACGTTTGAGGTTCTGGACATCGTACATTGAAGGTGCAGAGCGCAGAACAGGTCGTCTCACAACTGAGTGCAAGAACACACGGCTGAGTTAACTATTTCACTCGACGGAGAGACAGAGTCCACTCGGATATGAGTGTAAGATTGTACCCGAGAGAAAATTTTACTGAGGCAAGGAGTCCATGGTAAGTAATTTACTAAGTTTATTAATTACAAGTATACACTCCAGAGAGTGCAAGAAAGCACTAGGCTAAGTAAACCATTTCACTGGACTGAGTTAACCCTTTCACTCGACTGAGTGAACCATCCCACTCGTCTGAGTACGAGAATACAAGTACTGTTGGTATCACTCTCACCCTGATATTCCTCAGTTTTTTCAGTTCTCTGGCAAGGTCCAGGTATTTGTTTATCTTTTCGTTTTCCTACATCTTTACCTTGTGATCTGCTGGAACTGCAAAATCTACGAATTGACAAGTTCTTTTTTAAAAAATCAATACTAGGTCTGGTCTCCTGGCGTGGATTATTATTATTATTATTATTATTATTATTATTATATGGACCGGTTTAACTCAGTCGGTAGAGTGTTTGGCTGGGGATCTCAAGGTTCCTGGTTCGATACTGGCCCTCGCCAACTCAGCGTATGAGTCGCACAGGGATATATACGGTAAAGTGAAGAGCTGACGGTAGGTGTGACGCTCCACCTCAGACGCTAGACCTCGGTCTAGCACTAGTGAAAAGGGGATAGACTCCCTCGCTGTATGGCTAATACCGACTCTAGACATCCCCGACGACTTATGCCTTAGCAGAGGTACACTCGGCGAATTTTACAGCCCCAACCGACAGGGCAATAAAACGATTTTATTTTTTGTTACGGAGATTCAATGATGTAGAGTTTGGTCATGAATATTACCTAACAATATATGTTTGGTTTGAAAATAAACGTGTTAGATGCGTAGTTATTTATACAGATGTTTGTTTGGAGGAAAATGGTGTAATGGTTAGAGTCGTAGAAAATGGACTCGTCGACCCAAGTTCATATCCTGGACGAAGCTGTTTGCATTTCACATGGCACTAATACCCTTGGGAAAGATATGCATCCACTATTCTCCCTCCAGTTATGGGTAAATAGTAGGGAAGACTGGGCTCTTTAACCATGGCTGGATAACCAGTTTGGGAGAAGGGAAAACCCTGAATTCAAACCTGTTAAACTCCGCTTAAGTAATGACCTTGTGGCACATCCTGCTCGTACGGAGGGGTTGATATATATATATATATATAGTCGGGGTAGCCTAAAGTCAGTATAAGCCAGACAGCGAGGGAGTCTATCCCCTTTCCACTAGCGCTAGACCAAGGAGACTGTTTTGGCGTCCGAGGTGGAGCGCCGCACCTACCATCATCTCCTCGCTTTACCGCACTGACCCCTGTGCTCCTCATACACTGAGTTGGCGAGGGTCGGCATTGAACCTGAAACCTTGTGGTTCCTAATCGGATGCTCTGCTGACTGAGCGATAGATAGATAGATAGATAGATAGATAGATGCAATTAAAGAATCTGTCCTGCTGTTCTATGGATAAATTATTTTGGCTGTAATCGGCATTTTGTCCATGTGCCATTTGAGACGTTAGTAACGTCTAAATATTTTTCTGTGGAATATTGAGCATACCATGATTCGGTCGGTGAGACCCCCTCCGATTAATCGGCTAATGACAAGCCCCAACACTTTTTATCATATGGGTGCTAGAAGGCCGGGACTGAGGGTCTTCATGTCCTGGGAATGACGTTAAACTTTATCTGGTGGTGAGGTTCTGGAGGTTTGGGGAATGTGAAGCACCCCTTCGTCGCCATTGCTCCCTGGCCCACTCTGACCCAGAGAGCTAGTATCTGTTAGGGTCCCATCTATGGGTTAAATAATAAAAAAAACATGTTTATAAAAAAAAAGTATCCAGAATGTAAGAATGAATTTATTTCAAAACTTTGTCGGCATTAAATGACCCACTGAGGTTGATATGCCGTAAAACAAAACAAACCAAACAAACTACACATGGCGAACTGGTTGGGTTAATACCTACCATAACGCCCCAATTTTTGGTTCAGATTTGCTATGTCAAAATTCGGTTATTTCCTAAAAGTCTAACATAAACAAGGAGGAATCACTCTTGACTGATAAATTATTTATTTTCCCATTAAACAAACCCTAAACCCTAACCTAAACCCTAACCCTAACCCTAAACCCTAACCCTAACCCCGTCTTCTTTTTTTCCTAGTAGATCAATAAATAAATAATTTATCAGTCAAGAGTGGTTTCCCTTTGTTTATGTTAGACTTATAGGAAATAACCTAGAATTCTTATTTAAAATCCATTAAAAAACAATTACTCACGAGACTCCCAAAATCCGTCAAAGCTCTTCGCATTTTTATCCCACAAGGCTTCGAGTTCTCCATGACGATCCAAAAATTGATTTCATCAAGTGTGACGATCGTCATTCTATTCCTAGAAAAATAAAACAAGAACATTTTTTGCAACATCTTATATATAAATATATAAATACTTGTGTTCCTTAATTGTACGACCGGGTCAATTTTTGGATCAATGGAAAAGACCTGCTGTCAGTTTTTTTTCCATTACAATTTCCGACCCAAATTTTATATTTACCGACTGAAATTCACAATAATTAATTTCTGTCTTGGTAAACACAAATAAGTTTTTTATCACGAAGGCAAAGGTGGATATTCACTAACTAGAGACAGATATGAGCAGATAGATAGATAGATAGATAGATATGCATAGACTGAGATAGTTAGTTAGTTAGATAGATAGATAGATAGATATGCATAGATAGATAGATAGATAGATATGCTTAGACTGAGATAGTTAGTTAGTTAGATAGATAGATAGATAGATATGCATAGATAGATAGATAGATATGCATAGACTGAGATAGATAGATAGATAGATAGATAGATAGATAGATATGCATAGACTGAGATAGTTAGATAGATAGATAGATAGATAAATAGATAGATATGCATAGACTGAGATAGATATATAGATAGATAGATAGATATGCATATATATATATATATATATAATATATATATATATTATATATATATATAGATATATATATAGATAGATAGATAGATAGATAAATATGCATAGACTGAGATAGATAGATAGATAGATAGATAGATAGATATGAAGAGACTTATGGATAGATAGATAGATATATAGATATATAGATGTGAAGAGACTTATGGATAGATAGATAGATAGATAGATAGATCTGAGTTAGTAGTCTCCTATAGGTCGACTTACATAGATATAGATAAATAGACATTTTGATAGATAGATAGATAGCATATCTATCTATCTATCTATCTATCTATATATATATATATATATATATATATATATATATATATATATATATATATATATCATAAAAGCTCATTGCTTTTATGAAGAGTTTGGAAATTATTATTATTATTATTATTATTATTATTATTATTATTATTATTATCTATATATTGATACTGGTGTTCCTTAATTCCTCGCAACACCCACTAGTTAAAAACGAGACCGTCCAAATTGTCCAAGATGAGATGCAAAAATGGGAATCCTGATTTTCTGGTGTTGCTTATCTGCCGATTTCTTATTTCTTATGAGTGTCGTCACCTCAGATAAATAATGGACCATTCCGTTTTTATCATGATGAAAGAAAGGAAAGAAAAAGGGCATGTTACACAGAAAATATATAATTAGAAAAAAAGGAAGAGAGTTGGGGAAATATAGAGAGAGCCTGTATCACTGCCCCGTAAAATTATGTCGACTGTTCTTTGAGCCACTTCTTCACTACGGATTTCACTTCCTCATCACTGGAATAATTTTTGCCTCTCAAACCCTCTTTTATGGGGTCTAAGAGAGGCAAACATTATTCCAGTGACGAGGAAGTGGAATCTGTAGTGAAGAAGTGGCTCAGATAACAGTCAGCATAATTCTACAAGGCAGTGATACAGGCTCTCATTCGAAGGTGGAACATTGCTATTGAGAGAAATGGTGACTATGTGGAGAAGTAGGGATGTGATCCACAGAGGACCAGCTTCATTTTGATGTATGATACATGTTCCTGTGTTGGTAATTATAACTGTCCTAAACAAAATCGCATTACTTTTTGTCTCACCCTCGTAAATGAAAGTTATTCGTTTATTCTATGAATAGCTTATTTCTTTTTTTAAAGATGTTTTTGAGTTAAATTGAAAATTAATAAATTTTGTTCTTAACGTATTTTTTGTTATATTATAAAGAGGAAGAATAAAAGAAAATCACGTAAAAATCATTTGGTTTACAGTCTTTAAAACGGGAGAATTTTACAAATTAATATCTGTCAAAATTGCGCATTTCTCTGAATGTTTGAGATGAGGCTTGATGATTAGTATTATCTGTGTTATTCGGACTATTGTCCTCATCTTCATTGTTATCTGTACAACGTTTCGGCCGTGGTCTAGAGTCATATGAAATGGACTCGTCAACGCGAGTTCAATTCCTGGACGAAGCTGTTTGCATTTCACATTGCCCTAATACCCTTGGGAAATGTATGAATCCAATTCTCGTGTAAATACATATACGTAAGTTTAGACTCTGTTTTTAAAACTCTCCCCCCCCCACCATGGTTGTAACACATTTTCTTAGTATTTCTTTTACCTACTATGATGGGATATTTCAAAGTTCACTATCTATTCACCTCATAACTCATTCTATTCAAATAAAGTCCTTGTAATTATTATAATTTGAGTCCTTCTGCTCAATTATAATGAACTAAACAATCGGCGGCTTATGTAAGGATTATAGGGGTGGTAGAGCCACTGTGAGTGGTTTAAAGTAGGCAAAGAGTTAAGGAAAAATATAAGTGATTATTTACAGTTTTAATTCTTTTTTATCAAAGTTTTTTAAAAATTGTAGGTGCTGTCGTACTGAAATTTTGTCCATCTATACGCATATAATAGATAATTCGTATATATGTATGTATGTATGTATTTCCGGACAAAACTACAAAAATAAAACAATAAACAACAAAGTAAATATATATATACACATTAAATATCACCGCTTTTTGCTTTTTGTTCAAAAATCATAAAGATTTAATTTATATTCGAAGATATTCAAAAACCAAATTATACATAGAAATAGCATTGAAATTCGACTTCAAATGTAAATCTGAAAAGGAAACAAATCAGTACACCAAAGTAATGTTCATTCCCTGAACCCAGTTGACACAGGATAGCCGCTTCTAGTACCTATCTAAAAATATTTTCAACGTAAATGAAGAAACATTACGAAAGTTGGATGAAAAATATAAGTGACAATTTACAGTTTTAATTCTTATTTTGTCAAAAATCAATATAATTATTCATTTATCAAAATAATAATTATTTTATGAAAATAATGAGCATTTTATCAAAACAATAATTGTTTATCAAAACAATAATTATTTTTATCAAAATAATAATTATTTTGTCAAAACAATAATTGTTTATCTAAACAATAATTATTTTTATCAAAATAATTATTATTTTATCAAAACAATAATTGTTTATCAAAAAAATTATTATTTTATCAAAATAATAATCCTTTTATCAAAACAATAATTATTTTATCGATATCATAATTATTTTATCAAAATAATAATCCTTTTATCAAAACAATAATTGTTTATCAAAACAATAATTATTTTGTCAAAATAATAATCCTTTTATCGAGATGATAATTATTTTATCAAAATAATAATTATTTTATCAAAACAATAATTATTTTATCAAAATAATAATCCTTTTATCGAGATGATAATTATTTTATCAAAATAATAATTATTTTATCAAAACAATAATTATTTTATCAAAATAATAATCCTTTTATCGAGATGATAATTATTTTATCAAAATAATAATTATTTTATCAAAACAATAATTATTTTATAAAATAATAATCCTTTTATCGAGATGATAATTATTTTATCAAAATAATAATTATTTTATCAAAACAATAATTGTTTATCAAAATAATTATTTTAAAAAATAATAATCATTTTATCAAAATAATTATTATTTTATCGATATCATAATTATTTAATCAAAATAATAATTATCTTATCAAAACAATAATTGTTTATCAAAATAATAATTACATTATCAAAACAATAATCATTTTATCGAGATGATAATTATTTTATCAAAATAATAATTATTTTATCAAAACATAATCATTTTATCGAGATGATAATTATTTATCAAAATAATAATTATTTTATCAAAACAATAATTGTTTAGTCAAAACAAATTAATACACTGCTAATCATTTTACTCTAGAAATACATTGAAAATCAAGATGATTGTCAATCAAGGGATTGTCAATGGTCAGGAATAAATACAAGCATTACTGACAGAATAGGACTATTTTGTTTAAAATGTAAATGGTTAATTATCTACCCATATATAAAGGGCAGTTGGTGTATATGTATGTAGTCCAGATGAAACTATGAAAATAAAACAATTAACGACAAAGTAAAAATATATATACACACATTAAATATCACCAGTTCTTGCTTTATGTGCAAAAATTATGAAGATTTCATTTATATTCGAAGATATTTAGAAATTAAAATATACATTGAAATAACATTGAAATTCTACCTAAAAATGTCCAGCATTTGTAAATCTCAAAAATAAACAAATACACCAGTTTCTTTTTGCACAACAATTAAAACATACATAGAAATAGCATTGAAATTAATTAAAAAATATGTACAAACCTTCAACCGGGTTAAAAACGAAAGTGTGTTTTTGTAAAGTTAAAAAGGTACGAGTCGTTACCATATTTATTGTTCTCTGTGTTTTTAAAGTGGTTTTTTTTATACAAGTTGTCAGAGGTCAGAGGTCAATCCTGCTGTCCTTTTAAAACACATTGTATTTTTTATCCGTTATATCCAAAATCTCTTCTTCTACGTAGACGGTTGTTGGTTTTCATTAATGACTTTTGATAGATTTTGCAATTAATTTCGCATATTCCCAAATTTATTTGCAAGTTATAAAAAAAAGTGTTATTGTACAAAAAAGACGTTGCAAAAATCACCGAAAACAATCACAGTAATTAAAACTTTGATATTCCTAAATTTCAGGATTGCGGGTCCGGATTCGGCCCTTTTTTTTTTTTTTGTTTTTTTTTTTTTTTTTTTTTTTGCTAATTGAATCGGCCTGATTCCAAAAGGGTATGATATGTTGGGCTACGGCTTCTAGGAGTAAAGTTGAAAAATGTGACAGACTGACGCACTGGTATTCGCATTTATCATTAGAGATGTAAATAGGAGGAAGATTCAAAAATAGCGTCCCGAAATTGTATTTTTGATTATTTGGATAGAGTCCAAAAACTTTCAAATTGAGACTGATATCGTTCCGGAGTCAAGTTTCCTAAATTATCTCGGATTTTTAACAGGTTTACACGTGTTTGAAATAAAGAAGAAAGATTCCATACGACAAGAGCCAAGTTGATCGATCTCACTGTTTAAAAAAGAACAAATAGTAAAAGATATTTGAGTAGATTACTGGTAGTAGGAGTAATAATATACACTTTTTGAATCTAATTAACAATTCTATACGAACAGCCAAGAGATTTCTATAGGTCTCTTATCTAAGAAAAGATATCAACTTCAACAAACAATTTAGGTTTTTATTTTCTTTCTTTCTTTCTTTTTTTTTTCTTATTGTGTCTGTTTCTTTTTTCTTTCTTTTTTTTGGGAGGGGGAGTTTTTTTTCTTTATTTTCTTCTTTCTTTTTTTTTTTTTGTTATTGTGTCTTTTTTCTTTCTTAGATTTATTTTTATTTTCTTACTATTTTTTTTGTTAATGTTTTTGGTTTAGGATTTTTTTTTCTAGATTTCTTTTTTTTTTTTTGTCTTATTGTCTTTTTTTCTTTTTTTTCTTTTTTTAGATTTCTTTTCCTTTTTCTTTCTTTTTATAGTTTTTTTTCTTTTTTTTTTGTTATTTCTTGTTCTTTTTTTTTCTTATCTTTTTTTCTTGTTTTAGATTTTTTTCTCTTTTTTGTTATTTTGTCTTTTTCTTTTTTGACGTTTTTTTCTTATTGTTTTTCTCTTTTTTTTGAGATTTCTTTTCCTTTTTCTTCCAACTTTTTATTGTGTCTTTTTTCTTCCTTTTTTTTTTTTTCTTTTTCTTCTTTTTTTGTTATAGTGTCGTTTTTCCTTTTTTCAGTTTTCTTTTCTTTATTTATCTTCATTTTTAGACTTTTTTCTTTTTTAGATTTCTTTTCCTTTTTCTTTCTTTTTTATTGTCTTTTTAAATTTTTTTGTTATTTCATTTTCTTTTTTTTCTTCTTATTCTTTTTTTTGTTTTAAATTTTTTTTTCTTTCTTTTTTGATATTGTGTCTTTTTTCTTTTTCTAGAATTTTTTTCTTTTTTGACGTTTTTTTTCTTTTTCTAGATTTCTTTTTCTTCTTTTTTCTTTATTTTTAAGATTTATTTTTCTTTCTTTTTGTTATTGTGTATTTTTCCAATTTTCTTTCGTTTTCTTTTATTTTATTTTTTTTTTTTGTGTTTGTTTGTTTGTTTGTTTGTTTGTCTGTTATGGCCAACGAGTTAAAAAGAAAGAAAAGATAAAATACACCGGGCCCACACCTTTCCCAGATAACAAAAAACATACCATAACATAAATTGATATTTAAAAAGAAAAAAAGGGGGGGGTGAGGGTGTTTAAGTTTGCGTATCTGTTTCTCGTGACAACACCAGAGAGAATAAAAACCAAACTATTATGACGAGCTAAATGTTTCATGCCCCAACCATTTTAATTTTGTCCTACCCGAAGTCCCGATAGACTAACCATGTGGTACCCCCACGGCAAAATTCATAGCATCCCATCCCCACCTCTGATTTTACACGCGTCTATGCAAAGGGGTGAGCGTAAGATGATTAGTAACCAGGACATACCACACAATATAAAAAGAAATTCCGCTATGGCTACAAAGAAGGTGTAAAGAACAATAGAGCGTGTGGGGTAAGGGAGTATATATATATATATATATATATATATATATATATATATATATATATATGTATGTATGTATATGTAGAAAGTGTGTAGAAAAAACAAGATGTTAATAGTTTTGCTGACAGAAATCTGTTTCGACCATATAAAGCGGTCTTTATCAAAGCAAAAAAATGAAATAAATAGATCGTTAATCACGAGGTACAAAACGCTCTCGATCAGGGCCGGAATTTTCAAAAAGTTTTTAGAAATACGTATTCTATGTTAAAAATAGAATTAATTTTATTTTAAAAATTAGAAACATTTTACTTTTCATACTGTCTACAGAAAAAACAAAATTGGAATTGTTTAAAATATATTAACGGAGGCTAAAATTTCGAATATAATAAGGATCCCGACACTACGAATTTGTCAACATTACAGATTCCTGAAACTTTCCATCTTCATCAATTGTACTGTTGGACTTATTATATTTTTAAACTTTCTTTTGTAGCTTGAACATATTCTTGGACGTGTTGATATTTGTATACACTTTTTACTTCAAACTCTTTTGAGCTTTTTTAATGATAAAAATGCTTCTAATTTTTAAAGATAAAATTTATTTTATTTTGAACATTTTTTGTACATTTCGACCTATTATGCCTCATCAGTAGAGTTATAGACTGGAAGTCGCTTTGTGTGTGATTCGAACCCTAACTGCCTGGCTGACAGGCGGGGATTCTAACCGTTACACTACTGATGAGGCATAATAGGCCGAAATGTACATACAGAGATTGACTTTTTCTCGATTTGTTTACGCTTTACATTTGAACAGATATATTCGCCTAATTCATTAATTATCAACTAATTAATCTTCAAATTAGTTATGACTTCAATTAAGCACTTTTTCTACAATATATATATATATATATATATATATATATATATATATATATATATATATTATATAAAGAAAGAAGGAAGGAGGGAGGAAGGAAGCATCTCCACACTCGATCATAAGCATCTAAAATCGGTGGATCAATCAGCTGGTCACGTCAAGCCCTAGCACTTATGCGATTGTTCCGACCCTTATAGCAACCCCCCCCCCAACCCTTTTATGATATATGTGCTAGAAGGCGGTGGCTGAAGGTCTTAGTATCCTGGGTATGACGTTAAACTACATCTAGTGGTGAAGTTCCAATTCTTGAGCTCTGTGTATTCATCGCTATTACTCCCAGGCCCACCCTGACCCAGAGTGGTAGTACGTGTTAGGGTACCATCTATAGGTTAAATAGAAGAAAATGAGTTAACAAAAATGTGTTTTATAAAAATTGAGTTCAAAAGAAGAATGTTCAATACCCATCAAGAATGAATAGAACAAAACATATTCGGCATAAAATAGCCCCAAAAGGGTTGACATGCCGTAAAATCCTAAAAAGAAAGAAAGAAAGAAGTGTTGTGAAACCCCCAGGCATGTCAATTTGTATTGTGTTAAAAAGAAAGGCATTGTACGCTATAAATAGATTATCAGTCATATGGAAATCCGGACTCACAGACAAGCTAAAGAGACAATTCTTCCAAGCCGTTGTCGTGTCAGTGTTGCTGGACGGCTGCACCACTTGGACCCTAACGAAGCGCCTACAGAATAAACTAGATGGGAACTGTACAAGAATGCTGCGGCGATCCTAAACAAAACGTGGAAACAGCACCCCACGAGAAAACAGCTGTACGGCCACCTGTCCCAAATCACCCAAATCATCCGAGTAAGACGAACAGGATACAACTGGGGAAGCAAGGACGAACTTAAAAGTGACGTCCTCCAGTGGAAGCCAGCGCATGGGCACGCCAGTGTGGGCCGACCAGCAAAGACGTACATTGACCAGCTCTGTACGGATACTGGATGCTATGCAGAGGAACTGTTGGAATAATTTTGTATATAAGATGTGCTCTAATTCCCCACCTTGATTTATAGACTAGCCATGGTCACGCGAGTTGTTCCTGTAGCCAATCACTAACCACACTGCGTGGAAGTCACACTATTTAACCCCCCTCTTACTGAGGACGGACATAAGATTACCAGATCTTTACCAATACTCATGAAGGACTTATACGATCACCAGAGTAACCAAAGGATTCATTATTGAGAGACTCTTTACCAGGGATCCAATTCCACTGGACAAGCGCTCCTGCTTTAAGACCAAAGGATGGCCCATAAAAATTTAACAGGAACTCCCGAGAATAATGAGTGATAGGGACGGTTGGAAAGAGATTGTCATGGATATCAGTGCTGACATGATGATGATGATGATGATGATGATTAAATGTGCATCCAAGATATGTCAAATTTTTAGGTTTGGTGAAATATATCCCTTTTTTAAATAAATAATCAAAATACATCCTTTTTTTTTCTTTTTTTTTCCGTGTTCATTATTTGGAATGTCTACTTAGCAAATTGCTGTTTGGGTGCACATTTAATAGGCTTATTTGAAATTTGTTCCCAATAACAATGCCCACGTGTGGGGTTCACAAACTTACCACCACCAATATATATATATATATATATATATATATATATATATATATATATATATATATAAAGATCAGGTGGTCCTGTTAGTAAACAAAAAAAAGTATGCTTAGAAGGCGAGCCAGATCTGGAATGATAATCAAAAACTGAACAGGCTCACACGCATAAGCACACACGCACACACACATAAACAAATACCCACCCTCACACACACGCACACGCACACACACACACACACACAGTTTGGAAGGCATGAGACAGAACCAAATGGATAGTCACGTGCAACAACTTCAGTTCTGAAGATCTTCTGTAGAAGAGATTTTTATCTCGAAATATTAAGAATAAATTACAGGTTAACAAACAACACAATACCTGGACGTGTTAATTGCATTTCACTTAGCGCTAATACCCTTGGGAAAGTTATGAATCCTACTCTCCCCTAGCTATGGGTAAATAGTAAGACAGACTGGGCTCTTTAACCTTGGTTAGGCAATCGTTCTAGGAGAAGGAAAACTCTGAATTCAAACCTGTTGAACTCCGCTTAAGAAATTGACTTTGTGTCACATCCTGCTCGTGCGGAGGGTTGGTATATATATTATATATATATATATATATATATATATATATATATGTTGTGTGTGGTGTGTGTGTGTGTGTGTGTGTGTGTGTGTGTGTGTGTGTGCCCAGAGGTTAAGATTTCAAAGGGATAAGGTGAACCTGTATAAAAACTTATCTAAGCTTAAATAAACTGCCAGTCAGTCAGATTCTAATTCTGAAGCATGAATGGATATTTAGGCTCAAGTCGGTCGGTCGGTCGGTTGATTGATTGGATTTTACGGCATGTCAACCCTTGTTGGGTTATTTTATGCTGAAAACGTTTTGTCTTATTCATTCTTGATGGGCATTCAATTTTTTTAAACTCATTTTTCTATTTAACCCATAGATGGGACCTTAACCAGAGGGACGTCAAAGTGTAGGTACTGGACATGTATGCCGAAAAAGGAGGTTCCCTTAAAAAAGATTGCGATATTGTAAAAAGTATCTGGTACCTCTAAAGGAGGCGGCTTTATTCCTGAAATGAGGTAACCAAGTGACTTCATGGTACTATTAGTATTTTTTTTAATTAACCATTGTAGTTCCTTTTGATAATAACAAAATAAATAGAATTATTCAAATCAATTCTTATTCTGATAACTCTATTAGATTTCCATATGCCATTGTAGAATGAGCTGTATATCTTTATCAAATTATAATAATAATCAAATTAAAATAGTTAAGTTAAAAGATAAAAGTTATTAGAAACAACGACATGGTTATATGCATTAAAAAAATGAAATAGTTTATTATAAACAATAGATTAAAATAGTTTATAATTAACTAATTATCCCTTAACTAATTAAGCCATTTATAATTTAATAAATATAGACAGCTGTCTATCTTTACTAAATCATAAAATCATAAAAAATGGCTTAATTAGTTAAGTTAAAAGTTAAACATAATAGAAACAATGATATCGTGACATTTTTTAAAAAATCGAAATAGTTCATTATAAACTATTCTAATTTATTATCTCTATATATAAATGAATTATTTATATTATATCTACATCTAGATAATAAATGTTATGCTTAAGAAATAGGTACCAGGTACGTTCCAAAATATCACAATTTTTCATTAAGTGACTTCCTCCCTTCTGGACATACATGTCCGGAACCTAAACTTTGAGCACCCCGTGCCCTAACAGGTACTACCACTTCGGGCTCAAGTCGGTGCGTGATCAGCGTCTTTTCTGGTGATTCACTTTGAAAGTAGCGCCTATTATGAGAGACCATTCTCATTTATTCACAGAATGTATTATTCTGCAAATCACCCCCACCCACACTAGTGTTCCTTCCAACCCCTTTCTCTCATTTCTTCTTCTTCTTCTTCTTCTTCTTCTTCTTCTTCTTCTTCTTCTTCCTTCTCTTTCAATCTTTCTCTCTTCTCTCTCTCTCTCTCTCTCTCTCTCTCTCTCTCTCTCTCTCTCTCTCTCTCTCTCTTACAACCATTTGCTCTCCCTCTCCCTATCATTACCACTCGCTCCCCCTCTCACGTCCACTCGCTCTCATTCTCACTAACTCTTGCTCTCCCTCTAACGATCACTCGCTCTCCCTATCACTACCCCTTGCTCTCCCTCTCACTACCACTTGCTCTCCCTCTCACTACCCCCTTGTATAATCGCTGCTACCCCGTCAGTTCGTCGTGCGCTACAAGATACACCAGTTTCGTGAGACATGTCTCCGCCTGCCTTGATTCGAATCAATACATACGCCATCTCTGTCCCCTCTCGTTCGTTTCCTCACCCCCACGCAAATCTTTTAATCTTATCTTTTTAACGTGATAAATCAGCGTTATGATGAAAGAGAATACAAATATGAGAAACAAACATTTTTAATCACAGATCACTTAACATTACTTGAATAGCATTCGTCGTATGTCAGTGGGATTTCAAGCAACATACATTTTTGCCGCCCTAGAATTATCCTGAGGAGACATTCGGGTGAAACCTAGGTAGATAGTGTCTAACTCATGAAGCTCATTATAATCATGTTCTACTTGGCGTATTGAGCAATTTTTACAGAAAACTCCCTCGGTATTTTTTTCTTTTGGCCATCACATACGGTAAGTAAAGTAAAGTCGACGGGGCGGCCTAAAGTCGGTATCAGCCAGTCAGCGAGGGAGTCTATCCCCTTTTCAATAGCGCTAGACCAAGGAGATTGTTTTTTAGCATCTGAGGTGGTGCGCCACACCTACCATCAGCTCCTTATACTGATGATTATTTTCAGAAAGTACACATGGGCCGGGTTAGCTCAGTCGGTAGAGCGTTCGGCTGAAACCACAAGGTTCCTAGTTCGATACGGTCCTCGCCAACTCAGCGTATGAGTAGCACAGGATCTGTGCGGTAAAGTAAGGAGCTGATGGTATGTGTGGCGCTCCGCCTCAGATGCTAAAAACAATCTCCTTGGTCTAGCGCTATTGAAAAGGGGATAGACTCCCTCGCTGACTGGCTGATACCGACTTTAGGCCGCCCCGTTGACATTACCAACTTACAGGTGTGCTAGTCTTTTCCTTTTCTTTTTAATTTTTCCCTCAGGTATCAGTTTGAAAATTCTCCTTTTTTTTAACT
>CM042154.1:3090258-3165258 GCA_023376005.1 Doryteuthis pealeii | reverse complement strand
GATTGGGCTTTTTAACCATGGCCAGGTAACCAGTCTAGGAGAAGGAAATCTCTGAATTCAAACCTGTTGAACTCCGCTTAACAAATTGACCTTGTGTCATATCCTGCTCGTGCGGAGGAGTTGGTAAATATATATATGCAAAAAAAATCATATACAGCTGAGAATGGTTCTGTTAAAATCATGTTATAAAAATTACAATGATGAAGATACGCGACTTGGAAATTGACAATTTTATCAATAAACCTTTGAACCTGGAAAGGGTTAACAAATAGGTTTATTACCTTTTCGTACAAGGGAAAATAATAATAGAATCAAATGCCCAGTTCTTTGAATAACAGTAAAGAATTCTCTGTTTGCAAGACTAGCTATTACTATTAACCTCGTCTAGCGTGTATCTTTTATGTCTTTTGTTGGATGTGTCCAACTTTCTTGTAGTGGAAATATCCTCCCTTACTACAGAAATATACAGAAATAAAAAAAAAGTATTTCGTCTACAAAAATGAAGAAAATCACAATAAGTTAATCTGAAAACAAAACGAAAAGAAATTGTAAATAATTATTAAATATAAATATATTAAATAACACAACAATGAAAAGCGACACTACTTTCTTTCCAACGCTGATATTTTATTATATCATTCGGTAAAAAATATAAATTATACTTAAGCACTTTTTTTTATTTCACAAGAAATTATGAAATAGATCCTCATTTGATTCCGGATTCCTTATTGCTCCAATTCTTTATATCTATTAATAATGGAGATTCGTTATTTCTCTGTCTCTAACCGAAACTACGTCACTGCTTACGTTACAAACACTCATGAATTGCCTAAGTTTATCAATAGGTATTTAATTTATATTCAAAATCCTTAATACGTAGAATTTGGGTATGTAACATTAAACGTTCCACATTGTTTTAAAAAATAAGTATAAATAAATACATGTCCAGTATTATATATTCATTCATTTTTTAAAGATTATTTTCTACTCTCGTCCTTTCATCAGTAACAAGAAGTTAACTAAGAAGTTTACAAAGAACGAAATACCTACAATTTTAAGTAAAAATTTATGTGTAAAATATTCAAAATAATTATTTAATCAATAATTAATAGATGCACGCAACATTTTATTTGAGGGGGACAGGACTAAGTTTTCATTTCAAATTGTTTTATTTTTTTACTCCTTTAATAAATTTGATGATTTTACTTACTTATGGTACAAACTCTCTGACATTGAATTTTAGACTCTGTCCCAGACAATATCTTTCAAAAATTATTTTTTACACCGCCCGGAGAGCATTTTATTTTATTTTATTGCTAGTATATAGAATGGATCTTCGACCGATCATGTTGGGTGAAATAGTCCCATGCATCTAAGAAATCTCCCCTGCATACCAACATAGCGATATATACACTGGACAAAGTTCAACTGAGCTTGATATGTCACAGGGTCGAATGGAACCGAGTGGTAGACAAGAAGATTGTGTCGCGCCAGATTTTCAAATAGAGACGATCTGCTTGATTGGCTAGAAAATCAGTTCTTGAAATAATGTTCATTTGTTGTTCATTTTTACTGGATTCGAACCCCAATCACCACCACAGCATGCCTACTGGTTTCTTGTGATAGCTTGTCCTTTCCGGTTTCCTTGTAGGTCTCCTCTGCGCATGATCGAACAACTACGGAAAGATCTTCTGCATTCTGTACATTTTCTTTTTTTGATTAAGTTGTTGGTGTTCATTTGACAAATGCTCAGCTCAAGATATCAGGCAATCTGGAAATGAGAAATTATACAGAATTTAAAAAATACAGAAAAAGGTTTACGTAATTTGATGACAGCTATATCGCTGAGTGTAGAGAACAGCGTGTAGAAAGATGAAAAGGCATGATACAAAAGAAAATGGAATTAAGAAAGAAAGAAAGACAAAAGAAAGAAAGAAAGAAAGAAAGAAGAAGAAAGAAAGAAAATCGCAAAAAGAAAAAAATGAAAAGAAAGAAAATGTATAACAAAAAAGATAAAGAACAAAAGAAAGAAATAAGCAGCTAAGAAAGAAAGAAAGAAAGAAAGAAAGAAAGGTATCGCTATGAGAGACAGAAAGAAAGAAAGAATGGATGAATGCGTGAATGAAAGATCCGGAGAAGAAAGAAATTTCTAAAAAAGAAAGCAACAAAGAAAAATACACGACAAATACTAAAAAAAAAAAGAAGAAAAATAAAGAAAGAATAAAAGAAAGAAAAATACGGGAAGAAAGAAAGAAAGAAAGAAAGAAAGAAAAGACACGACAAATATTTTTAAAAAAGAAAAAGAAAGAAAGAATAAAAGAAAGAAAAATACGGGAAAGAAACAAAGAAAGAAAGATAGAAAGAAACAAAGAAAGAAAAGGCATGGCAAAAGAAAAGGAAGAATTGACAAAGAAAGAAAGAAAGAAAGAAAGAAAGATAAGAGAGGGCAAAAGAACAGCCACAACAAAGAAAGTAAAGAAAAGAAAAAAAAAGAAAGAAATTTCCCACCCGAAAAAAATGGCGTTTCTTTCAAAAGCCATAAATGTCTTTTTTTCTTACTTAGCATATTTATTCAAAATGTCCCTCTTCTGTTTGTCTAATTCATCTTGATTGATTTTTCCCGCCAATAAATCTTTAGCTTGTTGTCGGAATTGATAGGAGCTGTTTTTCTTCAACGGGACACCCAACGGATTCATGTCTCGCTGTCTTGTCGTACCGGACAATTTCCGTCTTTTCTCGTTGTACTTGTCACATGACATGTCCAGCGGATTGTCAACGATATTGTCGTGCATTGACATAAAAAGTGGAATGTAACAAATGAAATCAAGGAACGAAATCTGCAACAAACAAACAAACAAAAAACAACAAAATACACATTAGATTAGCGAATGGGGTAAAGTTTACGGTAATCTGAACATTAGTTACATAAATGAAAGTAATCTCCTCTTGTTTGTTTCACTTTGAGGAATATTCTATTTAAGTAATAGGTATGAAGTACATTTTACAATATCACAATGTTTCCTATTTTTTTTCCATGTCCGGTACCTAAACTTGGTAATCTGAACATTAGCTACATGAATGAGAGTAACATCTCCTAGTTTGTTTCACTTTGAGGAAGCTGTTTGTTTTGGTCGGCCATTTTCATTTCACCGTATATCTACACTGAAAATACGAATCTGTTCGAATCAATACAACTACATGTTTTAACACGAAAATATCATAAAATGTGTTCTTAATTGTGCTTGCGCATTATTTGAAATGAACTTTGTTATTAAGAACACATTTTATGATATTCATGATGCATTTCAGCTACAAAAAGTAAGTTATAAGTCCACAGCACAATTGAAGAAAGATGTAAAGTTTCAAGAATTTGTATTGTTGATAAATCCGTAGTGTTGTAGATCATATTAGCCTCTGGAGATGTAAAATGGTCGAAACAGATTCTGTCAGCAAACTATTAATATCATTTTTTTTTTTCTAAAAAAAAATGTTAAATTCATACTGTCGGATTAACTTCCATTCACTTCATATATAATATATATATATATATATATATATATATATATATATAGATAGATAGATAGATAGATAGATAGATAGATATTGGTAATTTTTCCGATATGAAATAAAGGAAAATAAAGTGCTCAATTACAAATGTAAGAGCTGTATTTATTAAATATAACTGTTTATAAAGAGGTTTTAAGGAGCATTTACCTAAGTTTTCTGGCTATTGCCTTCTTCAGAATGCTTATTTCCTGCCTCTAATGTGTTGGTAAACAAACTGTTATATATAATATATATTTTATATAGAAAAAGGCGTTCTGAAGGTTATACAGGTAAATGCTCCCTATATATATATATAAAGATAAAGATAAAGATGCTCGTTTGATAGAGAGATTCACAGGATATAATAGTTTTTGAACTCACTTCGGACATGATGTTAGGTTTAAGTCGTTCCATGATATGATGTTGCTGTTGCCAGTTAAGGCCTCCCGCAATTAAATCGATCTGAAGAGATTCAGCCTTAATGAAGTTTGCATCCCGTTCCGGTCCGGCGTTGCAATAAAACATTCCTCGATATAAATCCATCTTTCGTTCGATGTCCAACAGGTCACATATTTCAAGCAGGTGTTTGCTCAGCGGACTGTTGGTGGAAAAAGAATTTGAAAAAACAAAATGGTTACCATCTAAAAGGAAGAAAACGCGGGGAAAAAAGCCAAATTTTCCTTATAACATAAATAAATCAGGGATATCAAATTCAAGGACTCAAAAGGGCCATTATGTTTTGGGGAGGGGAGGCGACACCTCTCTCTCTCTCTCTCTCTCTATATATTATATATATATATATATATATATATATATATATATTGCTCTTCCTCTCTCTCTCTCTCTCATTCTCTTTTCCATTCGTCTTTTCTCTTCCTTACACACACACACACCCACCACACTCTCTCTCTCTCTCTCTCTCTCTCTCTCTCTCTCTCTCTCTCTCTCTCTCTCTCTCTCTCTCTCTCTCTCTCTCTTTTTAGTCTCTGTCAACAGGAAATATAAAACAGAACCCTGACTCACTCCATTTGTGTAACTCGTTCCGAAAGAGCCGTAATCACAGCGAACATCCGAAACGTTATTTGACTGGCATCATCGATTTTTAAAACCTGAAAATAAAATTTGAAATATCAGTGTCAAAAAAAAGAGTAAAAAAAAAATTGCGTGTAATCGAATAAATCTATTAATCATGAAGATTCGCTTCCGTTTTTTGTCTGTAACAAAAATTACGTCACTGCCTACGTCACATTACCCAACACCTAATCCAACGTCATAACATAGAATAAATATACTCAAAATGTGAGCATGCAACGTTAGACAATCCTCATTGTTTCAATAAATAGATGCCCGGCGTTATATATTTATATATAGATTGTTTTATTCTAATATAATATTTAAAATTATCGGAACTGTTTCCATTTCAAATTGTCTTTCTTTCTTTCTTTCTTGTTTAATGGTACTTACTCTATGACATTGAATTTTCAGCTACCATCCTATCAGGCAATATCTTTCAAAAATTATTTTACATCGCCCGGAGGGTGTCTTTTTATTTTGCTAGTACAGATAATTGAAAAAAGATACACAGGAACGATGAATTCTTAAAGGGATTGTTGTTAATCTAAATCTGACGTATTTAGCAGCAATTCGCAGTAGTTCGTACATCACTTTATCCAGACAGACAGTGAATGAGCTTAAATGGTTTTTGTGTTGTTTTATTGGCTATTTTACGGAAAGACATCCGTGCCTCTGCTACTACTCCAGGTTATTAATAGAAACGGTGATTCTGTGTGTGTCTTATAACAAAAAGCACAGACAGATCATTAGAATTACAATCAAACCTTTATATATGTATTAAATGTCGGCCGTAATTAACCCATGCCGTTAAACAAGTAAACCAAGTGGAACCAATGTTTTGACTATCAGAATCATTTTCTCAACAATACCTGTAGGTTAGCTTTGTTTAATGGCATATCAAGCTTCCTGGGTTATTTAATGTAAAAGTTCCTACGTACATAACACAGTAATTCACGTATCTTAGCCCACTGAGCCGTCAAGCCCGACATTATTAGGGTGTGTACATTTCTAAGATGCATCATAAGTTGAGCGCGAATTTTCGTTTATACTTTAAACCCGATATTTTGAACTGAACACACACACACACACACACACACACACATATATATATATATATATATATATATATATGTGTGTGTGTGTGTGTGTGTGTGTGTGACACCAGGTCAATTTCTTAAGCGAAGTTTAACACGTTTGAATTAATTCATTTATATATATATATATATATATATTTAAATGCATCCAAGGTGGTCATCAGTGGTGCACTATTATCATCGGGTTCGTGTACATCATATTGGCTCTAATAGCAACCCAGACTTGATTCCGGAATTGTCAGGTTGTCACCCTGAAAGCGACGTACTACTAGTCTCGAAATTGCAAACTCACATTTTTCACATTTTTAAAATATCTAATTCTCTCAAACAGCGAAGATTGTATGTTAGTATAATAGCTACTAATGCCAAAAACTAGATCTCCTATTTGCAACATTGTTTGAGGAAATAGCATCAAAGATCGTCGGTTAGAAATGCACCAAACCCCCTCGTTTTTGTAACATTTGTCCCAGAAACTGGTTAGAAAATTTATCAATTTCAATATTTAAAACAGAAAAGGTTATCATTAAATTTTACTAAGATGAAACGAATAAGATATCATAAGTAGAATTCAAATTAAAAATATGCACCCCCCTCTCCATCACCACCGACACTTCCGATATGATGGTTTTTACTTCATTAATTAAGCCGTAGTAGGGTTCACATTTTAAAAGATTGAAATCTATTTCCTGTGATTTTTTATGTTAATTTGCAACTTTCATCACATGGGAGACGTTACAGTTCTAAAATAGACCTACCCATATATATATATATATATATATATATATATATATATATATATATATGTAAAAATGGAAAAGGAATTGAATCCGACACTATGAGGAAAAATGAGTAAAGAAAAGAAAAGTAAATGGATAAAATGAATTTAATCGATCACTTACACATGTGTTTCGGTCAGTTTATGTGTGTGAAAATATTTCGCACACATACAAGAATCGACCTTCATCAGAGTGAACATTTATTTTTATGAACATTTATTTTTATGAAAAAATTTTTCTGAAAAAATTTTGTTGTTTTTTTTTCCAACGAATTTTTTCATAAAAATAAATGTTCACTCTGATGAAGGTCGATTCTTGTATGTGTGCGAAATATTTTCACACACATAAACTGACCGAAACACATGTGTAAGTGATATCGATTAATGTGATATCGATTAAATTCATTTTATCCATTTACTTTTCTTTTCTTTACTCATTTTTCCTCATGTATATATATATATATATATATATATATATATATATGCTCCCCAACCCGGTAGAGCTCTCTAGGGGTGCCTTAAATTAACTTTCACTACCAGCATAAAGCAATGATCGTCTGTTTACAGACTGGATCTCCTCTGGTGATCGTAAAATAGATAAACAAACGTATGTATTTAATAGTTTAAACACCACCCCCTTTACGGCAGCTGTCAAATGGTTGAGAGAATAACGAATCGGGCGAACGAAAAGTCAGTCGGGTTTCGCTCCTGGTCAGAAAGTGTCTAGCCACACTGAAGAGACGTGAAACGTCGAAACACGTTGTCTGTGGATGTACATTCAGGGATTGACATTTTCTCGATTTGTTTAGCCTTACATTTGAACATATATGCCCGCCTAAATTCATTAATTATTAACTAATTAATTTTCAAAATTAGGTATGACTTCAATTAAGCACATATCCTCCAAAAAATATATATATATATACATGAAATTGTATCTACCTTGAAGACATATTCCTTCTGTTTTTCTGTCATGTGTTTCACTGTATCCACACCTTTAATGGCCACACGAGTTTCCTAAAATAAAAGAAAAATTTTAAAATCTTAAAATTTTAAATCATGTCAGATCGTTATCCGCATAAACCATCACGAAAGTAATAAGTACTAATGAGTACTATCCTCACCGGGTGTCCTAGTACTGATTTCCACGTCACTACGCGTTGTAAACTCTCGCTGCCATAGTGCTCGTTCTAACGGTAATATGAGGAGTGAAGGTTCCCCACACACCAACCCACCCGACCTTTTCTCCCACATCTCACCCATTTACCTTTTCACTATAAAAGCAGAATATACAAGCACTTAAGTCAATAAAGTTTTGAAAAAGCTTCAGCCAATAACGAGGCGATATATCAATTGAATTTAGTTGTTTGTGTTGCTATATCCACGTTTTCCTCTATTCTTAGCGGTAATATATAATGAAACGTTTGTTTTTACGAGGTGTGTTTAAACGTCACATTTTTCTAATGTTACGGTTTAAATGAAGAAGAGTGCACAGCAGAGCAACTTATATGATAATGGGATGATGCCTAGACGTCTAGATTATTGGCTAGACTTGTGCACAGCTGAGTAACATATGATAAAGGGATGATGCCTAGACGTCTAGATTATTGGCTAGACTTGTGCACAGCTGAGTAACATATGATAAAGGGATGATGCCTAGACGTCTAGATTACTGGCTAGACTTGTGCACAGCTGAACAACATATGATAAAGGGATGATGCCTAGACGTCTAGATTACTGACTAGACTTGTGCACAGCTGAGTAACATATGTTAAAGGGATGATGCCTAGACGTCTAGATTACTGACTAGACTTGTGCACAGCTGAGTAACATATGATAAAGGGATGATGCCTAGACGTCTAGATTACTGACTAGACTTATGGCACAGCTGAACAACATATGATAAAGGGATGATGCCTAGACGTCTAGATTACTGACTAGACTTATGCACAGCTGAGTAACATATGATAAGGGATGATGCCTAGACGTCTAGATTACTGACTAGACTTATGCACAGCTGAGTAACATATGATAAAGGGATGATGCCTAGACGTCTAGATTACTGACTAGACTTATGCACAGCTGAACAACATATGATAAAGGGATGATGCCTAGACGTCTAGATTACTGACTAGACTTATGCACAGCTGAGTAACATATGATAAAGGGATGATGCCTAGACGTCTAGATTACTGACTAGACTATGCACAGCTGAACAACATATGATAAAGGGGTGATGCCTAGACGTCTAGATTACTGACTAGACTTGTGCACAGCTGAGTAACATATGATAAAGGGATGATGCCTAGACGTCTAGATTACTGACTAGACTTATGCACAGCTGAGTAAACATATGATAAAGGATGATGCCTAGACGTCTAGACGTTAGATTACTGACTAGACTTATGCACAGCTGAACAACATATGATAAAGGGATGATGCCTAGACGTCTAGATTACTGACTAGACTTATGCACAGCTGAACAACATATGATAAAGGATGATGCCTAGACGTCTAGATTACTGACTAGACTTACAGCTGAACAACATATGATAAAGGATGATGCCTAGACGTCTAGATTACTGACTAGACTATGCACAGCTGAGTAAATATGATAAAGGATGATGCCTAGACGTCTAGATTACTGACTAGACTTATGCACAGCTGAGTAACATATGATAAAAGGGATGATGCCTAGACGTCTAGATTACTGACTAGACTTGTGCACAGCTGAGTAACATATGATAAAGGGATGATGCCTAGACGTCTAGATTACTGGCTAGACTTGTGCACAGCTGACAACATATGATAAAGGGTGATGCCTAACGTCTAGATTACTGGCTAGACTTGTGCACAGCTGAACAACATATGTTTAAAGGGATGATGCCTAGACGTTTAGATTACTGACTAGACTTGTGTACAGCTGAGTAACATATGATAAAAGGATGATGCCTAGACGTCTAGATTACTGACTAGACTTGTGCACAGCTGAGTAACATATGATAAGGGATGATGCCCTAGACGTCTAGATTACTGACTAGACTTGTGCACAGCTGAGTAAACATATGATAAAGGGATGATGCCTAGACGTCTAGATTACTGACTAGACTTGTGCACAGCTGAACAACATATGATAAAGGGGTGATGCCTAGACGTCTAGATTACTTGGCTAGACTTGTGCACAGCTGAACAACATATGTTTAAAGGGATGATGCCTAGACGTCTAGATTACTGACTAGACTTGTGCACAGCTGAGTAACATATGATAAAGGGATGATGCCTAGACGTCTAGATTACTGACTAGACTTATGCACAGCTGAGTAACATATGATAAGGGATGATGCCTAGACGTCTAGATTACTGACTAGACTTATGCACAGCTGAAACAACATATGATAAAGGGATGATGCCTAGACGTCTAGATTACTGACTAGACTTATGCACAGCTGAACAACATATGATAAAGGGATGATGAACAGCTGAACAACATATGATAAAGGGATGATGCCTAGACGTCTAGATTACTGACTAGACTTGTGTACAGCTGAGTAACATATGATAAAGGGATGATGCCTAGACGTCTAGATTACTGACTAGACTTATGCACAGCTGAGTAAATATGATAAAGGGATGATGCCTAGACGTGTAGATTACTGACTAGACTTATGCACAGCTGAACAACATATGATAAAGGGATGATGCCTAGACGTCTAGATTACTGACTAGACTTGTGCACAGCTGAGTAACATATGATAAAGGGATGATGCCTAGACGTCTAGATTACTGGCTAGACTTGTGCACAGCTGAACAACATATGATAAAGGGGTGATGCCTAGACGTCTAGATTACTGGCTACTTGTGCACAGCTGAACAACATATGTTTAAAGGGATGATGCCTAGACGTCTAGATTACTGACTAGACTTGTGTACAGCTGAGTAACATATGATAAAAGGATGATGCCTAGACGTCTAGATTACTGACTAGACTTGTGCCAGCTGAGTAACATATGATAAAGGGATGATGCCTAGACGTCTAGATTACTGACTAGACTTGTGCACAGCTGAGTAACTTATATGATAAAGGGATGATGCCTAGACTAGATTACTGGTAAGTAAAGTAAGAAGATCAATTTAAATTAAGACTTACTTTTATATCAATAACCGCATCCATGTCTTCATCCTCTACGACAAATGCTCGGGCGTAACCTGCCAAGTTTTTCGGGTCAACCAAACGGTAATGGGATAAGAAATCCACAGAGGAATCTGTCAAGTAAAAAACAAAAACGAAAGAAAAGAAGTTAAATCATTAAAAACATTTTTTTTTAATTATTTTAAAATATAATAAGATATATATTTTTTTTTTGAAGGCAAAATAATGCAAATTTTGATGACAGTAGTATCGCTTGAGTGTAGAGAAACAGCGTGTAGAAGATGAAAAGGCATGATACAAAGAAAATGAATTAAAGAAAAGAAAGAAAGAAGAAGAAAAGAAAGAAGAAAGAAAGAAAGATAAAATGAAAAAGAAAGAAAATGTAGAAAAAAAGATAAAGAAAGCAAAGAAATAAGAAGCTAGAAGAAAGAAAGAAGAAAGAAGAAGAAAAAAGAAAGAAAAGGTATGCTAGAGAGACAGAAAGAAAGAAAGAATGGATGAATGCGTGAATGAAAGATCGGAGAAGAAAGAAATTTCTAAAAAAGAAAGCAAAGAAAAACATACGACAAATACTAAAGAAAAAGAAAATGAAGAAAGAATAAAGAAGAAAAATACGGGAAGAAGAAAGAAAGAAGAAAGAGAAAATACTAAAAAAAATTTATGAAAGAATAAAGAAAAATCGGAAAAAAGAAAGAAAGAAAAGACACGACAAATATAAAAAAAATAAAGAAAATAAGAAAGAATAAAAGAAAGAAAAATACGGGAAGAAAAAAAAGAAAGAAAAAAGACACGAAACAAAAGAATAAGAAAAAAAAGAGAATAAAGAAAGAAAAATACGAAAGAAAGAAAGAAAGAAGAAGAAAAGTGGCAAAGAAGGAAAATTGACAGAAAGAAAAGAAAGAAAGAAAGAGAGGCAAAAGAACAGCCACAATAAAGAAAGTAAAGAAAGAAAAAAAAAGAAAGAAATTTCCCACCAGAAAAAATGGCGTTTCTTTCAAAGCATAAATGTCTTTTTTTCTTACTTAGCATATTTTATTCAAAATGTCCCTCTTCTGTTTGTCTAATTCATCCTTGATGATTTTTCCCGCCAATAAATCTTTAGCTTGTTGTCGGAATTGATAGGAGCTGTTTTTTCTTCAACGGGACACCCAACGGATTCATGTCTCGCTGTCTTGTCGTACGGACAATTTCCGTCTTTCTCTTGTACTTGTCACATGACATAGTCCAGCGGATTGTCAAGATATGTCGTGCATTGACATAAAAAAGTGGAATGTAACAAATGAAATCAAGGAACGAAATCTGCACAACAAACAAACAAAGAAAATACAACATTAGATTAGCCGAATGGGGCAAAGTTTACGGTAATCTGAACATTAGTTACATAAATGAAAGTATCTCCTCTTGTTTGTTTCACTTTTGAGGAATATTCTATTTAAGTAATAGGTATGAAGTACTTTTTACAATATCACAATGTTTCCTTTTTTTTTTCATGTCCGGTACCTAAACTTGTAATGCTGAACATTAGCTACATGAATGAGAGTAACATCTTATTTGTTTCACTTTGGGAAGCTGTTTGTTTTGGTGGCCATTTTCATTTCACCGTATATCTACACTGAAAATACGAATCTGTTCGAATCAATACAACTACATGTTTTAACACAAAAATATCATAAAATGTGTTCTTAATTGTGCTTGCGCATTATTTGAAATGAACTTTGTTATTAAGAACACATTTTATGATATTCATCGATGCATTTTCAGCTACAAAAAGTAAGTTTAGAAGTCACAGCACAATTGAAGAAAGAATGTAAAGTTTCAAGAATTTGTATTGTGTGATAATCCGTAGTGTTGTAGATCATATTAGCCTCCGGAAGATGTAAAATGGTCGAAACAGATTCTGTCAGCAAACTATTAATATCATTTTTTTTTTTCTAAAAAAAAATGTTAAATTCATACTGTCCGGATTAACTTCCATTCACTTCCATATATATATATATTAACTATATATATATATAGTATATATATATATAGATAGTATTAGAATAGATAGATAGGATAGATAGATAGATATTGGTAATTTTTCCGATATGAAATAAAGGAAATAAAGTGCTCAATTACAAATGTAAGAGCTGTATTTTTATTAAATATAACTGTTTATAAAGAGGTTTTAAAGGAGCATTTACCTAAGTTTTTCTGGCTATGCCTCTTCAGAAATGCTTATTTCCTGCCTCTAATGTGTTGGTAAACAAACTGTTATATATAATATATATTTTATATAGAAAAGGCGTTCTGAAGGTTATCGGTAAATGCTCCCTATATATATATATAAAGAAAAAGATAAAGATGCTCGTTTGATAGAGAGACATCGGAGTATAATAGTTTTTGAACTCACTTCGGACATGATGTTAGGTTAAGTTCGTTCCATGATATGATGTTGCTGTTGCAGTTAAGCCCCCGCAATTAAATCGATCTGAAGAGATTCACTTAATGAAATTTGCATCCCGTTCCGGTCCGGCGTTGCAATAAAACATTCCTCCGGATATAAATCCATCTTTCGTTCGATGTCAAACAGGTCACATATTTCAAGCAGGTGTTTGCTCAGGACTGTTGGGTGAGAAAAGAATTTGAAAAACAAAATGGTTACCATCTAAAGGAAGAAAACGGGGGAAAAAAGCCAAATTTTCCTTATAACATAAATAAATAAATAATCAGGGATATCAAATTCAAGGACTCAAAAGGGCATTAATTTTTGGGGAGGGGAGGCGACCCTCTCTCTCTCTCTCTCTCTCTCTCTCTCTCTCTCTCTCTCTCTCTCTCTCTCTCTTCTCTCTATTTTGCTCTTCCTCTCTTTCCTTCTCTCATTTCTTTTCCATTCGTCTTTTCTCTTCCTTACACACACAACATCTTCTCTCTCTCTCTCTTCTCTCTCTCTCTCTCTCTCTCCTCCTCTCTCTTTCTCTCTCTCTCTCTTTCTTCTTTTAGTCTCTGTCAACAGGAAATATAAAACAGAACCGGACTCACTCCATTTGTGTAACTCGTTCCGAAAGAGCCGTAATCACAGCGAACATCCGAAACGTTATTTGACTGGCATCATCGATTTTTAAAACCTGAAAATAAAATTTGAAATATCAGTGTCAAAAAAAAGAGTAAAAAAAAATTGGCGTGTAATCGAATAAATCTATTAATCATGAAGATTCGCTTCGTTTTTTTGTCTGTAACAAAATTAAGTCACTGCCTACGTCACATTACCAACACCTAATCCAACGTCATAACATAGAATAAATATACTCAAAATGTGACAGCATCCGTTAGACAATCCTCATTGTTTCAATAAATAGATGCCCGGCGTTATATATTTATATATAGATTGTTTTATTCTATATAATATTTAAAATTATCGGAACTGTTTCCATTTCAAATTGTCTTTCTTTCTTTCTTTCTTGTTTAATGGTACTTACTCTATGACATTGATTTTCAGACCATCCTATCAGGCAATATCTTTCAAAAATTATTTTACATCGCCGGAGGGTGTCTTTTTATTTTGCTAGTACAGATAATTGAAAAAGATACACAGGAACGATGAATCTTAAAGGAATTGTTGTTAATCTAAATCTGACGTATTAGCAGCAATTCGCAGTAGTTCGTACTTCACTATACAGCAGACAGTGAATGAGCTTAAATGGTTTTTGTGTTGTTTATTGGTATTTTTACGGAAAGACATCCGTGCCTCTGCTACTACTCCAGGTTATTAATAGAAACGGTGATTCTGTGGTGTACTATAACAAAAGCGAGACAGATAATTAGAATTACAATCAAACCTTTATATATGTATTAAATGTCGGCCGTAATTAACTGCCTTTAACAAGTAAACAAGTGGAACAATGTTTTGACTATCAGAATCATTTCTCAACAATACCTGTAGGTTATTTTGTTTATGGCATATCAAGCTTCCTGGGTTATTTTAATGTAAAAGTCCTACGTACTTAACACAGTAATTTCCGTATCTAGCCACTGAGCCGTCAAGCCCGACATCTATTAGGCTTGTGTACATTTCTAAGATGCATCATAAGTTGAGCGCGAATTTTCGTTTATACTTTAAACGCGATATTTTGAACTGACACACACACACACAACAACACACACACACACACATACTATATATATATATTATATATATATAATATATGTGTGTGTGTGTGTGTGTGTGACACCAGGTCAATTTTCTTAAGCGAAGTTTAAACACGTTTGAATTAATTCATTTATATATATATATATATTATTTTATATATATATATATTATGTAATGCTCCAAGGTGGTCATCAGTGTGCACTATTATCATCGGGTTCGTTGTACATCATATTGGCTCTAATAGCAACCCAGACTTGATTCCGGAATTGTCAGGTTGCCACCCGAAAGCGACGTACTACTAGTCTTCGAAATTGCAATCACATTTTTCAATTTTTAAAATATCTACATTCTCTCAAACAGCGAAGAATTTGTATGTTAGTATATATACTACTAAGCCAAAAACTAGATCTCCTATTTGCAACATTGTTTGAGGAAATAGCATTCAAAGATCGTCGGTTAAAAATGCACCAAACCCCTCGTTTTTGTAACATTTGGCCAGAACTAGTTAGAAAATGTATCAATTTCAATATTTAAACAGAAAAAGGTTATCATTAAATTTTACTAAGATGAAACGATATAAGATATCATAAAGAATTCAAATTAAAAATATGCCCCCTCATCCACGACACTTCCGATATGATGGTTTTTACTTCATAATTAAGCCGTTAGGGTTCACATTTTAAAAGATTGAAATCACTATTTCCTGTGATTTTTATGTTAATTTGCAACTTTATCACATGGGAGACGTTACAGTTCTAAATAGACCTACCATATATATATATATATATATATATATATATATATATATATATATATGTAAAATGGAAAAGAATTGATCCGACACTATGAGGAAAATGAGTAAAGAAAAGAAAAGTAAATGGATAAATTAATTTAATCGATCACTTACACATGTGTTTCGGTCAGTTTATGTGTTGAAAATATTTCGCACACATACAAGAATCGACCTTCATCAGAGTGAACATTTATTTTTATGAACATTTATTTTTATGAAAAATTTTTTGAAAAAATTTTGAAAATTTGTTGTTTTTTTTTCCAACGAATTTTTTCATAAAAATAATGTTCACTCTGATGAAGGTCGATTCTTGTATGTGTGCGAAATATTTTCACACACATAAACTGACCGAAACACATGTGTAAGTGATATCGATTAATGTGATATCGATTAAATTCATTTTATCCATTTACTTTTCTTTTCTTTATCATTTTTCCTCATATTATATATATATATATATATATATAATATATACTCCCCAACCCGGTAGAGCTCTCTAGGGTGCCTTAAATTAACTTTCACTACCAGCATAAAGCAATGATCGTCTGTTTACAGACTGGATCTCCTCTGGTGATCGTAAAATATAAAACAAACGTATGTATTTAATAGTTTAAACACCACCCCTTTACGGCAGCTGTCAAATGGTTGAGAGAATAACGAATCGGGCGAACGAAAAGTCAGTGGTTTTCGCTCCTGGTCAGAAAGTGTCTAGCCACACTGAAGAGACGTGAAACTCGAAACCGTTGTCTGTGGATGTACATTCAGGATTGACATTTTTCGATTTGTTTAGCCTTACATTTGAACATATTAGCCGCCTAAATTCATTAATTATTAACTAATTAATTTTCAAAATTAGGTATGACTTCAATTAAGCACATATCCTCCAAAAAATATATATATATATATAATAATACATGAAATGTATCTCCTTGAAGACATATTCCTTCTGTTTTTCTGTCATGTGTTTCACTGTATCCACACCTTATGGCCACACGAGTTTCCTAAAATAAAAAAAAATTTTAAAATCTTAAAATTTTAAATCATGTCAGATCGTTATCCGCATAAACATCAAAAGTAATAAGTACTAATGAGTACTATCCTCACCGGGTGTCCTAGTATCGATTTCCACGTCACTACGCGTTGTAAACTCTCCTGCATAGTGCTCGTTCTAGGTAATGAGGAGTGAAGGTCCCCACACACAACCCACCCGACTTTTCTCCCACATCTCACCCATTTAACCTTTTCACTATAAAAGCAGAATAACAAGACTTAAGTCAATAAAGTTTTGAAAAAGCTTCAGCCAATAACGAGGCGATAATCAATTGAATTTAGTTGTTTGTGTTGCTATATCACGTTTTCCTCTATTCTTAGCGGTAATATATAATGAAACGTTTGTTTTTACGAGGTGTGTTTAAACGTCACATTTTTCTAATGTTACGTTTAAATGAAGAAGAGTGCACAGCAGAGCAACTTAATGTGAAATGGAAACAGTTTCGTCTAGGATTTGAACTCAGGGCCGACCAGTCTATTTCCACGACTCTAACATTTATGCAATGCGGCATTAACATATATGATTCACTGTTTTATCTCTGTCGCTACATTACGTACATTTGCCATTTTCTGTGCATTATCAATCTTTGCTTTTCATGCCATTTTTTTTTTTTTTGTCTTTTGCCCACTTCTAAGTTAAACAGGAACACGGAGACATATTTTTGTACGCATAATTTTATCAATTTCCTCAATACTCACTTAAGCCGCGCGTGCACGGAGAATCAGTTGCAGCACAGATTTAATTTCTAAAAGATCTTTAAAATATATCTCATTGTCCCTTATATGCAAAAAAAAAAAAAAGCACGTGGTGTAATGGTTAAAGTCATGGGAAAATGGACTCGTCGTCCCGAGTTCAAATCCTGGACGTGGTAATTGCATTTCACTTAGCGCTAATACCCTTGGGAAAGGTATGAATCCTACTCTCCCTCCAGCTATGAGTAAATAGCTGGGCAGATTGGCTTTTTAACCATGGCCAGGTAACCAGTCTAGGAGAAGGAAATCTCTGAATTCAAACCTGTTGAACTCCGCTTAACAAATTGACCTTGTGTCATATCCTGCTCGTGCGGAGGAGTTGGTAAATATATATATGCAAAAAAATCATTATACAGCTGAGAATGGTTCTGTTAAAATCATGTTATAAAAATTACAATGATGAAGAAGATACGCGACTTGGAAAATTGACAATTTTATCATAAACCTTTGAACCTGGAAAGGGTTAACAAATAGGTTTATTACCTTTCGTACAAGGGAAAATAATAATAGAATCAAATGCCCAGTTCTTTGAATAACAGTAAAGAATTCTCTGTTTGCAAGACTAGCTATTACTATTAACCTCGTCTAGCGTGTATCTTTTATGTCTTTTGTTGGATGTGTCCAACTTTCTTGTAGTGGATATCCTCCCTTACTACAGAAATATACAGAAATAAAACAAAAGTATTTCGTCTACAAAATGATGAAGAAAATCACAATAAGTTAATCTGAAAACAAAAGAAAAAAATTGTAAATATTATTAAATATATAAATATATTAAATAACACAACAATGAAAAGCGACACTACTTTCTTTCCAACGTTGATATTTATTATATATCATTTGATGAAAAAAAAGTTAACAAATATCACAACAAGGAAAAGCGACACTACTTTCTTTCCAACATTGATATTTTATTATATCATTCGCCGAAAAACGTATATTATAATACATTTTTTCTTTCCACGTTGACATTTTATTATATCATTCGGTAAAAAAAAATATAAATTATACTTAAGCACTTTTTTTATTTCACAGGAAATTATGAAATAGATCCTCATTTGATTCCGGATTCCTTATTGCTCCAATTCTTTATATCTATTAATAATGGAGATTCGTTATTTTCTCTGTCTCTAACCGAAACTACGTCACTGCTTACGTTACAAACACTCATGAATTGCCTAAGTTTATAATAGGTATTTAATTTTATTTCAAAATCCTTAATACGTAGAATTTGGGTATGTAACATTAAACGTTCCACATTGTTTTAAAAAATAAGTATAAATAAATACATGTCCGGTATCATATATTCATTCATTTTTAAAGATTATTTCTACTCTGGTCCTTTCATCAGTAACAAGAAGTTAACTAAGAAGTTTACAAAAGAACGAAAATACCTACAATTTTGAGTGAAAATTTATGTGTAAAATATTCAAAATAATTATTTGATTAATAATTAATAGATGCACATTTTATTTGAGGGGACAGAACTAAGTTTCCATTTCAAATTGTTTTATTTTTTTACTTCTTTAATAAATTTGATGATTTTACTTACTTATGGTACAAACTCTCTGACATTGAATTTTAGACTCTGTCCCAGACAATATCTTTCAAAAAATAATTTTTACACCGCCCGGAGAGCATTTTATTTTATTTTATTGCTAGTATATAGAATGGATCTTCGACCGATCATGTTGGGTGAAATAGTCCCATGCATCTAAGAAATCTCCCCTGCATACCAACATAGCGATATATACACTGGACAAAGTTCAACTGAGCTTGATATGTCACAGGGTCGAATGGAACCGAGTGGTAGACAAGAAGATTGTGTCGCGCCAGATTTCCAAATGGAGACGATCTGCTTGATTGGCTTGAAAATCAGTTCTTGAAATAATGTTCATTTGTTGTTTGTTTTTGCTGGATTCGAACCCCAATCACCACCACAGCAGTCCTACCGGTTTCTTGTGATAGCGTGTCCTTTCCGGTTTCCTTGTAGGTCTCCTCTGCGCATGATCGAACAACTACGGAAAGATCTTCTGCATTCTGTACATTCTCTTTTTTTGATTAAGTTGTTGGTGTTCATTTGGACAAATGCTCAGCTCAAGATATCAGGCAATCTGGAAATGAGAGATTATACAGAATTTAAAAAATACAGAAAAAGGTTTACGTAATTTGATGACAGCTATATCGCTGAGTGTAGAGAAACAGCGTGTAGAAAGATGAAAAGGCATGATACAAAGAAAATGGAATTAAGAAAGAAAGAAAGAAAGAAAGAAAGAAAGAAAGAAAGAAAAATGAAAAGAAAGAAAATGTATGACAAAAAAGATAAAGAACAAAAGAAAGAAATAAGCAGCTAAGAAAGAAAGAAAGAAAGAAAGAAAGAAAGAAAGAAAGAAAGAAAGAAAAGTATCGCTATGAGAGACAGAAAGAAAGAAAGAATGGATGAATGCGTGAATGAAAGATCCGGAGAAGAAAGAAATTTCTAAAAAAAGAATCAACAAAGAAAAGACATGACAAATACTAAAAAGAAACAAAGAAAAATGAAGAAAGAATAAAAGAAGAAAAATACGGGAAAGAAGAAAGAAAGAAAGAAAACACGACAAATACTAAAAAAAAAAAAAAAATTTAAATAAGAAAGAATAAAAGAAATAAAAATACGGGAAAAAAAGAAAGAAAGAAGAAAAGACACGACAAATACTAAAAAAAGAAATAAAGAAAAATAAGAAAGAATAAAGAAAGAAAAATACGGGAAGAAAGAAAGAAAGAAAGAAGAAAAGACACGACAAATACTAAAAAAGAAATAAAGAAAAATAAAGAAAGAATAAAAGAAAGAAAAATACGGGAAAGAAAGAAAGAAAGAAAGAAAGAAAAGGCATGGCAAAAGAAAAGGAAAAATTGACAAAGAAAGAAAGAAAGAAAGATAAGAGAGGGCAAAAGAACAGCCACAATAAAGAAAGTAAAGAAAAGAAAAAAAAAGAAAGAAATTTCCCACCCGAAAAAAAATGGCGTTTCTTTCAAAAAGCCATAAATGTCTTTTTTTCTTACTTAGCATATTTTATTCAAAATGTCCCTTTCTGTTTGTCTAATTCATCCTGATTGATTTTTCCCGCCAAATAAATCTTTAGCTTGTTGTCGGAATTGATAGGAGCTGTTTTTCTTCAACGGGACACCCAACGGATTCATGTCTCGCTGTCTTGTCGTACCGGACAATTTCCGTCTTTCTCATTGTACTTGTCACATGACATATCCAGCGGATTGTCAACGATATTGTCGTGCATTGACATAAAAAGTGGAATGTAACAAATGAAATCAAGGAACGAAATCTGCAACAAACAAACAAAGAAAATACACATTAGATTAGCCTATGGGGCAAAGTTTACGGTAATCTGAACATTAGTTACATAAATGAAAGTAATCTCCTCTTGTTTGTTTCACTTTGAGGAATATTCTATTTAAGTAATAGGTATGAAGTACTTTTTACAATATCACAATGTTTCCTTTTTTTTTTTCATGTCCGGTACCTAAACTTAGTAATCTGAACATTAGCTACATGAATGAGAGTAACATCTCCTAATTTGTTTCACTTTGTGGAAGCTGTTTGTTTTGGTCGGCCATTTTCATTTCACCGTATATCTACACTGAAAATACGAATCTGTTCGAATCAATACAACTACATGTCTTAACACAAAAATATCATAAAATGTGTTCTTAATTGTGCTTGCGCATTATTTGAAATGAACTTTGTTATTAAGAACACATTTTATGATATTCATGATGCATTTCAGCTACAAAAAGTAAGTTATAAGTCCACAGCACAATTGAAGAAAGATGTAAAGTTTCAAGAATTTGTATTGTTGATAATCCGTAGTGTTGTAGATCATATTAGCCTCCGGAGATGTAAAATGGTCGAAACAGATTCTGTCAGCAAACTATTAACATCATTTGTTTTTTCGAAAAAAAATGTTAAATTCATACTGTCGGATTAACTTCCATTCACTTCATATATATATATATTATATATATATATATATATATATTATATAGATAGATAGATAGATAGATAGATAGATAGATAGATATTGGTAATTTTTCCGATATGAAATAAAGGAAAATAAAGTGCTCAATTACAAATGTAAGAGCTGTATTTATTAAATATAACTGTTTATAAAGAGGTTTTAAGGAGCATTTACCTAAGTTTTCTGGCTATTGCCTTCTTCAGAATGCTTATTTCCTGCCTCTAATGTGTTGGTAAACAAACTGTTATATATAATATATATTTTATATAGAAAAAGGCGTTCTGAAGGTTATACAGGTAAATGCTCCCTATATATATATATATAAAGATAAAGATAAAGATGCTCGTTTGATAGAGAGATTCACGGGATATAATAGTTTTTGAACTCACTTCGGACATGATGTTAGGTTTAAGTCGTTCCATGATATGATGTTGCTGTTGCCAGTTAAGTCCCCCCGCAATTAAATCGATCTGAAGAGATTCAGCCTTAATGAAATTTGCATCCCGTTCCGGTCCGGCGTTGCAATAAAACATTCCTCGATATAAATCCATCTTTCGTTCGATGTCCAACAGGTCACATATTTCAAGCAGGTGTTTGCTCAGCGGACTGTTGGTGGAAAAAGAATTTGAAAAAACAAAATGGTTACCATCTAAAAGGAAGAAAACGCGGGGAAAAAAGCCAAATTTTCCTTATAACATAAATAAATAAATAAATCAGGGATATCAAATTCAAGGACTCAAAAGGGCCATTATGTTTTGGGGAGGGGAGGCGACTCCTCCTTCTCTCTCTCTCTCTCTCTCTCTCTCTCTCTCTCTCTCTCTCTCTCTCTCTCTCTCTCTCTCTATTTTGCTCTTCCTCTCTTTCTCTCTCTCATTCTCTTTTCCATTCGTCTTTTCTCTTCCTTACACACACACACACTCTCTCTCTCTCTCTCTCTCTCTCTCTCTCTCTCTCTCTCTCTCTCTCTCTCTCTTCTCTTTTAGTCTCTGTCAACAGGAAATATAAAACAGAATCCGGACTCACTCCATTTGTGTAACTCGTTCCGAAAGAGCCGTAATCACAGCGAACATCCGAAACGTTATTTGACTGGCATCATCGATTTTTAAAACCTGAAAATAAAATTTGAAATATCAGTGTCAAAAAAAAAGAGTAAAAAAAAAATTGCGTGTAATCGAATAAATCTATTAATCATGAAGATTCGCTTCCGTTTTTTGTCTGTAACAAAAATTACGTCACTGCCTACGTCACATTACCCAACACCTAATCCAACGTCATAACATAGAATAAATATACTCAAAATGTGAGCATGCAACGTTAGACAATCCTCATTGTTTCAATAAATAGATGCCCGGCGTTATATATTTATATATAGATTGTTTTATTCTAATATAATATTTAAAATTATCGGAACTGTTTCCATTTCAAATTGTCTTTCTTTCTTTCTTTCTTGTTTAATGGTACTTACTCTATGACATTGAATTTTCAGCTACCATCCTATCAGGCAATATCTTTCAAAAATTATTTTACATCGCCCGGAGGGTGTCTTTTTATTTTGCTAGTACAGATAATTGAAAAAAGATACACAGGAACGATGAATTCTTAAAGGAATTGTTGTCGTTAATCTAAATCTGACGTATTCAGCAGCAATTCGCAGTAGTTCGTACTTCACCTTATCCAGACAGACAGTGAATGAGCTTAAATGGTTTTTGTGTTGTTTTATTGGTTATTTTACGGAAAGACATCCGTGCCTCTGCTACTACTCCAGGTTATTAATAGAAACGGTGATTCTGTGTGTGTCATATAACAAAATGCACAGACAGATAATTAGAATTACAATCAAACCTTTATATATGTATTAAATGTCGGCCGTAATTAACCCATGCCTTTTAACAAGTAAACCAAGTGGAACCAATGTTTTGACTATCAGAATCATTTTCTCAACAATACCTGTAGGTTAGATTTGTTTAATGGCATATCAAGCTTCCTGGGTTATTTAATGTAAAAGTCCCTACGTACTTAACACAGTAATTCACGTATCTTAGCCCACTGAGCCGTCAAGCCCGACACTATTAGGCTGTGTACATTTCTAAGATGCATCATAAGTTGAGCGCGAATTTTCGTTTATACTTTAAACCCGATATTTGAACTGAACACACACACACACACACACACACACACACACACACACATATATATATATAATATATATATATATATATATGTGTGTGTGTGTGTGTGTGACACCAGGTCAATTTTTAAGCGAAGTTTAACACGTTTGAATTATATATCTATATATATATATATATATATATATATATATATATATTTAAATGTATCCAAGGTGGTCATCAGTGGTGCACTATTATCATCGGGTTCGTGTACATCATATTGGCTCTAATAGCAACCCAGACTTGATTCCGGAATTGTCAGGTTGCCACCCTGAAAGCGACGTACTACTAGTCTCGAAATTGCAAACTCACATTTTTCACATTTTTAAAATATCTAATTCTCTCAAACAGCGAAAATTTTATGTTAGTATAATAGCTACTAATGCCAAAAACTAGATCTCCTATTTGCAACATTGTTTGAGGAAATAGCATCAAAGATCGTCGGTTAAAAATGCACCAAACCCCCTCGTTTTTGTAACATTTGGCCTAGAAACTAGTTAGAAAATGTATCAATTTCAATATTTAAAACAGAAAAGGTTATCATTAAATTTTACTAAGATGAAACGAATAAGATATCATAACCAGAATTCAAATTAAAAATATGCCCCCCCCCCCATCACCACCGACACTTCCGATATGATGGTTTTTACTTCATTAATTAAGCCGTAGTAGGGTTCACATTTTAAAAGATTGAAATCTATTTCCTGTGATTTTTTATGTTAATTTGCAACTTTCATCACATGGGAGACGTTACAGTTCTAAAATAGACCTACCCATATATATATATATATATATATATATATATATATATATATATATATATATGTAAAAATGGAAAAGGAATTGAATCCGACACTATGAGGAAAAATGAGTAAAGAAAAGAAAAGTAAATGGATAAAATTAATTTAATCGATCACTTACACATGTGTTTCGGTCAGTTTATGTGTATGAAATATTTCGCACACATACAAGAATCGACCTTCATCAGAGTGAACATTTATTTTTATGAACATTTATTTTTATGAAAAATTTTATGAAAAATTTTTATGAAAAAATGTTGTTTTTTTTTCCAACGAATTTTTTCATAAAAATAAATGTTCACTCTGATGAAGGTCGATTCTTGTATGTGTGCGAAATATTTTCACACACATAAACTGACCGAAACACATGTGTAAGTGATATCGATTAATGTGATATCGATTAAATTCATTTTATCCATTTACTTTTCTTTTCTTTACTCATTTTTCCTCATATATATATATATATATATATATATATATATATATGCTCCCCAACCCGGTAGAGCTCTCTAGGGGTGCCTTAAATTAACTTTCACTACCAGCATAAAGCAATGATCGTCTGTTTACAGACTGGATCTCCTCTGGTGATCGTAAAATATATAAACAAACGTATGTATTTAATAGTTTAAACACCACCCCTTTACGGCAGCTGTCAAATGGCTGAGAGAATAACGAATCAGGCGAACGAAAAGTCAGTCTGGTTTTGCTCCTGGTCAGAAAGTGTCTAGCCACACTGAAGAGACGTGAAACATCGAAACGCGTTGTCTGTGGATGTACATTCAGGGATTGACATTTTATCGATTTGTTTAGCCTTACATTTGAACATATGTGCCCGCCTAAATTCATTAATTATTAACTAATTAATTTTCAAAATTAGGTATGACTTCAATTAAGCACATATCCTCCAAAAAAAAAAAAAAAATATATATATATATATATATATATATATATACATGAAATTGTATCTACCTTGAAGACATATTCCTTCTGTTTTTCTGTCATGTGTTTCACTGTATCCACACCTTTGATGGCCACACGAGTTTCCTAAAATAAAATAAAAATTTAAAAAATTTTAAATTTTAAATCATGTCAGATCGTTATCCGCATAAACCATCACGAAAGTAATAAGTACTAATGAGTACTATCCTCACCGGGTGTCCTAGTACTGATTTCCACGTCACTACGCGTTGTAAACTCTCACTGGCATAGTGCTCGTATGAGGAGTGAAGGTACCCCACACACCAACCCACCCGACTTTTTCTCCCACATCTCACCCATTTACCTTTTCACTATAAAAGCAGAACGTACAAGTACTTAAGTCAATAAAGTTTTGAAAAAGCTTCAGCCAATAACGAGGCGAAATATCAATTGAATTTAGTTGTTTGTGTTGCTATATCCACGTTTTCCTCTATTCTTAGCGGTAATATATAATGAAACGTTTGTTTTTACGAGGTGTGTTTAAACGTCACATTTTTCTAATGTTACAGTTTAAATGAAGAAGAGTGCACAGCAGAGCAACTTATATGATAATGGGATGATGCCTAGACGTCTAGATTATTGGCTAGACTTGTGCACAGCTGAGTAACATATGATAAAGGGATGCCTAGACGTCTAGATTACTGGCTAGACTTGTGCACAGCTGAACAACATATGATAAAGGGGTGATGCCTAGACGTCTAGATTATTGGCTAGACTTGTGCACAGCTGAACATATGATAAGATAAAGGGATGATGCCTAGACGTCTAGATTATTGGCTAGACTTGTGCACAGCTGAGCAACATATGATAAAGGGATGATGCCTAGACGTCTAGATTACTGGCTAGACTTGTGCACAGCTGAACAACATATGATAAAGGGATGATGCCTAGACGTCTAGATTACTGATTAGACTTGTGCACAGCTGAGTAACTTATATGATAAAGGGATGATGCATAGACGTCTAGATTACTGGTAAGTAAAGTAAGAAGATCAATTTAAATTAAGACTTACTTTTATATCAATAACCGCATCCATGTCTTCATCCTCAACGACAAATGCTCGGGCGTAACCGGCCAAGTTTTTCGGGTCAACCAAACGGTAATGGGATAAGAAATCCACAGAGGAATCTGTCAAGTAAAAAACAAAAACGAAAGAAAAGAAGTTAAATCATTAAAAACATTTTTTTAAATTATTTTAAAATATAATAAGATATATATATTTTTTTAAGGCAAACTAATGCAAATTTATGTTGAAAAATATATTTATTTAAATTTTCTTTTTTTTTCTTTTTTATAGAGTTGAAAAGTTTCAATTTTCAACTCTATAAAAAACTCTCTGAAGATGGATTTTACTCCGAAAATATTAAGAGAAAAAGAAAGAAAAAAAAGAAAATTTAAATAAATATGTTTTTCAACATAAATTTGCATTATTTTGCCTTCAAAAAAAATATATATATATATCTTATTATATTTTATAATTAATGCCTCTAACACACTATAAAAACAAAACAAAAATCTTTATTTTAAAATACTATTAAAAATCATTAAAAATCATTTAAAAAATGATTATTAAAATCATTAAAAATCATTAAAAAACATTTAAAAAAACCATTAAAAATTATGCTATGACTAGGGTTAGGGTAAGCGTTAGGGTTAATGTCCGTGTTATGGTTAGTGTTAGGGTTAGAATTAGGGTTTGGCTACTTCAGATGTTTCCATGATCTAATGCTATTTATACGTAAAATGTGATTGTAATGAACAAAAAGAAAAATGTTTCACCTTTTTCATCCAAATTGTAGCCATTTTGTTGATCAACAAGTTGTGAACTCTCTATGATGAAATTCAAGTGATCCATTAACTTCTGACCACCCCGCCGCATCATGACATTTACCCTCCGGACACCGGATACTGAAAAAGAAAAAAAAATATAGACAGAATGAAAACTGACAAGAAAAAGAAACAGCACTCGCTTTTTATCATAAAAATGCATTGGAAATGATTTTTACTATAAAAATGCATTGGAAATGATTTCTACTATAAAAATGCATTGCAAATGATTTCTACTATAAAAATGCATTGGAAATAATTTTTACTATAAAATTGCATTGGAAATGATTTTTACAATAAGACTGCTTTGGAAATGAGTTTTACTATAAAAATGCATTGGAAATAATGTTTAGTATAAAAATGCATTGGAAATGATTTATTTTTATTTTATTGCACCTCGCTATGAAAACCAATAAAACAAGTAAGTCTTTTCTCACCATTTATTTGTACATTTTCTTACACTCCGTTTGTTCGCAGAACATTATATAGAATTTACCTATTGAGGACACATATATTATATTATTTTGTTGTTGCGTGTGTATCTATTAAATATTCATATGTGCATTGTTCATGCGAGTTAGTTGTTTGTCTTTCCTTACCGAATGTTCAATGTTAATGTATCCATGGATGTATTAATGCAGTCTCAAGACTTAATGTTGGTTATAAACTAATACCCACTAATACTATTAAATAAAAATCTCTTGTGTCTTATCTGTTATTAGTTTATTTACTACTAAAATTTTTTTTAAATCACGATGAACACTCTTTATTGTACTAATTCCGTCATTTTTTTTCGTCTTGGTATCATCCCAGTAATTCCTCTTTGTCGGGGCAATGGAGGTTAATTGGTGGTGCCCATCTCCTCTCTAAGTCGCATCATCTTCTTACTTCATGCTGAGAAAAAGAGAACTATATTTTCGCCTTTCCCTCCTTGTCGCATTGGCAACTATTTATATCATCTCTTGAAAATTCATCCCGTAGGCAAGAGCAGATAACCCAGCATTGTAAATAACATCAGATGAACTTACAGGTTGTAACGTCTAGATCACTGTCGTCTGCTAAGTCATCAGTGTCTACGTCACTCGGGTAATCTTCAATTTTTTTCGTAGCAACTTTTTCGCCGCTGCTCGTAATTTTTATGAAATCACCAAACTTTTCCTTAAAGGAAAAAAAATGAATGAATAAAGAAATGAATATGAAAATAAATTTAAAAAATTTTTTTAAATAAAAAAAAAAAATAAAAGGAATAAATAAATAAAAAATAAATAGATTTTTTAAAATAAAATAAAAAATAAAATGAATAAATAAATAAATGAATATAAAAATGAATTTAAACATTTTTTTTAAATAAAAAAATAAAAGGAATAAATAAATAAAAAATACATAGATTTTTTTTAAATAAAATATAAAAAAATGAATAAATAAATAAATAAAAATAAGTAAAAAATAAATAAATAAAAATTACAAATAAAGATTTGAAAATTTTAAAAAAATGATAGCAACCATGTTTCAAAATTAAGGAGTCTACAAGTAGAACGTGTCCTTTCTGGGTAATTTCCTCGCATACATTCCGGTCCCACCCCACCCCAAGAGGGTACTCCTGTAGATAACGGTTTTTAAAAAAAACTTTCTGAGCGAATTAGACCTTTTCATCAATTTTATGCTAAAATGTTCGGAACACACTCTGGAGAGAGTGTTACATAATTCATAGGCAGCTTGTGAATTATGTACGTACTGTAGTTAGATATTTTGAATCAGATTTCGTTACGATTCAAAATAACGGGTGTTAAGCGGAAAATTACCTCGACGGTTATTGACGGGTAATGAACTCGACTTAACCTTTCTGGAAAAACGCGCCAGTAGAGGCGTGTAAATTAGTTTTAGTTTAATTTCAGTTGCGACTAGTTACTAGCTGAGAGCAGACGTTGTTGTCGGCTCTCGAGATGTCGCATCTCAGCGCTGTGGCCTTGATTAGCTAAAACAAGAGATGACCAGCCAAACAAGAAAGAAGAAACAGACCCACAGAATTAGTCCTGAGAAGAATATGACGAACGACGTGTTTTTATCAAACTTGTCTGGAAACAAATGATTGTTACATAATCTATACGGTTGCATAAGATTATTGTCAATCCCCTGTATTTCTAAAGGGATGGCCCCTTTTCATATCACGGGCGGGACATTCCATGGAATATTACAGAAAGCCCGCGAAATACGTGAAGTCACGTGGGACCTGGTTGGGTCCTCAGTTTCAGTTTGGACGTCAGGCAGAGAAGATGTACTGCCTTAACTGGACCTCACTGCATACGCGCGTTATGTTAGTTACATGATAAGTTTAGTTAAGAAATAAAAGTTTAAATAAGTAATATTGTTTTTGTGGTTAATGAATGTCTTGGCAACAAGACTGACCTAGAAGAAATGAATTAAGTGCGACCGACCACCAAGACGAAGTCCAGACGCAGAAGAGTCGTTAGAAGAGACGCTAGGAAGAAAAATAGAAGTAAGTAAAAAGAAGAGTATACAACATGATTTTTCTAAAAAAAAAAAAAAGGTACTGATATCTATCCCTGACAACAATACAAAACAAAAAACAAAAAGAATTCTGTTAAATTAGCCGTAATAAGATTTATAAGTTGTACCTTGAGTTTGCGGGCAATTTCTTGTTTGCTGAGGTTCGGGTCAATACCCATTTTTTCAAGGTCAGATTTCGACAATTTACTGAGATCAATTTTTTGTTTCCCCTTCTTCAGAATCGGCTTTCCATCTTCGCCGGCTTCGAAATAGTCACCATCAGAAGTTTCACGGCTGCTTCCACCTCCTGGAATTATTCACATGAAAGGATATTCTTAGTGAAAGGCAGAACTTATCTGATCAATTCTTCAATATATATATATATATATATATATATATATATATATAGATAGATAGATATTTAAAAAATGTTTGGGGATGAAACAAAGAAATCACAGTGCTCAACCACAAATTTGTAGGAGCTTTATTTATTTATTTGCTGAATTTTTTTAAATATAATTGTTTTCCATAAGCAACTACCCAGGTTTCAGGTTATTTCCCCATCATCAGGTTGCTAATAGTTCTTATGGTGTTTATGCGAAGACATTTCTTGCTGTTGTGTTTTTAGACAGCAAATTACGTCGGTTGATTATTGTATTATATTATATATATATATATATATATATATATATATATATATATATATATATATATATATATATATATTTAATAACTGTTTACTGATCATCTAGTATAAACATAAAATGTAGCTGAATACTTACGACTTAATCTTTTGGGTTTGCTGGTCTTGTTTCCATGTTTATCTGAAAAAAAAAAGAAAGCAGAACGTGGACTGTGATTGCAATAAAGTAATGCACACACATACTGATAAATGCACAGTTTTTGGTCTACCAACAACCATTTGTTTTGATGCTGCTGCGTTTTGCAGTTGAAATAAATTATTACATGCAGCAAATTAAATTTTCCCTTCATTTATTCACTTTATTTCTCACTATGGTTAACCTGTAACACTACAGTTGAACCCTACGTGGAATGATTCTCTTCACCAAATACACACACACACACACACACACACACACACACACACACACACATATATATATATATATATATATATATATATATAATACTAAAGCTGAGTGAATCAACTTTTGTTTCCTGAAGGCTTTTTTACTGTTTAATTTAATGATACGAAAATTATACTAAATTATTCCTTACTTATACGATTGAATGTATATACGTTAAGAGGAAGAATCGAGACCATCCAGATCATTGCCCTGTTAAGATCAGTGATAATACTTAGTTCTGGAGACCCGATGAGACTTACGGTCACTCAGACTTTAATAACCCCCCCCCCACACACACACACACACACACACACCAGTTAGGGTTGGTGTGAAAAACTCTCAAGGAGGGAAATGATAACATAGTCAATTTTCAATGACGTCATCTAATCGCATTAGAATATTAAAATGTTGTCACAGTCTTTGCGGACAATGGAACAGATTTGTATTGTTGTTGTAATATTAGAAAAGTTCTGAATGAATAAAACTACTTACCGTATTCATATTCGGAATCAGTTTCATACTGAAAACAAAAAATAAAGATATTAAAAGAATATTTGAAGAATAAATCATCTGAATAATGGGATTTGATAAGTTTATCTGTTTGGCTGATTCTACAACATGAGCCAAAGTATTGGATTATTCAGTTTGACGTCTGAAGGTAATCCTAAAAGTAAATAAACGGGCGGTCGGAGAGGCCCCCACCGATCAATTGTATCTGTTTGGCTCATTCTACAACATGAGCCAAAATATTGGATTATTTAGATTATTCAGACTATTGTCCTAATTTTTATTGTTGATTGGTATTTTTTTTAAATTGTTAAACTTAATTTTTAACACATTTTTAAAACTCATTTTTCCTATTTAACTCATATATGGGTCAGGGTGGACCTGGGAGTAATGGCGATAAAGGGGTATTCTACACTCCCCAGAGCTCTAAAATTGGAACTTCACCATTAGATGCAGTTTAACGTCATACCCAGGACATTAAGACCCTCAGCTACCGTCTTCGAGCACATATATAAATAAAAAGGGTTGCAGGTTTGCCATAAGGGCAATAGGGTTGGGACAATCTTATAGGTAGCTGAGGGTCTTAATGTCCTGGGTATGACGTTAAACTACATCTAATGGTGAAGTTCCAATTTTAGAGCTCTGGGGAATGTGGAATACCCCTTTATCGCCATTACTCCCAGGTCCACGCTGACTTATGTATGTGTTAAATAGGAATTAATAAATTTTAAAAATGTGTTAAAAATTAAGTTAATTTTTTTTTAATACCCATCACGCATGAATAAAACAAAACGTCTTCGGCATAAAATAACCCAACAAGAGTTGATATGCCGTAAAATCCAACAAGCCAAACCAAACCTAAAAGTAAAGTCTCCAACGCGCTAGGAGCACAGGGAAACTGTTCGTGCGGCTATTGGCAATACTATGATAGTTTACGAACCACTGTCCTACAAGACGTATGCGAGATCTTGAATAGCTCGCTCACCTAGGCAACCAAGGGGACCTTACTGCGCAAACACGAACACACCCTCCTCGGGTTAATAAATCGGCAGGGAGACGCCACTGAATGATCTTATGCATTGTGAGGTAGTTATATTTACAGTGACTGTGTTCAAAATTCTGCATGAAACTTGGATATATTTACACAAAACCTGTAAAATCTACGATACCCCAGAGGACCGGCTTAGATCAGTCGGTAGAGTGACGCTGAGAACCTCGAGGTTCCTGGTTCGATTCAGGCCCTCGTTAACTCAGCGTATGAGTAGCACATGGATACGTACGATAAAGTGAGGAGCTGATGGTAGGATTGGCGCTCAGACTCAGACGCCCAAGTAATCTCCTTGGTCTAGCGCTAGTGAAAAGGGGGATAGACTCCCTCGCTGTTTGGCTAATACCGACTTTAGGCCACCCCGACGACTTTTTACTCACTTACCGTGCCGTCTTCTTTCTTTTTCCTTTTCTTGACGACTCTTCCTTCACTGTCTTTCACCTTTAAAAGATTTTGAAATATGCACAAAAATAAGTAAAAAGAATATCTTATTATAATGGAGATTCGGTGTCTGTCTGTAATCGAAACTACGTCACTGCTTATATCACAATGCCCTCGGGAATTGTGTAAGTTTATCAATGAGTATTTGATTTATAGTCAAAACCATTAATATAAAGAATTATTTATTAACGATATATGCTATAAAAATCAGAGTTAGATGTGCTTCAAAGCAGCTCATGTTGTTAATGCATTTAAAATCCTACAATATGTCTTATATATCACAAAGAAATAAAGGTTTTTCTAATTTTACCTTTAAAAGAATTTCTAGAATTTAACGTTCCATTCATTCTTCATTACTATCTTGGTGTGGTTAATTTGCATACTGGTTTTAACAAAACCGGGTTTAATAAATAATTACTTTGTGTTATTGATCTCTAATATTGTTGTTTTATTCTCCAACGTACTAAAATCAATCCTATGAATGATTTTTATATAAAACCAGTTAAAATATAATTAAAATAAGTGTAATCTTTTTATATGCGTTCTTATTTAATTTCGTTAGTCTTTCTAATTTAATATATTTTATTACATTAAAACTTCAATACTTACGCCCGGAGGGTGCATATTCTTGTTAGTATTTTTAACATACTTACATATTCATAATCTCCATCACGAAAAGTAGTTTGTTTTTTCTTCTTCTTCCCCGTTCGGCTATCAACTATAAAAAAAAGTGAAAAATGAAGTGAAAAATAAAGGGATAAAGCCTTAGCAAAATATGATTGTCCCAGACTTATTGCCATAATGGCAAACCCCCAATCCTTTTTATCAAATGCAAGGTGTGTCAAAAAAGTATCAAGATTTTTTGTACTTTTTTGACACACCTTGTATTCTGAAAAAAAAAATAACATTCCATTCATTCTTCATTTCTATCTTGGTAAATACAGCTTTAAACTTGGTACTTTTTTGACACACCTTGTATTCTGAAAAAAAAAACTTTCCATTCATTCTTCATTTCTATCTTAGTAAATACAGCTTTAAACTTGGTACTTTTCTGAAAAAATTAATGAATGGAACGTAATTTTTTTTTTCACAATACAATGTATGTTAAAAAGTACAAAAAATCGATACTTTTTTATACACCTTATATGTGCTAGAAAGCAATGGCTGAGGGTCTTAGTGTCATAGGCATGGTGTTAAACTGCATCTAAAGATCAAGTTCCAGTCTAATAACTCTAAGGAGCATGGAGTACCCTTTCATCACCATTACTCCCAGATCCACCCTGACCTGAAGTGGTAGTACCTGTTAGGGTCCCATCTATGGGTTACATAGAAAAACATGAGTTTTTAAAAATGTGTTAAAAATGTTTGAATTTAAAAAAATTTAAAAAATTTGAATACATATCAAGAATGAATCAAACAAAATGTCTTCAGCATGAAATAACCCAACAAAGGTTGACATGCCGTAAAATCTAATCTACATTAGATAAACTAGCAAATATATGCACCCTCCGGGTGCAAGTATTTAAGTTTTAATATAATAAAATATGTTAAATTAGAAAGGCTAATGAAACTGAATAAGAATTCAGATAAAAATATTTGGAACAGAGGGGGTATAATCGGAAAATAGAACAACTTTGAAACTAACTCTTCCATCATTTTCCCTTACTCCAGTCTTTCATTGGTAAATTTTCCTAATTTAACTATTTAGTTAAAATGGGTAGTAAAGAATAAAATTACATTTATTTCTTCTTGTTAATGGATTTTTTTAAAGATTTATCCCCGAGATTTTTGCTCATATTCATTAATATAAAACCAAACAATTAGAAATTAATAATACTAAGCATATATTCATTAAAATCAAATTTTTAATATCAATTGCAAATTAGCCTTCCCATTCACACTGTAAACCGCTATTTTCTTGTATATATAAATACAATTACATGTTATTAGTATGTATATATGGTCAACAGTCTTAATGATGTAACACAATTTTATTAATAATTGATGTTTAAATAAAAATAAAATCATGGAGAATGTGATGTAAATAACTAAGGGAATTGTGACTTGTGTATAGTAATATAGTTTCGGTTACAGACATACAAACCAACAATCTCCATTATAATAAGATTAAGTACTCACTTTCCTCGTTTTCGTCAGCGTCTGCTTCGTATCCATCTCCAGCTTTTCCTTTCTTCTTTCCATCTTTACTCCACCTGAATTTTAAACAAGAGGCGCCATGTTTAATTATACCACGTGGGTATCGTCATGTAGCGATTGTCTGACCCTGTTGGGATGCATTTGTGTCCAAAAAAGGTTATCTTCCCTTGCCACCAGGATTTCGCCACTAGGTGACACTACTAGCTGGGTACTTGAACTCAGCCCGGGAAGCTCTCTCTCTCTCTCTCTCTCTCTCTCTCTCTCTCTCTCTCTCTCTCTCTCTCTCTCTCTCTCTCTCTCTCTTATCGGCCCGTTCTTTTTTGTGTGTCTGGGCGTCCGTCTTCTTCAAATATAAGTTATGGTTATAATCAAACCGTTACAAATGAATCCATCTTTTACCGTACAAAGGCAATTAAAACAAAATACTAATAGTTTCACGCTTTCATGATCATCAGGCGGTATTTTCTAAAACAATGTGAATTTTATGGGAGAAGGGTACATAGAAAACACGGACTATAAAAACTGGATTGGATTTATATAAGAGAAGGTCTGAGAAATAATACTGACTTGTCGTGTCCGATCCCGTGTCCTCTGCCGTCTGATTTCTGTGTCGGATCTAGAATTTGTCTCTTTGAACCTTTGCCGTAAGTCACCATACTCTTCGCGCCAGACTTGTGTCGCTGTTTCTTCTGCTTCCCGTTCTTTTCTTTCTTTCTTTCTCCTGGGAGGAAAACAATCACAATTTTCGATTTAGTTTAATCCCTATTATCATGTGGCAGTCTCACTGGCTAACGGAAATCTCCCTACGTTGTCTCCTAGAGATGTGTTATAGTTGATACACCCTATAAGACTAATGGAATGCGTCGACAGGTTACTATAAATAACAGGGATAATTGTGGCTTAGCAGTAAGCCAATGCGAGTGCCAATAGCTCTGTTCGTCGGACGTAGTTTCCACATCTCTCTTGTATTTGTCTACTTTCTGTTAATACATTTTTCTACATTTGTTGCCCGTCGTTTTGTTCTTATTTGACCCCTTAAAACCTCACAACAAGGTGAAACATACATTTGGAGAATGGGAAGCAATTTCCGAAAACCGGTATAAGAATGGATTGTGTAGTTTTGGCTTTAGTGGCTACAACTGGTTTTATAATACGTTAGAAAGGCTTCAGAGAAACCTTCCTGCGTAGGGGAATACATACATGATTAAATCAGAACGAAGTAGTACAATATAACAACAATACAAACTTTACTGTCTCTACACATGTAACATGACATATATGTCAAGATACAAACAGACGCGTGCGGTAATGGTTACCATCGTAGGAAATGGACAAGGCGAGACGAGTTCAAATCACATAGTGCTAATACTCTTGGTAAAAGTACGTATGCAACTATTCTCCCTCCAGCTATAGGTAAATAGTATAGCAGACTGTCCTCTTTAACCTTAATACGGCAACTGGTCTGAGAGAAGGAAAACTGAATTCTGAAAAATTCTGAAAAAAAGTTCTGAATTCAAACCAAAGGAGCTCTCTTCTCGTTAATAACAAAAACTATTTTGAGAGATCCTTCCCCTCCCTCCTCCTCCTCCTCCTCCTCCTCTTATAATGTGATATATCTTCCTTAACGAACGAGACTACACTTTGATAAAAGTGTAGTATCAGGCAACATGTGAAAGAGCACTAGCAGTAACTATGGTACTAAATATATGTGACGGAGAACGGGTACCACCGTACTCATTTAAAAAAAAGAGCAAGACATTGTCTTGCCTGCCGGAGTCGAACCCGCACTCTCCGGAATGCAAAGAAATGCGATTCAGGCGCTGGATGGACGCGAGGTGTAATTCAGGTGCCCGGATGTTGGGGGACTGTGTCCATAAAAACCAAGTGAGTGGAGCGCTGGGCAGTTAGCAGAAGCAGTTGGCCGACGCGAGACGGTAGTCGGCGACGAAGCGCTTTGTGAACGACCCAACAAAGAAATTGATTTTAATCCAACAAAGAAACAAAACTAAATGGGGGTTGCGATTTTTCAGCTGATAAAATACTTTGACGACGACGGCTGGTTGCTGGTCGAAGACGAAGACGAAGACTGTGTTGACTAAAAGAAAGTTTGGCCTACGAGAAGACAGTGGACTCGCTTCTTTTTGGTCCCTCCTCAACAAATATCTATTTTCCCCCCTCTATTTTTCCTTCTATAATATCTTAACCATATAAATCCTCCTATACCATGGTTCATGAAAAATAAAAATATACATTAAGTTTTAAAATATATTCACCTAGTATTATTAGGATTATTCGGACTATTGTCCTCATCTTTATTGTTATCTGTACAACGTTTTTGGCCGATGTGCCCTCTGGCCTTCAATAAACAATAAAGATGAGGAGAATAGTCCAAATAATCTTAATAATACTAATTATCAAAACTCATCTAAAAATTTAAAAAAATCCGAGAAATAATACATTTACCTGTTTTGTATTATATTTTGTTGTACCTAATATTTTGGGTTTTAACACTTACCTTTCGTGTTTTTCCAGCATCTCGTCATATTTGTCGCCATACTTTTCCCGCCTCCTCATCTCCCGTTCGGCTTTTCGGGCGGCTTTCTGAGCAAGATATTCAGTTCGTTCCTCGTCCGTCATTTTATCCAGGTCGACATCATCGTCAGATTCGGAAGAGGCGTCACTAAATACGGGACCATTGTCTTTTTCCAATTGGCGCCGGCGGCGGCCATCTTTTGTCTTGGTTGCTTTGACTCGCTTCTTCCCGCCTTTTCCATCGGAAATCGTCGTATAACGACTGATACAAAAAAAAAGGATGTGAAATTACAGTATTAATATATACAGTAGGGTAGGTAAGTATTGGAACCGTAACACCTGCCAGGTTTCGAGTGTTGCAAATAAATATAAAGAATTATCACACAAAATATTCTTCTTCAAATTTTGCCTTTGTTTTATATATATATATATATATATATATATATATATATATATATATATATATAATATATATATAAGTGTAAAGAAATAACAAAAGACTTAGAGATTTAGCGTTATAGTTTATTTCAGGAAACTTAGACAAATAGTCTAAATCTCCCGACTCATCAGATGCGAATGATGAAATTTTTATTACTTTAAAGGCATTTGTTTTCAAATGCCTTTAAAGTAATAAAAAATGTCACCATTCGCATCTGATGAGTCGGGAGATTTAAACTATTTGTCTAAGCTCCCTGAAATAGACTATAATGCTAAATCTCTAAGTCTTTTGTTATTTCTTTACTTATATATTTGCTCTGTGACTCTAACATTAAGAGCACACATTGAGCTCTCAAATTGCGACTTGGTTTTGTTTAAATAAAAACTCTTGTGTCGTAAGGAAGATTTCTTCTCTGGACTTTTGGATTATATATATATATATATATATATATATATATATATGAGAAGTAAACAAACAAACAATGTGTTTTGATATGGCTTTTTTTAGCCGACAATTTTTGGGAGAATATGTGCTTAATTAAAGTCGTACCTAATTTTAAAAATTAATCAATTAATAATTAATGAATTAGGCGGGCATACCTATTCAAATGTAAGGCTAAACAAATCAATCTCTGTAATGTACATACAGATTGATTTTTCTCGATTTGTTTAGCCTTACATTTGAATAGGTATGCCCGCCTAATTCATTAATTATTAATTAATTTTCAAAATTAGGTACGACTTCAATTAAGCACATATTCTGCCATATATATATATATATATATATATATATATATATGTGTGTGTGTGTGTGTGTGTGTGTGTGTGTGTTGTGGTGACAGAATAAGGCCAATAATTCACAGAATAAGGCCATTTCTACAAGTAGTTTGGATGTGAGCACGCTGAGGGTCCCCTGATTCAAGTTTGTTTGTTTCCTGTCACACATGAACCCCTTTCTATGTTTCCACTCGCAAGCGACCGTATGTAACCGAGAAGCCCAACCCTCAACAGGCATGCCCTGCCACACAGCTCACACATGTGGTCAGTCCCAGATGTAGGAGATGTGTCTATGCCGTCCGTCATGTGCCGCTTACGCAGAGGCCGCTTTAGGATGGGGTGCTCGAGCTGCCTTACCTCAATTCCATACAGCTACCATGAGCCTGCTTATACAAAAGAATGTGTACTCGGACCCCACCTCTGTCAATTGGTCCTCCTCGCTGAAGCGGACTTCCGCAAGGCTCAAGATGTCTGCCTCATATTGAGAGTTCTTTGCCACGGTACCAGTTCATTGCCCCCGAATATTTCAGGTGCCTATTGTTAGCCTAGGTTTGTTGTATTGTTTTCTTGTTTATTCAACGTAATAAGTGTGCGTTCATTTTGTTTATTATAATTTCTCGATAGCGATAACTATGGAATGCTGGTTGAGTACTTCTTATTTATTTACAGTTAATTATAATTTATTTTTTATAAATAAAGTTTGTCGTTGTATTATTTGGATTTCAATTAGTTGTTGAATTGAAATGATTATTTGAAATCATATGATTATTAGTGTTGAATAGGAATACTTGAAATTATACAAAAATATAAATATGAAAGTGCAATGAACGCAATTCCCTAACTTATTGGCAGGAAATAACAAGAATGGTTGACGTGCCGTTAAAATTAAATAAATAGCTTATTTTTTTTATAAATAAAGTTTAATTTTGTATTGTTTGGATTTTGGGGGGCTATTGTCCTCATATTTATTGTTATTTACACAAAGTTTCGGTCAATGTGTCCTGCCTTCCCGATTACGTCATAGAGGGACTATCGGCCGAAATATTATGTATATATCAATAAAGATGAAGATAATAGTCCGAAAAATCCAAATAATACAAATTATCAAGCCTCATCTCAAAAATTCAGACAAAAAGTTTGACTTGACAACAAAGTTTGTTTGTCCTGAAGGGAATTTTTTTTCATTTATGAAATCCGCCCGAGGGTGTAGGGAAGTGTCATACCTGATACTGGAATCTGCAATAGAGATAAACGAGAACTTTTAAGACAAAGTGCTGTTAAAAAGAACACAAAAAGTTAAAAAGAAGTGTAACATTTTAAAAAACAAAAACAAAGTAAGAAAGAAATTTGGAATTTTTAAAAATAAATAATTGATGCATTATAAAATTAGTTGATTGATAAGTCAACACTGAAAATTTTATCAAAATCAGATAATTCTCTGATTTTTGGTAATTTGAGCCACCATAGTTTCAACATATTTCCTGGTCAATTCTTTTGTAAACAAAACCCTCTAAAGTTTTTTTTAGCGCGCTTTAGTTTTTCTACATGTTTAGAACAAAATAAAATTCATTTAAATAAAATATCATCCTATGAGCGTAGAATATGGAGTTCTTCAGAGGAAACAAAAATTGCCTCTGACGGTAATTGACTGGGTTCTTATCTCTGTTATTTAACATAAGTAAGTAAACTTATCAAATTTTAAAGGAGTAAAAAATAAAACAATTTGAAATGGAAACTTAATTCTGATCATTCTGAATAAATAATAAAATAAAACAAATTATATAAAAATATATAGTACCGGGCATGTATTTATTAAAACTTGTTTAAAAACAAAAACAATGAGGTTGTATGCTCAAATTCTGAGTGTATTTATTCTATGTTATGACAATTTTAGGTATGGTGACGTAAGCAGTGACGTAGTTTCGGTTACAGATAAATAGAGACCTAATCTCCATTATAGTAAGATTATTTAACCGAATTTAATTAAATTTTCAGTGTTAATATATTAATGAATAAACAATATAATGCACCAGTTATTTTATTTAAAAACCTTTACAGTTTTTTCAAGTCAGTTAACTTTGAACCAAGTATCTTTGAGATGTAACACAGATTCTCAAAGATACGTGGTTCGAAGTTAACTGACCTGAAGAAATGTAAGAGTTTTTAAATAAAATAACTGGTGCATTATATTGTTTATTCATTAATATATCAACACTGAACATTTTATTAAATTCGGTTAATTCCTTGATTTTTGGTATTTTTTTTCTCGGCGGGGTGACATACGATGGTGGAATTTATGTCCGTTAAGTAGGATTTAACCGATATTTACCCGAGCTGCAATAGTCCTCAACATTTCCGTGTCCAATGACGTTTCCCTGTTTGTCTCTCAAACGTTTCCTTCGACGGGTATGTCGGGTGCCGCCATTACTGACCTCGCTGAAGTAACTGTGATCGCTATCGCTGCCGTGTCTTAACTGGCGTCGCTTTCGTCTCTCCTTGTCTTTCCTTTGTCGGAGACGGCCTCCCTCAAGTCCGCTGTCGTCGCTGTGGTACGACTCGGAACTGCTGTACGTACCATCACCGCGACGGCGTCGTCTTTTTACGTGACGAGTTCCGCCTTCGCTTTTTTCACTACAAAGAAATTAAACAAACAAAATGTTTATTGAACTGGGGAAAAATACAAGTTTTCGTTTGGTTTGTTTTGTTTTACGGCATATCAACCTCAGTGGGTCATTTAATGCCGATAAAGTTTTGAAATAAATTCATTCTTAATGGATGCTCAATTTTTTTTATAAACACATTTTTTCTATCTAACCCATAGATGGGACACTAACATGTACTACCACTCCGGATCAGTGTGGACCAGGGAGCAATGGTGATGAAGGGGTGCTCCACATTCCCCAAACCTCACCATCAGATAGAGTTTAGCGTCATTCCCAGGACATGAAGACCCTCAGCCACCGCCTTCTAGCACCCATATGATAAAAAGGGGTTGGGACTTGCCATAAGGGCAATAGGGTTGGGGCAATCATGGAAAAATTTCAAGTCGAATCATTGCTGCACAGTCTAGATAAGGCAGCAAGAGATATGGGTTTGGTTTGGTTTTTAGAATTTTACGGCATATCAACCCTTGTTGGGTTATTTTATGCCGAAGACGTTTTGTTTTATTCATGCTTGATGGGTATTCAATTTTTTTCAAAACTCAATTCTTTAATATCATTTTTAGGACTCATTTTTACTATTTAACCCATAGATGAGATCCTAAAGTTACTAACAGTCCGGGTCAGTTGACCTGAGAGTACTGGCAATGAAGAGTACTCCACACTCCCCAGAGCTCCAAATTGGAACTTCGCCATTAGATGCAGTTTAACGTCATACCCAGGACACTAAAACCCTTAGCCACTACCTTCTAGCGCATTATGATAAAAAGCGTTGGGGCTTGGCATAAGGGCAATAAGTTTGGGAAAATTATATAGGTGCTAGGGTTTGACATGACCAGCCGATTGAACAGAGGGGATCTCTCTGACCGCCCAACTAGCCTATATATATATATATGTGTGTGTGTGTGTGTGTGTGTGTGTGTGTGTGTGTGTGTGTGTGTCGGCTTCTAAAAACGATTCTGCCCGTATGAGTTATGCCCCTTAGACCCGTTCCCGTATTTTCGTACTCTTTTTTGCTATAACACCGGTCATTTCCGGTATTGTGAGTCAGCTGCTTTTTTAATTCTTTTCTTATTTCAGTTTTTTTGCCTATTCCTTCAGAATAAAGACCTTTTAACTACACCATGGTTATTTGTGTTTTTTGTTGAGAAGGTTTAGCTACACGTAACTAGACTGTCTCAATGCACCTTGGTAGGACAAGACGTCATAACAGGAGACGTGATAGTGTGTGTGTGTGTGTGTGTGTGTATGTGTGTGTGTGTGTGTTTAGCACGGAATCCATTTATAACATCAATTTTAACCAGTTCTGCCATTTTTTGTTATAGAGCAAACCTTTTAATTACGTGTTGTTCCACTACAACTTATTGATAGGGGAACTGACTTGTTTATAATTATCATATATATATATATATATATATATATATATAATATATATATATACCCCAAACCCCAAACTACGAACTGGTATCGTGATAGGGGAGCATCTCTTTATGGGGCTGACATCGATGCCCTTGTGGAAGTCAGTTTCAGCGATAAGGACCACTTGACAGAAGGGGTTGGGCTGGATACCCATCCTCATGGAAAGACAGGCCGATGGTATCCGTAAGAAGTCTGAGGTAAGGTGACTCGAGCCCTCTATTCTGAAGCGACACATGACGGACGCCATGGAAACATTTCCTACATTTAAGTCTGACCTGTGTGGCAGGGCCTGTATATCAAGGGTTTCATATGTGTGACAGGGTACATAAAAACAAGCTGGATCCGTGAGCCATCTGCGTGCTCACAACTGCTCACAACTGTTCACAGCTGAACTACTTGTAGAATTGGCCTTATTCTGTGAAGAAGCGGCAATTACCATATATATATTATGTGCGCGTGTATGTGTACACACACACTCACACACACACACACACACACACACACATATATATATATATATATATATATATATATATATATAAGAAATGGATATAAAGTAACCTACTGGATCTTGTGCGCTCCCAACGATCGTACCCGTACCCACCGGTAAGCCACTACTCATACATAAATACACACACACACACACACATATATATATATATAGTAGTAAGTAAAGTCGACGGGGTGACCTATTGTAAGTATCAGCCCCACAGCGAAGGTGTCTATCCCCTTTTCACTAGCGCTAGACCAAGAAGATTGTTTCTGCGTCTGAGGTGGAACGCCACACCAACTATCAGCTCCGCTCTTTACCGCACAGATCTCTGTGCTATTCATACACTAAGTTGGCGAAGCCCGTATTGAACCAGGAACCTTGTGGTTCTGAGCCAGATGCTCTACCGACTGGGCTAAGCCGACCCTAATATATAATGGGGCACAAGACCACAAATTCTTAGTTTGTGGGTAAATAAATTGTCCAAAATTATCTTGTATTTTTGGTTTAGAAATTGCCTGAAAATTTTACACACCTTCGAATTATGATTGATTGACAGACTGATTTTAATGGCACAGAAACTCGCCTGGGGTTATTTAGTTAGAGCATATTCTATGCCTGATAGTACCTGTAGTTATGATTGAATCAATTCTACGACTATCAAATAACCAGGTTTTAAGCAGAAATTACCTCGACGGTATTGACGGGTAATAACTCGACTTAACCTTTCTGGGAAACGCGCCAGGAGAAGCGTGTTAAATTAGTTTAGTAGTTTGAGTTGCGACTATTACTAGCTGAGAGCAGACGTTTGTTGCTCGGCTTCGAGATGTCGCATCTCAACCGCTGTGGTCTTGATTAAATAAAACAGAGATGACCAGCCGAACAAGAAACAGTCCCACAAAAATTAGCCCTGAAAGAATATGACGAACGCGTGTTGGATCAAATTTGTCTGAAAACGAATGATTGTTACAAATCTTATACGGTTGTCATAAGATTATTGCAATCCCTGTATTTTCTAAAGGGATGGCCCCTTTTTCATACACGGGCGGACTTTCCATGGAATATTACAGAAGCCCGCGAAATACGTTGAATCACGTGGGACCTGGTTGGCGTCCTCAGTTTCAGTTTGGACGTCAGGCAAAGAAGATGTACTTGTCTTAACTGCGAGCTCACTGCCATACGCGGTATGTTAGTTACATGATATGTTTAGTTAAGAAATAAAAGTTTAAATAAGTAATATGGTTTTGTCTAATTAATTGGAAAAGACTAACTGAGACAGAAATGAATTAAGTTGTGACGCCACCACCAAGTAAAAGTCCCAGACGCTAGAAGAGTCGTTAGAAGAGACGCTAGCAGAAGAACGTAAGATATTAAAGATGAACAGAAGAAAATATAGAGTAAGTAAAAAGAAGAGTATACAACACTAATTTTACTAAAAAAAAAAAGTATTGATTTTCTCTGACAACAATACAAACAAACAAACAAAAAGAATTCTGTTAAATTAGCCGTAATAAATTTATAAGTTGTACCTTGAGTTTGCGCGGCATTTCTGTTTGCTGAGGTTCGGTCAATACCCATTTTTTCAAGGTCAGATTTTCGACAATTTCACTGAGATCACCAATTCTTTTTTTCCCCTTCTTTAGAATCGGCCTTTCCATCTTCGCCGCTTCGAAATAATCAACCATCAGAAAGTTTCACGGCTGCCTCTTCCACCTCTGAGATTATTCACAATGAAAGGATATTCTTAGTGAAAGGCAGAACTTATCTGATCAATTCTTCAATATAGATAGATAGATAGATAGATAGATAGATAGATATTATAAAAAATGTTTGGAGTGAAACAAAGAAATCACAGTGCTCAACCACAAATTGTAGGAGCTTTATTTAATATATTTTTGATTTTTTAATATTAAGTTTTCCATAAGCAACTACCCAGGTTTCAGTGTATTTCACCACCAATCATCAGTTGCTAATAGTTCTTCTGTGTTTAATTTGAAGAACATTTTCTTACGTATGTTTTTGGACCGCAAATTACGTCGGTTGATTATTTATTATATAATATATATATAATGCCTTCAAGCAGAAATATAAAATAATAATTTATTCAACTTGCTTCTATAAAAAAACAAACATCCAAAAATCTTATCTACTTCGCGCGAAGAGCTAACGGCCGCCGGTTTGTTTACTAATAAAAAACGTCCACTTGCCTACATATGGCAGGGGCGTGTAATAGTAGTATCATCATGACAAGGTTAATTTTCCAGGGTTGTTCGCTATGTACGGCGCCGAACGATATGGCCTTGACTATGCCTGTGAAGTACCCGGTAGTATACATCGCTGAAGAACTTAATAAAGTCGAAACAGTCGCTGTCGGTTCTACACTAGCGAGCCATCCTTTGGGCATTTACTTGTCAAGATTATTTTCTATAATTATCGAAATTTATTCCGTCATGCATTTATAATTGCCTTCAAGCAAGAAATATAAATAATAATAAATAATATATAATATTATATATATAATATATATATATATATATATATATATATATATTAATAACTGTTTACTGATCATATGTAAATAACATAAATGTAGCTGAATACTTACGACTTAATCTTTTGGGTTTGCTGGTCTTTGTTCCATGTTATCTGAAAAAAAAAGAAAGCAGAACGTGGACTGTGAATGTAATAAAGTAATGCACAACACATACTGATAAATGCACTACTTAAAACACAGTTTTTGGTCTACAACAACCATTTGTTTTGATGCTGCTGCATTTTGCGTATGAAATAATATTACATGCAGCAAATTAAATTTTCCCTTCATTTATTCACTTTATTTCTCACTATTTTAACCTGTAACACTACAGTTGAACTCTACGTGGAAGATTTCTCTTCACCAAAAAACACACACACACACACACACACACACACACACACACTATATATATATATTATTATTATATATATATTATTAATATTAATATATAAAAGCTGAGTGTGAATCAACTTTTGTTTCCTTGAAGGCTTTTTTTTACTGTTTAATTTAATGAACGAAAATTATACTAAATTATTCCTTACTTATACGATTGAATTTTATAAAGTTAAGGAGGAAGAATCCGAGACCATCCAGATCATTGCCCTGTTAAGATCAGTGATAATACTTAGTTCTGGAGACACCGATGAGACTTACGTTCACTCAAACTTTAATATACCCTCCCCCCCCCCACACACACACACACCGGTTAGGGTTGGTGTGAAAAAAAACTCTAAGGAGGGAAATGATAAATAGAGTCAATTTTCAATGACGTCATCTAATCGCATTAGAATATTTAAATGTGGTCACAGTCTTTGCGGACAATGGAACAGAATTGTATTGTTTTGTAATATTAGAAAAGTTCTGAATGAATAAAAACTACTTACTTATCATATTCGGATCAGTTTCATACTGAAAACAAAAAATGAAAGATATTAAAAGAATATTTGAAGAATAAATCATTTGAAATCATGGGATTTGATAAGTTTTCTGTTTGGCTGATTCCTTACAAGCAAGAGCCAAAGTATTGGATTAATTCAGTTTTGACGTCTGAAGGTAATCCTAAAAGTAAATAAAAGGGCGGTCGGAGAGGGCACCCCTCCGATCAATTGTATCTGTTTTGGCTCATTCTACAACATGAGCCCAAATATTGGATTATTTAGATTATCAGACTATTGTCCTAATTTTTATTGTTGTTATGTATTTTTTTATAAATTGTTAAACTTAATTTTTAACACATTTTTAAACTCATTTTCCTATTTTAACTTATATATGGGTCAGGGTTGGACCTCGGAATAATGGCGATAAAGGGTATTCTACATTCCCCAAGCTCTAAAATTGGAACTTCACCATTAGATGCAGTTTAACGTCATACCCAGGACATTAAGACCCTCAGCTACCGCCCTTCGAGCACATATATATAAATAAAAAGGGTTGCAGTTTGCCATAAGGCAATAGGGTTGGACAATCTTACAGGTAGCTGACGGTCTTAATGTCCTGGGTATGACCTTAAACTAATCTAATGGTGAAGTTTCCAATTTTAGAGCTCTGGGGAATGTGGAATACCCCTTTATCGCCATTACTCCCAGGTCCACTCTGACTTATGTATGTGTTAAATAGGAATGAATACATTTAAAAATTGTTGTTAAAATTAAGTTAATTTTTTTAATACCCATCACGCATGAATAAATCAAAACGTCTTCGGCATTAAAAATAACCCAACAAGAGTTGATATGCCTAAAATCCAACAAACCAAACAAACCTAAAGTAAGTCTCCAACCGCACTGAGGGCACAGAGGAAACTGTTCGTGCGGTTTGTTAGCAATACTATGATAGTTTACGAACCACTGTCCTACAAGACGTATGATACGAGATCTTGATGCTCGCCACCTAGGCAACCAAGGGACCTTACTGCGCACAACACGAACACACCCTCCTCGGGTAATTAATCGGCAGGGAGACGCCACTGAATGATCTTATGCATTGTGAGGTAGTTGTATTTACAGGACTGGGTTCAAATTCTGCATGAAACTTGGATTATATTTACACAAAACCTGTTAAAATCTACGATAACCCCCCAGAGGACCGGCTTAGATCAGTCGTAGAGTGCTATGGCTGGCAACCTCGAGGTTGGCTGGTTCGATTCAGGCCCTCGTTAAACTCAGCGTATGAGTAGCACATGGATATGTACGTGAAAGTGAGGAGCTGATGGTAGGATTGGCGCCTCCGACTCAGACGCCCAAGTAATCTCCTTGGGTCTAGCGCTAGTGAAAAAGGGGATAGACTCCCCTGCTGTTTGGCTGATACCGACTTTAGGCCACCCCGACGACTTTTACTTACTTACCGTGCCGTTCTCTTTCTTTTCCTTTTTCTTGACGACTCTTCCTTCACTGTCTTCACCTTTAAAAGATTTTGAAATGTGCACAAAAATAAGAAAAGAATATCTTATCATAATGGAGATTCGGTGTCTGTCTGAACCGAAACTACGTCACTGCTTATATCACAATGCCCTCGGGATTGTGTAAGTTTATCAATGAGTATTTATTTATAGTCAAAACCATTAATATATAGAATTATTTATTAACGATATATGCCTATAAAAATCTGAGTTAGATTTGCTTCAAAACAGATTCCTTTTATGAGTTTAAAATCCTACAATATGTCTTATATATCACTAGAAATAAAGGTTTACCTAATTACCTTTAAAAGAATTTCTAGAATTTAACGTTCCATTCATTCTTCATTTCTATCTTGGTGTGGTTAATTTGCATACTGGTTTTAACAAAACCGGGTTTAATAAATAATTACTTGGTGTTATTATCTCTAATAATATTGTTTTTTTTTCAACGTATCAAAATCAATCCTATAATGATTTTATATGAAACCAATAATATAATTAAAATAAGTGTAATCTTTTATATGCTTCTTATTTAATTTCGTTAGTCTTTCAATTTAATATTTTTATTACATTAAAACTTCAATACTTACGCCCGGAGGTGCATATTTTTGTTAGTATTATAATATACTTACATATTCATAATCCCATCACGAAAGTAGTTTGTTTTTCTTCTTCTTCCCGTTCGGCTATCAACTATAAAAAAAAAAATTTTAAAAAGAAGTGAAAAATAAAGGGATAAAGCCTTAGCAAAATATGATTGTCCCAGACTTATTGCCATAATGGCACCCCCAACCCTTTTATTAATGCAAGGTGTGCAAAAAAGTATCAAGATATTTTTAACACACCTTGTATTCTGAAAAAATAACTTCCATTCATTTCTTCATTTCTATCTTGGTAAATACAGCTTTAAACTTGGTACTTTTTGAATACACCTTGTATTCTGAAAAAAAACTTTCCATTCATTCTTCATTTCTATCTTAGTAAATACAGCTTTAAACTTGGCACTTTTCTGAAAAATATAATGAATGGAACGTAATTCTTTTTATTTCAGAATACAAAGTATGTTAAAAAGTACAAAAAATCGATACTCTTTTTTTATACACCTTATATGTGCTTAGAAAGCAATGGCTGAGGGTCTTAGTGTCATAGGCAGAGTTAAACTGCCTCTAAAGATCAATTCCAGTCTAATAACTCTAACGAGAGCGGAGTACCCTTTCATCACCATTACTCCCAGATCCACCCTGACCTGAAGTGTAGTACCTGTTAGGGTCCCATCTATGGGTTACATAGAAAAAATTGAGTTTAATAATGTGTTAAAAATGTTTGAATTTAAAAAAAAAAATGAATACATATTAAGAATGAATCAAACAAATTCTTCAGCATGAAATAACCCAACAAAGGTGACATGCCGTAAAATTAATCTACATTAGATAAACTAGCAAATATATGCACCCTCGGGTGCAAGTATTTAATTTTAATACAATAAAATATGTTAAATTAGAAAGAGTAATGAAACTGAATAAGAATTCAGATAAAATATTGGAACAGAGGGGGTATGATTTAAGAATAGAACAACTTTGAAAACTAACTCTTCCATCATTTCCTTACTCCCGTCTTTCATTGGTAAATTTTTCCTAATTTAACTATTTAGTTAAAATATGGTAAATAAAGAATAATATTACAGTTATATTCTTCTTGTTAATGGATTTTTTTAAAGATTTATCCCCGAAGATTTTTGTCATATTCATTAAATAAACCAAACAATTAGGAATTAATAATACTAAGCATATATTTATATAAAATCCAAATTTTTAATATCGAATTGCAAATTAGCCTTCCCATTCACACTGTAAACCGCTATTTTCTTGTATATATAAATACAATTATGTTATTAGTATGTAATATGTCAACAGTCTTAATGATGTAACACATTTTATTAATAATTGAAGTTTAAATAAAAATAAATCATGGAGAATGTATGTAAATAACAAAGGAATTGTGACTTGAATGTAATATATTTTCGGTTACAGACAAAAACTAACATCTCCATTATATAAGATTAAGTACTCACTTCTCGTTTCGTCAGCGTCTGCTTCGTATCCATCTCCAGCTTTTCCTTTCTTCTTTCCATCTTTACTCCACCTGAATTTTAAACAAAAGGCGCCATGGTTAATTATACCACGTGGGTATCGTCATGTAAGCGATTGTCTTGCCCCTGTTGGGATGCATTTGTGTCCAAAAAAGGTTATCTTCCCTTGCCACCGGATTTGCCACTAGGTTGACACTACTAGCTGGGTACTTAACTCAGCCCGGGAAGCTCTCTCTCTCTCTCTCTCTCTCTCTCTCCTCTCTCTCTCTCCTCTCTCTCTCTTCTCTTCTCTCTCTCTCTCTCCTTCTCTTTCTCTCTCTCTTTTCTCTTCTCTTCTCCTTTCTCTCCTCTTCTCCCTCTCTCTCTTTCTTTTTTTTCTTTCTTCTCTCCTCCTCTCTCTCCTCCTCCCTTCTCTCTCTGTCTTAAACTGAAATATAAGTATATGGTTATAATCAAACCTTACAAATGAATCCATCTTTATACCGTACAAAGGCAATTAAAACAAAATACTAATAGTTTCATCGCTTTCATGTCATCAGGCGGTATTTTCTAGAAACAATGTGAATTTAGGGAGAAGGGTACATAGAAAACACGACTATAAAACTGAATTGGAATTAATAAGGAAGGTCTGAGAAATAATACTGACTTGTCGTGTCCGATCCCGTGTCCTCTGCCGTCTGATTCTGTGTCGGATCTAGAATTTGTCTCTTTTGAACCTTTGCCGTAATCACCATACTCTTCGCGCCAGACTTGTGTCGCCTGTTTTTCTGCTTCCCGTTCTTTTTTTCTTTCTTTCTCCTGGGAGGAAACAATCACAATTTCGATTTAGTTTAATCCCTATTATCATGTGGCAGTCTCACTGGCTAACGGAAATCTCCCTACGTTGTCTCCTAGAGATATTGTTATAGTTGATATACCCTATAAACTAATGGAATGCGTCGACAGGTTACTATAAATAACAGGATAATTGTTGCTTAGCAGTAAGCCAATGCGCAGTGCCAATAGCTCTGTTCGTCGGACGTAGTTTCCACATCTCTCTTGTAATTTGTCTACTTTCTGTTAATACATTTTTACATTTGTTGCCCGTCGTTTTGTTCTTATTTGAGCCCTTAAAACCTCACAACAAGATGAAACATACATTTGGAGAATAGGGAAGCAATTTCCGAAAACCGGTATAAGAATGGATTGTGTAGTTTGGCTTTAGTGCTACAACTGGTTTTATAATACGTTAGAAAGGTTCAGAGAAACCTTCTGTTATATATGTACAAAGGGAATATGAAATCCCGGTTATTAAACAAAGAAGTTTTAACAACTGCAGTTATCAGATCAAACGATAAAAATCGTGGAGTATAGCTATGAAGTAAAAAAGAAGACAGGTCAGTCGTCAGAGTCCCGGAGGCAGTAGCGAGCAGATAGATCAGTCAGTGTCGAGCCGAGGAGGACTCGCTTGTATAGTTGGTGTCGGAAAAGCTAGCCGGTTAAAATAATTTACACTGAAAAAGCTTTGCCGAATTAATCAAAGGACCGAAAGTTAAAACTGGAATATTTTAATTAAACTGACCCTCCTCCTCCGATTAAAAGTGAATTTATATTATAAACTTCTGGGGATAACTTTGTGTTATTGTCATCTCTTACAACGAGATAAAACTATTGTAATTAGTACGTGACAAACGGCTATGCAACACTTCCTGCTAGGAAACATACATTGATTAGATCCGAACGACAGTAGTACATGATACGCATACCGACTTTATTGTCTCTACACATGTAACATGACATATATGCAAGATACAACAGATGCGTGGGGAATGGTTACTATCGAGAAATGGCACGTGCGAGACGAGTTCAAACAGGATGGCTGTTTACATCACAATCTAATACTCAGATGTCCTCTTAACCTTAATACGGCAACTGGTCTAGAGAAGAAACTGAATTCTGAAAATTCTGAACAAAAAATTCTGAATTCAAACCAAAGGAGCTCTCTTCTCGTTAGTAACAAAACTACTTGAGAGATCATTGGCTGCGGAAGACGGTGGACTCGCTTCTTGTTTGGTCCCCCTCAGCAGAAACTGTTGACTCAATATCTATTTCCCCCCCACCTCTATTTTTCCTTCTATAATATCTTAATCATATAAATCCTCCTATACCATGTTCATGAAAAATAAAAATATACATTAAGTTTTAAAATTATTTACCTAGTATTATTAGGATATTCGGACTATTGTCCTCATCTTTATTGTTATCTGTACAACGTTTTGCGATGTGCCCTCTGGCCTTCAATAAACAATTAAAGATGAGGAGAATAGTCCAAATAATCTTAATAATACTATATCAAAACTCATTCTAAAATTAAAAAAAATCCAGAAATAATACATTTACCTGTTTTGTATTATATTTTGTTGTCCTATATTTTGGGTTTTAACACTTACCTTTCGTGTTTTTCCGCATCTCGTCATATTTGTCGCCATACTTTTCCCGCTCCTCATCTCCCGTTCGGCTTTCGAGCGCTTTCTGAGCAAGATATTCAGTTCGTTCCTCGTCCGTCATTTTATCCAGTCGACATCATCGTCAGATCGGAAGAGGCGTCACTAAATACGGGACCATTGTCTTTTTCCAATTGGCCGCCGCGCGGCCATCTTTGTCTTGTTGCTTTCACTCGCTCTTCCCGCCTTTTCCACGGAAATCGTAGTATAACGACTGATAACAAAAAAAAGGTGTGAAATACAGTATTAATATTAAGTAGGTAGGTAGTATTGGAACCGTAACCCTGCAGTTTCGAGCGTTGCAAATAAATATAAAGAATTATCACACAAAAATTCTTCTTCAAAATTTTGCCTTTGTTTATATATATATATATATATATATATATATTATATATATATATATATATATATATAAGTGTAAAATAAAAAAGACTTAGAGATTTAGCGTTATAGTCTATTTCAGGAAACTTAGACAATAGTCTAAATTCCCGACTCATCAGATGCGAAATAGAAATTTTTTATTACTTTAAAGGCATTTGTTTTCAAATGCCTTTAAAGTAATAAAAAATGCACCATTCGCATCTGATGATCGGGAGATTTAGACTATTTGTCTAAGTTTCTGAAATAGACTTTAACTAAATCTCTAACTCTTTTGTTATTCTTTACTTATATATTTTGCTCTGTGACTCTAAATTAAGAGCACACATTGAGCTCTCAAATTGCGACTTGTTTGTTTAATAAAACTCTTGTGTCTGTAAGGAAGATTTCTTCTCTGGACTTTGATTTATTATATATATATATAATATATATATATATATATAATATGAGAAGTAAAACAAAAACACATGTGTTTTGATATGGCTTTTTTAGCCGACAATTTTGGGAGATATGTGCTTAATTTTAAAGTCGTACCTATTTTAAAAAAATAATCAATTATAATTAATGAATTAGGCGGGCATACCTATTCAATGTAAGGCTAAACAAATCAATCTCTGTAATGTTACATACAGATTGATTTTTCTCGATTGTTAGCCTTACATTTGAATAGGTATGCCCGCCTAATTCATTAATTATTAATTAATTTTCAAATTAGGTACGACTTCAATTAAGCACATATTCTCCCATATAATATATATATTATTATTATATATATGTGTGTGTGTGTGTTGTGTGTTTGTGTGTGTGTTGGTGACAGATAAGGCCATAATTCACAGGAATAAGGCCATTCTACAAGTAGTTGGATGTGAGCACGCTGGGGCCCTGATTCAAGTTGTTTGTTCCTGTCACACATGAACCCCTTCTATGTTTCCACTCGCATGCGACCGTATTAACGAGAAGCCCAACCCTCAAAAGGCATGCCCTGCCACACAGTCACACATTGTGGCAGTCCCAGTGTAGGAGATGTGTCTATGCCGTCCGTCATGTGCGCTTACGCAGAGGCGCCTTTAGGATGGGGTGCTCGAGCTGCCTTACCTCAATCCATACAGCTACCATGAGCCTGCTTTTACAAAAAATGTTACCTCGGACCCCACCTCTGTTCAATTGGTCTCCTCGCTGAGCGCGATCTTCGCAAGGCTCAAGATGTCTGCTCATATGAGAGTTCTTTGCCACGGTACAGTTCATTGCCCCCAATATTCAAGGTGCCTATTGTTAGCCTAGGTTGTTGTATTGTTTCTTGTTTTTCAACGTAATAAGTGTGCGTTCATTTTGTTTTATATTTCTCGATAGCATAACTATGGATATGGTTGAGTACTTCTTATTTATTACAGTTATTATAATTTATTTTATAATAAGTTTGTCGTTTGTATATTATTTGATTTCAATTAATTGTTGAATAGAAATGATTATTTGAAACATATGATTACTGTGATTGAATAGGAATACTTGAAATTATACACTGTGCAATATTTGATAATAGAATATTGATATAACATTGTGCACAACAAAACACAAAAATAAATATGAAAGCTGCAATGAACAATCCCTAACTATGGCAGAAATTACACAGAATGGTTGACGTGCCGTTAAAATTAATAATAGCTTATTTTTTTATAAATAAGTTACTTTGTATTGTTGGATTTTCGGGGCTATTGTCCTAATATTATTGATTTACACAAAGTTCGGTCAATGTGTCCTCGCTTCTTCCCGATTACTCATGAAGTCCGAGTTTGCAAAAATCGAGAAGCCGGAGGCTATCGACCGAAACGTTATGTTATATCAATAAAGATGAAGACAATAGTCCCGAAAATCTCAAATAATACAATATCAAGTTTTCATCTAAAAATTCAGATAAAAATTTGACTTGACAATAAAGTTTGTTTGTCCTGAGGGAATTTTTTTCATTTATGAAATCCATTCGAGGGTGTAGAAGTGTCATACCTGATATACTGGAATCTGCAATAGAGAAATGAGAACTTTTAGACAAAGTGCTGTTAAAAAGACACAAAAGAGTTAAAAAGAAGTGTAAAATTTTTTAAAAAACCAAAAACCTGAAAGAAATTTGCAATTTTTAAAAAATAATGATGTTTTAAAATTAATTGCTGATAGTCAACACTGAAATTTATTAAAATCGTAATCTCTGATTTTTTGGTAAATTTGAGCCACCATAGTTTTAACATATTTCCTGGTCAATCTTTTGAAACTGATAGTGATTACCCTATGACCAATGGAATCGCACGAGTTACTTATAAGTAACAGTATTGTATTGGAGTAAGCAGATCGAGTAAGCCAAACTCTAATTTGCGACCGTATTTCCACAATCTCTCTTGATTTGCTCTACTTTCTGTAATCATTTCCTACATTATGTTACCCTCTTGTTGCTTATTTGACCCCTTAAACCTACAACGTAAAACAAAACCTCTTAAATTTTGTTTTAGCGCACTCTTAGTTTTTACTAATGTTTTAGAACAAAAAAAAAATTCATTTAAATAAAATATATCCTATGGATAGAATATGAGTTCTCAAGGAATCAAAATTCCTCTGACGGCAATTGCGGATCTATCTTTTATTTAACATTCAAAATATCTTCAGTTCTATAAATATACAGAAATAATTTATTCTAATATTCCAGTTACAACACAATTCACTATCATCTTGTTTAGACTACACTAGTAATATTATTGTAATAGTATACTAACGAATGAAGTGTGTCGGTTTTGGCTTTATGCCCAACTAATTCTTAAAACTATTAAAGGATTTAGAGAAAACCTTCCAACGTTGATAGATATATGCATAATAATCCGAACAAAATTAGTGCACCCAACTTCAATCTTAAATACTTATAGAGTAAAAGGCTACAGTCACACACGGTAGAACCTAACATGGGTAAGAGACCCTTACAGGCAAGACCTCCCCCCCCACGTTAATGACAGAACCATTCGCCTCTACTCTAGATGCCAGACAAAGAGAAGGTTTCCTGGGCTATTTATAATACTTCAGTATAGTTCAACTAGTGGCAAACCCTGCGCTTAGAGAAACCTTCCAGCGTAGGGTTTGAATATGTGCATAATTAAATCAGAACAAGAAGAGACAACATACAGACTTTCATTGCTGACCCATAGGAATATGATATATATGACCAAATACAAACAGAGGGAACGAAGTCCTTCGAAGTAAGAAACGTTCATAATGAATATACATCACTTATTGATATTGGGCGGGACAAAGCCACCCCCACCCAATGAACACGACAGCCTAACAAAAATATATGAATAATACCATACAGCTTACACTACAGGACAACCTAAACATACAATATGTAAATACATCCATAAAAGTATCTGAATAAAGGGTACTATATAACAAGACAGACTTATGTCTGATTTATGACAAGATACAACAAAAATAGGATGAAGGTTATTTTAGAAGTAGAAAGAGTTTAATATAAAAAATGGATGATCACTATAAGTTGGAGTCAAAGTCCCCACTTAATGACAGAACACAACACCTATCTCCATCTTTTGTGAGAGCCCAGACGCAACGAAGAACGAGAGCTTTACCGGCTGTTAAAATACCCACTAGTAGTGCCACCTCGTTGGCAACCCTCTGGCAAAGGAGATAACCTTTGACAGAGTCCATCCAACAGTCAGACAATCGCTACATTTTTCTAAAAGCATATCAGTCTTATAATTCTTAATTAAATCTTTTCATATTATAATTTAGTGCTTTTATTCCGAATCTCAGCTTCATCATCTACATTAACAAAGGTAGACAACCAAGCTAGAAAACTAGGAATTCAAACCATGCAGGAGTTCATTTGCCTACAAGAGCCGCACCGCCATCACCGTGGTATATATATTTTGGAACGACTTAGTTTAAGTCTGGAATGTGAAATAGAATCTCGCCCGAGTTCAAATCCGAGAGTGTAATTGCATTTCACTTAGCGCAACATTTGGGAAAGTGTAATCCTCTCTCCTCTCAGCTATGAAATAAGGGCAGCCTGGGCCTCAACCTTGGTTAGGCAACGTCTAGAGAAGGAAAAACTTGATTTCAACACCTGTTAAACTGCCGCTTAAAGAATTGACCTGATCACTTCCCTGCTCTGTGGAGTGGTATACTATATCTATATATATATATATAATATATATATATATTATTGCTTATTTTTACTTTGTTTAAATTTACAAAAAAAAGGAGCTGGACATTTTTATGTTGAATGTATCAATGCTATTTCTATGATATTTGATTTAAATAATCTTCGAATATAAAATCCAAATCTTTTCAATAAAATTTTTGCACAAAGGCAAGAACTGGTATTATTTAATGTGCATAATATTACGTTTTCAGTAATTTCTTTCTTATTTTTGAACTGACCTGAAGAAAATGTAAAGTTTTAAATAAAATAATGGTGCATTATATTGTTTATTATTATTATATCAACACTGAAAATTCATGAAATTCGGTTTATTCCCTGATTTTAGTATTTTTTTTTTCGGCGGGGTGACATACGATGGTGGATTATATGTCCGTTAAGTAGGATTTACCGATATACCCGAGCTGCGAATAGTCCTCAACATTTCCGTGTCCAATGACGTTTCCCTGTTTGTCTGCTCAACGTTTCCTTCGACGGGTATGTCGGGTGCCGCCATTACTGACCGACGCTGAAGTAACTGTGATCGCTATCGCTTCCGTTGTCTTAAACTGGCGATCCGCTTTCGTCTCTCCTTGTCTTTCCTTTGTCGGAGACGGCCTCCCTCAAGTCCGCTGTCGTCGCTGTGGTCACTCGAATGCTGTAGTACCATCACCGCGGCGGCGTCGTCTTTTTTACGTGACGATGTTCCGCCTTCGCTTTTTCCTACAGGGAAGAAATTAAACAAACAAAATGTTTATTGAAGCTGGGGGAAAATACAAGTTTTCGTTTGCAGTGAACTCTCTATGATGAAATTCAAGTGATCCATTAACTTCTGACCACCCCGCCGCATCATGACATTTACCCTCCGGACACCGGATACTGAAAAAGAAAAAAATATATAGACAGAATGAAAACTGACAAGAAAAAGAAACAGCACTCGCTTTTTATCATAAAAATGCATTGGAAATGATTTTCTTCAATGAAAATACATAGTAAATGATTTTTATTATAACAATGATTTGCAAATGACTTTCTACTATAAAAATGCATTGGAAATGATTTTTACTATAAAAATGCATTGGAAATGATTTTCACAATAAAAATGCATTGGAAATGAGTTTTACTATAAAAATGCGTTGCAAATGATTTTTACTATAAAAATGCATTGCAAATGATTTACTACTAATAAAATGCATTGGAAATGATTTTTACTATGAAAATGCATTGGAAATGATTTTTACTATAAAAATGCATTGCAAATGATTTTACTAAAATGCATTGGAAATGATTTTTACTATAAATACTTTGGAAATGATTTCTACTATAAAAATGCATTGGAAATGATTTTTTACTATAAAAATGCATTGGAAATGATTTTTACTATAAAAATGCATTGCAAATGATTTCTACTATAAAAATGCATTGCAAATGATTTCTACTATAAAAATGCATTGGAAATAATTTTTACTATAAAAATGCATTGGAAATGATTTTTACTATAAAATGCATTGGAAATGATTTTTACTATAAAAATGCATTGCAAATGATTTCTACTATAAAAATGCATTGCAAATGATTTCTACTATAAAAATGCATTGGAAATAATTTTTACTATAAAATTGCATTGGAAATGATTTTTACAATAAGACTGCTTTGGAAATGAGTTTTACTATAAAAATGCATTGGAAATAATTTTTACTATAAAAATGCATTGGAAATGATTTATTTTTATTTTATTGCACCTCGCTATGAAAACCAATAAAACAAGTAAGTCTTTTCTCACCATTTATTTGTACATTTTCTTACACTCTGTTTGTTCGTAGAACATTATATAGAGTTTACCTATTGGGGAACACATATATTATATTATTTTGTTGTTGCGTGTGTATCTATTAAATATTCATATGTGCATTGTTCATGCGAGTTAGTTGTTTGTCTTTCCTTACCGAATGTTCAATGTTAATGTATCCATGGATGTATTAATGCAGTCTCAGGACTTAATGTTGGTTATAAACTAATACCCACTAATACTATTAAATAAAACTCTCTTGTGTCTTATCTGTTATTAGTTTATTTACTACTAAAAAAAATTTTTAAATCACGATGAACACTCTTTATTGTACTAATTCCGTCATTTTATTTCGTCTTGGTATCATCCCAGTAATTCCTCTTTGTCGAGGCAATGGAGGTTAATTGGTGGTGCCCATCTCCTCTCTAAGTCGCATCATCTTCTTACTTTATGCTGAGAAAAAGAGAACTATATTTTCGCCTTTCACTCCTTGTCGCATTGGCAACTATTTATATCATCTCTTGAAAATTCATCCCGTAAGCAAGAGCAGATAACCCAGCATTGTAAATAACATCAGATGAACTTACAGGTTGTAACGTCTAGATCACTGTCGTCTGCTAAGTCATCAGTGTCTACGTCACTCGGGTAATCTTCAATTTTTTTCGTAGCAACTTTTTCACCGCTGCTCGTAATTTTTATGAAATCACCAAACTTTTCCTTAAAAAAAAGAATTAATAAATAAATAAATGAATATAAAAATAAATTTAAAAACTTTTTAAAAATAAATTTTAAAAAATAAAAGGAATAAATAAATAAAAAATAAATAGATTTTTTTAAATAAAATAAAAAATAAAAGGAATAAAAAAATAAATGAATATAAAAATGAATTTAAAAAATTTTTTTAAATAAAAATAAAAAAAACAAAAGGAATAAATAAATAAAAAATAAATAAATGGATTTTTTTTAAATAAAATAAAAAATAAAATGAATGAATAAATAAATGAATATAAAAATGAATTTAAAAAAATTAAAAAAATTAAAAATTAAAAAATAAATGGAATAAATAAATAAAAAATAAATAGATTTTTTTTAAATAAAATAAAAAATAAAATGAATAAATAAATGAATAAAAATAAATTAAAAATAAATAAATAAAAATTACTAATAAAGATTTGAACATTTAAAAAAAAATATATAGCAACCATGTTTCTAAATTAAGGAGTAGAACGTGTCCTTTCTGGGTAATTTCCTCGCATAAATTCCGGTCCCACCCCACCCCAAGAGGGTACTCCTGTAGATAACGTCTTTTTTTTTTAAACTTTCTGGGCGAATTAGACCTTTTCATCAATTTTATGTTAAAATGTTCGGAACACACTCTGGAGAGAGTGTTACATAATTCATAGGCAGCTTGTGAATTATGTACGTACTGTAGTTAGATATTTTGAATCAGATTTCGTTACGATTCAAAATAACAGGTGTTAAGCGGAAAATTACCTCGACGGTTATTGACGGGTAATGAACTCGACTTAACCTTTCTGGAAAAACGCGCCAGTAGAAGCGTGTAAATTAGTTTTAGTTTAGTTTGAGTTGCGACTAGTTACTAGCTGAGAGCAGACGTTGTTGTCGGCTCTCGAGATGTCGCATCTCACCGCTGTGGTCTTGATTAAATAAAACAAGAGATGACCAGCCGAACAAGAAAGAAGAAACAGTCCCACAAAATTAGCCCTGAGAAGAATATGACGAACGACGTGTTTTTATCAAACTTGTCTGAAAACGAATGATTGTTACATAATCTATACGGTTGCATAAGATTATTGTCAATCCCCTGTATTTCTAAAGGGATGGCCCCTTTTCATATCACGGGCGGGACTTTCCATGGAATATTACAGAAAGCCCGCGAAATACGTGAAGTCACGTGGGACCTGGTTGGGTCCTCAGTTTCAGTTTGGACGTCAGGCAAAGAAGATGTACTGTCTTAACTGGAGCTCACTGCATACGCGCGTTATGTTAGTTACATGATATGTTTAGTTAAGAAATAAAAGTTTAAATAAGTAATATGGTTTTGTGGCTAATTAATGTCTTGGCAACAAGACTAACCTAGAAGAAATGAATTAAGTGTGACCGACCACCAAGATAAAGTCCAGACGCTAGAAGAGTCGTTAGAAGAGACGCTAGCAGAAGAACGTAAGATATTAAAGATGAACAGAAGAAAAATAGAAGTAAGTAAAAAGAAGAGTATACAACATAATTTTACTAAAAAAAAAAAGTATTGATATTTATCTCTGACAACAATACAAAACAAACAAACAAAAAGAATTCTGTTAAATTAGCCGTAATAAGATTTATAAGTTGTACCTTGAGTTTGCGGGCGATTTCTTGTTTGCTGAGGTTCGGGTCAATACCCATTTTTTCAAGGTCAGATTTCGACAATTTACTGAGATCAATTTTTTGTTTCCCCTTCTTTAGAATCGGCTTTCCATCTTCGCCGGCTTCGAAATAATCACCATCAGAAGTTTCACGGCTGCTTCCACCTCCTGGAATTATTCACATGAAAGGATATTCTTAGTGAAAGGCAGAACTTATCTGATCAATTCTTCAATATAGATAGATAGATAGATAGATAGATAGATAGATATTTAAAAAATGTTTGGGGATGAAACAAAGAAATCACAGTGCTCAACCACAAATTTGTAGGAGCTTTATTTATATATTTGTTGATTTTTTAAAATATAATGGTTTTCCATAAGCAACTACCCAGGTTTCAGGTTATTTCACCATCATCAGGTTGCTAATAGTTCTTCTGGTGTTTATTTGAAGACATTTCTTACTGTTATGTTTTTGGACCGCAAATTACGTCGGTTGATTATTGTATTATATATATATATATATAATTGCCTTCAAGCAGAAATATAAATAATAATTTATTCAACTTGCTTCTATAAAAAAAACAAACATCCAAAAATCTTATTCACTTCGCCGAAGAGCTAACGGCCGGGTTTGTTTACTAAATAAAAAACGTCCACTTGCCTACTATGGCAGGGGCGTGTAATAGTAGTATCATCATTGACAAGGTTAATTTCGCAGGGATTGTTCGCTATGTACCGGCGGCCGAACGGATATGGTCTCTGACTATGCCTGTGAAGTCCCGGTAGTATACATCGCTGAAGAGACTTAATAAAGTCGAAACAGTCTGTACGGTGTTCTACATAGCGAGCCATCCTTTGCGGGATTTACTTGTCAAGATTATTTTCTATAATTATCGAATCTTATTCGATACATGCATTTATAATTGCCTTCAAGCAGAAATATAAATAATAATAATAATAATATAATATTATATATATAATATATATATATATATATATATATATATACTTAATAACTGTTTACTGATCATCTAGTATAAACATAAAATGTAGCTGAATACTTACGACTTAATCTTTTGGGTTTGCTGGTTTTGTTTCCATGTTTATCTGAAAAAAAAGAAAGCAGAACGTGGACTGTGAATGTAATAAAGTAATGCACACACATACTGATAAATGCACTCACTTAAATACACAGTTTTTGGTCTACAAACAACCATTTGTTTTGATGCTGCTGCATTTTGCAGTTGAAATAAATTATTACATGCAGCAAATTAAATTTTCCCTTCATTTATTCACTTTATTTCTCACTATGGTTAACCTGTAACACTACAGTTGAACTCTACGTGGAATGATTCTCTTCACCAAAAACACACACACACACACACACACACACACACACACACATATATATATATATATATATATATATATATATATATATATATATATAATACTAAAGCTGAGTGAATCAACTTTTGTTTCCTGAAGGCTTTTTTTACTGTTTAATTTAATGATACAAAAATTATACTAAATTATTCCTTACTTATACGATTGAATTTTAGTTAAGTTAAGAGGAAGAACCGAGACCATCCAGATCATTGCCCTGTTAAGATCAGTGATAATACTTAGTTCTGGAGACCCGATGAGACTTACTGTCACTCAAACTTTAATACCTCCCCCCCCCCACACACACACACCGGTTAGGGTTGGTGTGAAAAACTCTCAAGGAGGGAAATGATAATAGAGTCAATTTTCAATGACGTCATCTAATCGCATTAGAATATTAAAATGTGGTCACAGTCTTTGCGGACAATGGAACAGATTTGTATTGTTGTTGTAATATTAGAAAAGTTCTGAATGAATAAAACTACTTACCGTATTCATATTCGGAATCAGTTTCATACTGAAAACAAAAATGAAAGATATTAAAAGAATATTTGAAGAATAAATCATTTGAATCATGGGATTTGATAAGTTTATCTGTTTGGCTGATTCTACAGCATGAGCCAAAGTATTGGATTATTCAGTTTGACGTCTGAAGGTAATCCTAAAAGTAAATAAAAGGGCGGTCGGAGAGGGCACCCCTCCGATCAATTGTATCTGTTTTGCTGATTCTACAACATGAGCCAAAGTATTGGATTATTTAGATTATTCAGACTATTGTCCTAATTTTTATTGTTGTTTGGTATTTTTTTTAAATTGTTAAACTTAATTTTTAACACATTTTTAAAACTCATTTTTCCTATTTAACTCATATATGGGTCAGGGTGGACCTCGGAATAATGGCGATAAAGGGGTATTCTACATTCCCCAGAGCTCTAAAATTGGAACTTCACCATTAGATGCAGTTTAACGTCATACCCAGGACATTAAGACCCTCAGCTACCGCCTTCGAGCACATATATAAATAAAAAGGGTTGCAGGTTTGCCATAAGGGCAATAGGGTTGGGACAATCTTACAGGTAGCTGACGGTCTTAATGTCCTGGGTATGACCTTAAACTACATCTAATGGTGAAGTTCCAATTTTAGAGCTCTGGGGAATGTGGAATACCCCTTTATCGCCATTACTCCCAGGTCCACTCTGACTTATGTATGTGTTAAATAGGAATGAATACATTTTAAAAATGTGTTAAAAATTAAGTTAAATTTTTTTAATACCCATCACGCATGAATAAATCAAAACGTCTTCGGCATAAAATAACCCAACAAGAGTTGATATGCCGTAAAATCCAACAAACCAAACCAAACCTAGAAGTAAGGTCTCCAACGCACTAGGAGCACAGGGAAACTGTTCGTGCGGTTATTAGCAATACTATGATAGTTTACGAACCACTGTCCTACAAGACGTATACGAGATCTTGAATAGCTCGCGCACCTAGGCAACCAAGGGGACCTTACTGCGCAAACACGAACACACCCTCCTCGGGTTAATAAATCGGCAGGGAGACGCCACTGAATGATCTTATGCATTGTGAGGTAGTTGTATTTACAGTGACTGGGTTCAAAATTCTGCATGAAACTTGGATATATTTACACAAAACCTGTAAAATCTACGATACCCCCACCCCCCAGAGGACCGGCTTAGATCAGTCGGTAGAGTGCTGGCTGGGAACCTCGAGGTTGCTGGTTCGATTCAGGCCCTCGTTAACTCAGCGTATGAGTAGCACATGGATATGTACGGTAAAGTGAGGAGCTGATGGTAGGATTGGCGCTCCGACTCAGACGCCCAAGTAATCTCCTTGGTCTAGCGCTAGTGAAAAAGGGGATAGACTCCCTTGCTGTTTGGCTGATACCGACTTTAGGCCACCCCGACGACTTTTTACTTACTTACCGTGCCGTCTTCTTTCTTTTTCCTTTTCTTGACGACTCTTCCTTCACTGTCTTTCACCTTTAAAAGATTTTTGAAATGTGCACAAAAATAAGTAAAGAGAATATCTTATCATAATGGAGATTCGGTGTCTGTCTGTAACCGAAACTACGTCACTGCTTATATCACAATGCCCTCGGGAATTGTGTAAGTTTATCAATGAGTATTTAATTTATAGTCAAAACCATTAATATATAGAATTATTTATTAACGATATATGCTATAAAAATCTGAGTTAGATTTGCTTCAAAACAGTTCCTGTTATTAGTGCGTTTAAAATCCTACAATATGTCTTATATATCACTAAGAAATAAAGGTTTACCTAATTTTACCTTTAAAAGAATTTCTAGAATTTAACGTTCCATTCATTCTTCATTTCTATCTTGGTGTGGTTAATTTGCATACTGGTTTTAACAAAACCGGGTTTAATAAATAATTACTTGGTGTTATTGATCTCTAATAATATTGTTTTATTCTTCAACGTATCAAAATCAATCCTATCAATGATTTTATATAGAAACCAATTAAGATATAATTAAAATAAGTGTAATCTTTTTATATGCGTTCTTATTTAATTTCGTTAGTCTTTCTAATTTAATATATTTTATTACATTAAAACTTCAATACTTACGCCCGGAGGGTGCATATTTTTGTTAGTATATATAATATACTTACATATTCATAATCTCCATCACGAAAAGTAGTTTGCTTTTTCTTCTTCTTCCCTGTTCGGCTATCAACTATAAAAAAAATTTTTAAAAAGAAGTGAAAAATAAAGGGATAAAGCCATAGCAAAATATGATTGTCCCAGACTTATTGCCATAATGGCTACCCCCCAACCCTTTTTATGTAATGCAAGGTGTGTCAAAAAAGTATCAAGATATTTTTAACACACCTTGTATTCTGAAAGAAATAACGTTCCATTCATTCTTCATTTCTATCTTGGTAAATACAGCTTTAAACTTGGTACTTTTTTGATACACCTTGTATTCTGAAAAAAAATAACTTTCCATTCATTCTTCATTTCTATCTTGGTAAATACAGCTTTAAACTTGGCACTTTTCTGAAAATATTAATGAATGGAACGTAATTCTTTTTATTTCAGAATACAAGGTATGTTAAAAAGTACAAAAAAACTCGATCCTTTTTTTATACACCTTATATGTGCTAGAAAGCAATGGCTGAGGGTCTTAGTGTCATAGGCATGACGTTAAACTGCATCTAAAGATCAAGTTCCAGTCTAATAACTCTAAGGAGCGTGGAGTACCCTTTCATCACCATTACTCCCAGATCCACCCTGACCTGAAGTGGTAGTACCTGTTAGGGTCCCATCTATGGGTTACATAGAAAAATATGAGTTTTTAAAAATGTGTTAAAAATGTTTGAATTAAAAAAAAAAATTTGAATACATATTAAGAATGAATCAAACAAAATATCTTCAGCATGAAATAACCCAACAAAGGTTGACATGCCGTAAAATCTAATCTACATTAGATAAACTAGCAAATATATGCACCCTCTGGGTGCAAGTATTTAAGTTTTAATACAATAAAATATGTTAAATTAGAAAGGCTAATGAAACTGAATAAGAATTCAGATAATAATATTTGGAACAGAGGGGGTATGATTTAAGAATAGAACAACTTTGAAACTAACTCTTCCATCATTTGCACTTACTCCCGTCTTTCATTGGTAAATTTTCCTAATTTAACTATTTAGTTAAAATAGGAAATAAAGAATAATATTACAGTTATTTCTTCTTGTTAATGGATTTTTTTTAAAGATTTATCCCCGAGATTTTTGCTCATATTCATTAATATAAAACCAAACAATTAGAAATTAATAATACTAAGCATATATTTATTAAAATCAAATTTTTAATATCGATTGCAAATTAGCCTTCCCATTCACACTGTAAACCGCTATTTTCTTGTATATATAAATACAATTACATGTTATTAGTATGTAGATATGGTCAACAGTCTTAATGATGTAACACAATTTTATTAATAATTGATGTTTAAATAAAAATAAAATCATGGAGAATGTGATGTAAATAACAAAGGGAATTGTGACTTGAATAGTAATATAGTTTCGGTTACAGACATACAAACTAACAATCTCCATTATAATAAGATTAAGTACTCACTTTCCTCGTTTTCGTCAGCGTCTGCTTCGTATCCATCTCCAGCTTTTCCTTTCTTCTTTCCATCTTTACTCCACCTGGAATTTTAAACAAGAGGCGCCATGGTTAATTATACCACGTGGGTATCGTCATGTAGCGATTGTCTGCCCCTGTTGGGATGCATTTGTGTCCAAAAAAGGTTATCTTCCCTTGCCACCAGGATTTCGCCACTAGGTGACACTACTAGCTGGGTACTTAAACTCAGCCCGGGAAGCTCTCTCTCTCTCTCTCTCTCTCTCTCTCTCTCTCTCTCTCTCTCTCTCTCTCTCTCTCTCTCCTTTCTCTCTCTCTCTTCTCCTTCTCTTTCTCTCTTCTCTTTTCTCTCTCCTCTTCTCCTTTCTCTCTCTCTTCTCCCTCTCTCTCTCTTCTTTTTCTTTCTTTCTCTCTCTCCTCCTCTCTCTCTCTCTTCTCCTCTCTCTCTCTCTGTCTTAAACGTTGAAAATATAAGTAGTTATGGTTATAATCAAACCTTAACAAATGAATCCATCTTTTACCGTACAAAGGCAATTAAAACAAAATACTAATAGTTTCACGCTTTCATGATCATCAGGCGGTATTTTCTGAAACAATGTGAATTTTATGGGAGAAGGGTACATAGAAAACACGGACTATAAAAACTGAATTGGAATTATATAAGAGAAGGTCTGAGAAATAATACTGACTTGTCGTGTCCGATCCCGTGTCCTCTGCCGTCTGATTTCTGTGTCGGATCTAGAATTTGTCTCTTTGAACCTTTGCCGTAAGTCACCATACTCTTCGCGCCAGACTTGTGTCGCTGTTTTTCTGCTTCCCGTTCTTTTCTTTCTTTCTTTCTCCTGGGAGGAAAACAATCACAATTTTCGATTTAGTTTAATCCCTATTATCATGTGGCAGTCTCACTGGCTAACGGAAATCTCCCTACGTTGTCTCCTAGAGATGTGTTATAGTTGATACACCCTATAAGACTAATGGAATGCGTCGACAGGTTACTATAAATAACAGGGATAATTGTGGCTTAGCAGTAAGCCAATGCGAGTGCCAATAGCTCTGTTCGTCGGACGTAGTTTCCACATCTCTCTTGTATTTGTCTACTTTCTGTTAATACATTTTTCTACATTTGTTGCCCGTCGTTTTGTTCTTATTTGAGCCCTTAAAACCTCACAACAAGATGAAACATACATTTGGAGAATGGGAAGCAATTTCCGAAAACCGGTATAAGAATGGATTGTGTAGTTTTGGCTTTAGTGGCTACAACTGGTTTTTATAATACGTTAGAAAGGCTTCAGAGAAACCTTCTGTTATATATTGTACAAAGGGAAATATGAATTCCCGGTTTTATTAAACAAAGAAGTTTTAACAACTGCCCGTTATCAGATCAAGAGATAAAAATACGTGGGAGTAGCTATGAAGATAAAAAGAGACAGGTCAGTCGTCAGAGTCCCGGAGGCAGTCACGCGAGGAGAGAGTGAGGGATCGGAGTCAGTGGTCGGCCGAGCGGGACCTCGTGTAGTTGGTGTCGGAAAAGCTAGCGTTAATATTTACCAACTGAAAAAGCTTGTCGCCCAGAAATTTAATCAAAGGACCGAAAGTCTAAAGACTGAATATATTAATTAAACTGACCCTCTCTCTCGAAGTTAAGAAGCTTGAATTTATTTCAATAAACTTCTGGAGGATAACTTTGGTGTTATTGTCATCTCTTACAACGAAGATAAAACTATTGTAATTTAGTACCGTGACGAACGGCTATGCAACACTTCCTGCGTAGGGGAATACATACATGATTAAATCCGAACGAAGTAGTACAATATAACGACAATACAGACTTTATTGTCTCTACACATGTAACATGACATATATGGCAAGATACAAACAGATGCGTGGGGTAATGGTTACTATCGTAGAAAATGGACACGGCGAGACGAGTTCAAATCCAGGATGCGGCTGTTTACATTTCACATAGTGCTAATACTCAGACTGTCCTCTTTAACCTTAATACGGCAACTGGTCTAGGAGAAGGAAAACTGAATTCTGAAAAATTCTGAACAAAAAATTTCTGAATTCAAACCAAAGGAGCTCTCTTCTCGTTAGTAACAAAAACTACTTTGAGAGATCATGGCCTGCGAGAAGACGGTGGACTCGCTTCTTTTTGGTCCCCCCTCAGCAGAAACTTGTTGACTCAAATATCTATTTCCCCCCACCCTCTATTTTTTCCTTCTATAATATCTTAATCATATAAATCCTCCTATACCATGGTTCATGAAAAATAAAAATATACATTAAGTTTTAAAATATATTTACCTAGTATAATTAGGATCATTCGGACTATTGTCCTCATCTTTATTGTTATCTGTACAACGTTTTGGTCGATGTGCCCTCTGGCCTTCAATAAACAATAAAGATGAGGAGAATAGTCCAAATAATCTTAATAATACTAATTATCAAAACTCATCTAAAAATAAAAAAAATTCAGAGAAATAATACATTTACCTGTTTTGTATTATATTTTGTTGTTCCTAATATTTTGGGTTTTAACACTTACCTTTCGTGTTTTTCCAGCATCTCGTCATATTTGTCGCCATACTTTTCCCGTCTCCTCATCTCCCGTTCGGCTTTTCGAGCGGCTTTCTGAGCAAGATATTCAGTTCGTTCCTCGTCCGTCATTTTATCCAGGTCGACATCATCGTCAGATTCGGAAGAGGCGTCGCTAAATACCGGACCATTGTCTTTTTCCAATTGGCGCCGCCGGCGGCCATCTTTTGTCTTGGTTGCTTTCACTCGCTTCTTCCCGCCTTTTCCATCGGAAATCGTTGTATAACGACTGATACAAAAAAGGATGTGAAATTACAGTATTAATATATACAGTAGGGTAGGTAAGTATTGGAACCGTAACGCCTGCCAGGTTTCGAGCGTTGCAAATAAATATAAAGAATTATCACACAAAATATTCTTCTTCAAAATTTTGCCTTTGTTTTATATATATATATATATATATATATATATATATATATATATATATATATATATAAGTGTAAAGAAATAACAAAAGACTTAGAGATTTAGCGTTATAGTCTATTTCAGGAAACTTAGACAAATAGTCTAAATCTCCCGACTCATCAGATGCGAATGATGAAATTTTTTATTACTTTAAAGGCATTTGTTTTCAAATGCCTTTAAAGTAATAAAAAATTTCACCATTCGCATCTGATGAGTCGGGAGATTTAGACTATTTGTCTAAGTTTCCTGAAATAGACTATAACGCTAAATCTCTAAGTCTTTTGTTATTTCTTTACTTATATATTTTCTCTGTGACTCTAATATTAAGAGCACACATTGAGCTCTCAAATTGCGACTTGGTTTGTTTAAATAAAACTCTTGTGTCGTAAGGAAGATTTCTTTTCTGGACTTTTGGATTTATATATATATATATATATATATATATATATATATATATATATATGAGAAGTAAAACAAAAACAATGTGTTTTGATATGGCTTTTTTAGCCGACAATTTTTGGGAGAATATGTGCTTAATTAAAGTCGTACCTAATTTTAAAAAAATAATCAATTAATAATTAATGAATTAGGCGGGCATACCTATTCAAATGTAAGGCTAAACAAATCAATCTCTGTAATGTACATACAGATTGATTTTTCTCGATTTGTTTAGCCTTACATTTGAATAGGTATGCCCGCCTAATTCATTAATTATTAATTAATTTTCAAAATTAGGTACGACTTCAATTAAGCACATATTCTCCCATAATATATATATTATATATATATATATATGTGTGTGTGTGTGTGTGTGTGTGTGTGTGTGTGTGTGGTGACAGAATAAGGCCAATAATTCACAGAATAAGGCCATTTCTACAAGTAGTTTGGATGTGAGCACGCTGAGGGTCCCCTGATTCAAGTTTGTTTGTTTCCTGTCACACATGAACCCCTTTCTAGGTTTCCACTCGCATGCGACCCTATGTAACCGAGAAGCCCAACCCTCAACAGGCATGCCCTGCCACACAGGTCACACATGTGGTCAGTCCCAGATGTAGGAGATGTGTCTATGCCGTCCGTCATGTGCCGCTTACGCAGAGGCCGCTTTAGGATGGGGTGCTCGAGCTGCCTTACCTAAAATCCATACAGCTACCATGAACCTGCTTTTACAAAAGAATGTGTACCCGGACCCCACCTCTGTCAATTGGTCCTCCTCGCTGAAGCGGACTTCCGCAAGGCTCAAGATGTCTGCCTCATATCGAGAGTTCTTTGCCACGGTACCAGTTCATTGCCCCCGAATATTTCAGGTGCCTATTGTTAGCCTAGGTTTGTTGTATTGTTTTCTTGTTTATTCAACGTAATAAGTGTGCGTTCATTTTGTTTATTATGATTTCTCGATAGCGATAACTATGGAATACTGGTTGAGTACTTCTTATTTATTTACAGTTAATTATAATTTATTTTTTATAAATAAAGTTTGTCGTTGTATTATTTGGATTTCAATTAATTGTTGAATAGAAATGATTATTTGAAAACATATGATTACTTGTATTGAATAGGAATACTTGAAATTATACAACTGTGTGCAAGTTATTTGTATTAGATAGAAGTACTTGATATCATACAATTGTGCACAACAAAATACACAAAAATATAAATATGAAAGTGCAATGAACACAATTCCCTAACTTATTGGCAGGAAATAACAAGAATGGTTGACGTGCCGTTAAAATTAAATAAATAGCTTATTTTTTTATAAATAAAGTTTGACTTTGTATTGTTTGGATTTTTCGGGGCTATTGTCCTCATATTTATTGTTATTTACACAAAGTTTCGGTCAATGTGTCCTGCGGCCTTCTTCCCGATTACGTCATGAAGGTTCCCGAGTTTGACAAGAAAAATCTGAAGAAGGCCGGAGGGGCTATCGACCGAAACGTTATGTATATATCAATAAAGATGAAGACAATAGTCCGAAAAATCCAAATAATACAAATTATCAAGTTTTCATCTAAAAAATTCAGATAAAAATTTTGACTTGACAATAAAGTTTGTTTGTCCTGAAGGGAATTTTTTTCATTTATGAAATCCATTCGAGGGTGTAGAGAAGTGTCATACCTGATACTGGAATCTGCAATAGAGACAAATGAGAACTTTTAAGACAAAGTGCTGTTAAAAAGAACACAAAAGGTTAAAAAGAAGTGTAAAATTTTTAAAAAAACAAAGTAACCTGAAAGAAATTTGCAATTTTTAAAAATAAATAATTGATGTTTTATAAAATTAATTGATTGATAAGTCAACACTGAAAATTTTATTAAAATCCGATAATCCTCTGATTTTTGGTAATTTGAGCCACCATAGTTTTAACATATTTCCTGGTCAATTCTTTTGTAAACTGTTATAGTTGATATACCCTATTGACCAATGGAATGCGCCGACGGGTTACTATAAGTAACAGGGATAATTGTAGCTTGGGAGTAAGCCAATGCGAGTAAGCCAATAACTCTATTTGTCGGACGTAATTTCCACATCTCTCTATTGTATTTGTCTACTTTCTGGTAATACATTTTCCTACATTTGTTACCCGTCGTTTTGTTCTTATTTGACCCCTTAAAACCTCACAACGTAAACAAAACCCTCTAAAGTTTTTTTTAGCGCACTTTAGTTTTTCTACATGTTTAGAACAAAAAAAAAATTCATTTAAATAAAATATTATCCTATGAGGATAGAATATGGAGTTCTTCAGAGGAATCAAAAATTTCCTCTGACGGCAATTGACTGGATTCTTATCTTTGTTATTTAACATTTCAGAAATATCTTCAGTTCTATAAAATATACATAAATAATTTTGAAGTTTTATTTATTATATTCAGTTACAACACAAATGCACTATCATCTTTGTTTATATACACTAGTAATATTAGTTGTAATAGTATCATAAGAATGAAGTGTGTGTGGTTTTGGCTTTAGTGGCCCAAACTAATTCTTATAATACATTAAAAGGATTTAGAGAAACCTTCCAACGTTGGTGAATATATGCATAATTAAATCCGAACAAATTAGTGACCCAAACTAATTCTTATAATACTTTATAGAGTCTAAAAAGGGCTACGTACACACACGGGTAGGAACCTAACAGGGGGGGGTAGGAGCCTAACAGGGGGGGGCAAGACCCTCCCCCCCCCACGTTAATGGACAGAGACACCATTCGCCTATTACATCTTAGTGGATGCCAGACAAAAGAGAGAGTTTCCTGGGCTGAGTTTTAATACTCAGGTAGTAGTTCCAACTAGTGGCGAAACCCTGGCGTCTAGAGAAACCTTCCAGCGTAGGTGAATATGTGCATAATTAAATCAGAACAAAGAAGTACAACAATACAGACTTTATTGTCTGAGCCCATGGAATATGATATATATGACAAGATACAAACAGAGGGAACGAAAGTCCTTGGGAAGTAAGAAAGCGTTCATAATGAATATACGAGTCACTTATTGATAGTTGGGGGGGGGACAAAGCCCACCCCCACCCAATGAACAGGGACACCTAATACATAAATATATGTAAATACATACACATGGACATACATACAGGGACACCTAATACATACATATATGTAAATACATCCATAAATATATCTGAATAAAGGAGTACATCATAACAAGACAGACTTTATTGTCTGATTATGACAAGATACAAAACAAATAGGATGAAGGTATTTTAGAAGTAAGAAAGAGTTTATAAAAAATATGATGATCACTTATTGAGAGTTGGGAGTCAAAGTCCCCCACTTAATGGACAGAGACACAACGCATCTAGTCCATCTTTTGTGGATGCCAGACCAAACGAGAGACAGAGAGCTTACCGGGCTGAGTTTAAATACCCAGCTAGTAGTGCCACCTCGTTGCGAAACCCTGGTGGCAAGGGAAGATAACCCTTTTGGACACAAGTCCATCCCAACAGGGGCAGACAATCGCTACAGTATTCTTAAGCATTATCAGTCATTATAATTCTTAATTAATATCTTTTTCATATTAATTTTAGTTGCTTTTTATTCCGAATCTCAGTTCATCATTCTACAATACAAAGGTAGACAACCAAGCATAAAGAATAGGAATTCAAACCATGCAGGAGATTCATTCCCTACTAGAAGCGGCAACCCAGCATCGCCGTGGTATATTATTTTGGAAGCGCGTGGGGTAATGGTTAAAGTTATGTGAAATGGACTCGTTGCCCCGAGTTCAAATCCTGGATGTGGTAATTGCATTTCACTTAGCGCTAATACATTTGGGAAAGGTATGAATCCTACTCTCCCTCCAGCTATGGGTAAATAATAGGGCAGCCTGGGCTCTTTAACCTTGGTTAGGCAACCGGTCTAGGAGAAGGAAAACTCTGAATTCAAACCTGTTAAACTCCGCTTAAGAAATTGACCTTGAGTCACATCCTGCTCGTGTGGAGGGGTTGGTATATATATATATATATATATATATATATATATATATATATATATTGATTTTTTTACTTTTGTTTTGAAATTTACAAAGGCTGGACATTTTTATGTTGAATTTCAATGCTATTTCTATGTATATTTTGATTTTTAAATATCTTCGAATATAAATCAAATCTTCATAATTTTTGCACAAAAGCAAGAACTGGTGATATTTAATGTGCATATATATTTACTTTGTCGTTATTTTTTCTTTATTTGTTAACTGACCTGAAGAAATGTAAAAGTTTTAAATAAAATAACTGGTGCATTATATTGTTTATTCATTATTATATCAACACTGAAAATTTCATGAAATTCGGTTAATTCCCTGATTTTTAGTAATTTTTTTTCTCGGCGGGGTGACATACGATGGTGGAATTTATGTCCGTTAAGTAGGATTTAACCGATATTTACCCGAGCTGCAATAGTCCTCAACATTTCCGTGTCCAATGACGTTTCCCTGTTTGTCTCTCAAACGTTTCCTTCGACGGGTATGTCGGGTGCCGCCATTACTGACCTCGCTGAAGTAACTGTGATCGCTATCGCTGCCG
>CM042154.1:3072758-3085258 GCA_023376005.1 Doryteuthis pealeii | reverse complement strand
ATCGATCCGCGATGCCTAAGGACGGAACCCTGGTGGCTGAGCAGTCCATGCCATACAACACTCCACTTTGGCCCTTACTTGGGCTGGACGAGCGGTCGGAGAGGCCCCCTTCGATCAATCGGCTGATCACGTCAAACACCTATACGATTGTATCGACCGTAATATTCTTCTGGTAAATTCCCCCTCTTTTATCCTATATGTGCTAGAAGGTGGTAGTTAAGAGTCTTAGTGTCCTGGGTATGACGCTAAACCGCATCTACTGGTGAGGTTCCAATTCTGGAGCACTGGGGAGTGGAGAGTACCCTTAATCGTCATTACTCCCAGGTCCACTGACCCAGAGTGGTAGTACCTGTTAGGGTCATATCTATGGGTTAAATAGATTTAAAAAATGAGTTTAAAAAATGAATACCCAACAATAATGAATAAAACAAAAAAAATTTTTTTTAAATAACCCAACAATGGTTGACATACCGTAAAATCAACCAACCAACTAATTCTGGGATTTTGAGGAATGTGGATTACCACTTTATTACCATTACTCCCAGTTCCACGCTGAACTGAAATGGTAGTACCTGTTAGAGTACCATCTAATGTGTTAAATTGATTAAAAAATGAGTATTAAAAATTTGTTTATAAAATTGAGTTTGAAAAAAAAATGAAACCCATCAAGAATGAATAAAACAAAAACGTGTTCGCCATAAAATAACCCAACAAGTGTTGACATGCCGTAAAATCCAACCAACCAACCAGCCAATCTGGTATCCATGATTCTTCAATAGTGTAGGTTAATTTTTCACTTTTTTAGAAATATCAAATTTTCTCAAACACCAAAAATTGAATACTGGTACCTAAAACTAGATCTCTTACTTGCACCTTTGTTTGAGGAAACAGCATTTAAAATCGTCAGTCAAAATGCACCAAAATCCTCGTTTTTTATAAAATTTAACCTAAAAATTGAGTAGAGAATTTTGCGATTTCAAATTTAAAACAGAAAAACTGGTCATTTTGTTTTACTAAGATAAAACGAATAAAATATTATAACTAGAATTGAAATTGAAATTGAAAATATCCCCCATTACCACCGACACCTCCGATATGCTGATTTTTACCTCATTAATTAAACTATACTTTCGTGCACGGATAGTATCACACAGGGATAACATTTTATAAGATTGAAATATATTACTTGTGGTAATTCTTTATGTTAATTTGCAACTTTTGCCACATGGGAGACGTTACAGTTCTAAAATCGACCTGCCCTATTCTTCAAGCTAATTAAGCTGTAACAGAGATAACATTTTAAAAGATTGAAATCTTTTTCCTCAAACGAAAGCAAAGTTTTGAAAAAAATATTTCGTGTGGTAATTTTTAATGTTAATTTGCAACTTTTGCCACATGGGAGACGTTACAGTTCTAAAATCGACCTACCCTACTCTTCAAGCTAAAATATTAATCGCATACTTACCGGCTTTGAAATTTTCATCGTCCGAAGACAACGAATAAACGGTGTCTTCTTTTTGCCAGCTTTCGATTTCCTCCCCTTCCTTCAGATCCATGAACCTCTTCAGAAATGCCGGATTCTGTCCAGCCTCCAAGAATTCCTGATACTCGTCCTCGTCCATCAGAATCTCTTTCTGCAGCAGACGCCCGCTCTTGGTTCGCACGGTTGTCTTTATCATTCTCATCGACGGTTTGCTATTCTTTTCCCACGACTCTACGTTGCCCTCCTCCGCCGTGATGTACTGGCCGAGAATGCTGGCGACATCGGCTCCGGACTGCTTCAATTTGTCGTAATCCTCTGCCGACACGAGAATTGTCTTCTCGATTATCCGACCACTCTTTGTGCGGATCTTCGTCGTGATGGCCTTTGGGGGCGCTGCACTCGTCCAATTCGACAAGGTTTCTCCTTCTTCCAAGTTTAAGTATTGGTTAATTATGCTCGATGGATCAACACCATCCTTTAAAATAGAATTGTATTCATCTTCCGATATTTGAACGACCTGCAAAGAAAATATTATTATTATTATTATTACTAGCAAATATATGCACCCTCCGGGTGCAAGTACTTAAGTTTTAATGTAATAAAATATCATATTAAATTAGAAAGACTAACGAAATAAGAATGAAAAAAAATAGATTTGAAACAGAGGGGGCTATAATTAAAAAATAGAACAACTGAAACTTACTCTTACACCACTTCTGTCTTTCATTACTAAATATTTCTAATTTAAATATTTAGTTAAAATAGGAAGTAAAGAATAAAATTACAGTTATTTCTTCTTGTAAATAATTTTCTTTTAAGATTTATCTCCGAGATTTTTGCTCATATTCATTAAGATAAAACCAAACAGTTAGAAATCAATAATACTAAGCACATATTTATTAAAATCAAATTTTAAATATCAATATGCAAATAAGCCTTCCCGTTCATACTGTATGCCACTATTTTGTTGAATATATAAATACAATCACATGTTATTAGTATGTAGATATGGTTAACAGTATTAATAATGTAAAACAATTTTTATTAATAACTGAAGGTTTAAAAGAATGAAAACCATGGATAATTTGATGTAAATAATTAAGGGAATTGTGACTTGAGTAGTGATATAGTTTCGGTTACAGACAGAAAAACACACAATCTCCATTATAATAAGATTATTATTATTATTATTATTTATTTTCATGAATTTCACACCTTCCTAAACTGGTGGTTTACTGGAGGCTGGGTGACAGTAAGTCTCCTCGGGTTTCCAGGACTCTTCTGAGTATTCTAGATTATTATTATTATTATTATTATTATTATTATTATTAATCAATAAATCAAATCTCTCTCTCTCTCTCTCTCTCTCTCTCTCTCTCTCTCTCTCTCTCTCTCTCTCTCTCTCATTCATATACCCGATGTTGATAGGGGAATATAACAGTCGGCCTATGCCTTACCTTTTCGATGACACGGCCACTTTTGGTTCTAATAAAAGCTTTGATTGTCTTCATTTTGGCTTCTTCCCAGCCAGTCACTTCGACTTCTTCTTCTTTCAGATATTCACTGAGGATCTTAATCGCATCTTTTTTTCCGGTTTTGATGGCTTCGTAATCTTCTTTGTTCACATACACGATCTTCTCAATCGTTCGGCCACTTTTCGTTCGGACTTTAGTCTTTATTGCCATCACCTTTTTAAAAAAAAAAAAAAAAAAAGAAAAAAAAAAGAAAATTATATTTTAGAGTGACTTTGAACATGAAAAAAAAATTGCTTCTTTTATTTGCTAAATACCCATATTAAATTATATACCAACTTATAGTAGCGAGATGGAGCTACCATTACCACTTACCCAAGTTCCCTTAGACCACAGACGTGACAGTTTAAAATATGGGAGGTATTTCTGTCTGCTACTCTGTGTGCATGTATATATATATATATATATATATATATATATATATATATATATATATATATTATTATTATTATTATTATTATTATTATTATTATTTTATTTATATTTTTGCTCGAAGGCAAACTTCCAAAATCTTATATATATATATATATATATATATATATATATATATATATATATATATATATATATATATGAAAACATTACAACTAACCTAGGCTAACAATAGCCACCTGAAATTTTCGGACATCTCCCGGGGCCCTAAACAATGAACTGGAGCCGTGGCAAAGAACTCTTGATATGGGGCAGACATCTTGAGCCTTGCGGAAGTTTGCTTCAGCGAGGAGGACCAATTGACAGAGGTGGGGTCCGGGTACACATTCTTTTGTATAAGCAGGTTCATGGTAGCTGTATGGAATTGAGGTAAGGCAGCTCGAGAACCCCATCCTAAAGTGGCCTCTGCGTAAGCGGCACATGACGGACAGCATGGAAACATCTCTTACATCAGGGACTGACCACATGTTTGACCTATGTGGTAGGGCCTGCCTGTCGAGGGTTGGGATTCTCGATCACATACGGTCGCATGCGAGTGGAAACCTACAAAGGGGTTCATGTGTGACAGGAAAGAAACAAACTTGAATCAGGGGACACTCGGCGTGCTACTTGTAGAAATGGCCTTATTCTGTGAAGAAGTGGCAATCCCCATATATATATATATATATATATATATATATATCGATGTATATATTTATCAGTTAAATGTTCGCCTCTTACTGGCGACCGAGGGGTAAGGAGTCGGACTGAAGAAAAGTCAGTCGGGCTTCGCTCCGCGCTAGAAGTAGTTGTTAAGTCTAGCCACACTGATGAGGCGTGAAATGGGAAATGCAACCAGCCTTGTCCAGGATTTGAACTCGGGGAGAAAAAAAGATAAAAATTAATTAAAATTGGCCAAGACAAGAAAATGGCGACCAGTATAAAGAAGTAATAGTGAAAATGAAACGTTCTTACCTCGTCTTTATCCCATGATTCTAATTGGCCAGCCTCGTTTTCGGTGAGGTATTTCTTCAAAATTTCAATCGCCGGTCCCCCGCCATCTTTAAACTCTTTGTAATCTTCTTCCGATAGAAAGATAATCTTTTTCACCAGTTTCCCGCTTTTTGTTCGAATGTAAGTGCTAATGGCGTGAACAGCTATGAAAATGAAGAAAAAAATGACATCTTTAGAATGTTTTCTTTGCTGCATATGACTGTATGTAGTGAGATAGCCAATGGCGTGTTGTCTCATTTACATATGTGTATTACTGCAGGACATATATAGAGACACTTTAGGGGACTAAAACGTCAGCTACGAGAAGCCGAACCTAGTGCTAAGACTAAGCACGAATAAATACTATTGTAACAAGGAACACAAAACCACACCTCACAACACTGTATAAACGACAAAGGAAGTATAACATTCAATTCTAAGACTAACAACAGGAATTAATATTTCCTCTAATTCAAACAATGCTCCCCATCCCCACCGACTGCTTTTTACCTAATAATAGCAGTGATAACACTTTAAAAAAATTGAAATTTATTTCCTCAAACGAAGGCAAAGTTTTGAAGAAAAATATTCTGTGTGGTAATTTTCTATGTTAATTTGGAACTTTTGCCCCGTGGGAGACATTACAGTTCTAAAATCGACCTACCCTTGCAGATATTATATTGCCTCCGCATTCACTTTGTTTGTTTTTTTTAAAAAAGTTATCATTTTTGCCTTTTCTTAATTGACAAGTCCTAACTTGAAGAAACGTTCAGATAAGATTTCTTTCAGCTTCGTTTATCTGAGCGCGTATCTAAAGATGTTTTATGGCTATACGTCCAGTTATATAAAATTCAGGGTATTAGGTTTCATGCCTTGTTGAGTCAAAGTCAAACATCTAAACGTTAGATTTCTGAAATTCGATCTTTTTACTGAAAAAAAAATGATTTCGTTTATAACCTGACCTCAAATTGTTAGGGGATATATATATATATATATATATATATATATATATATATATATATATATATAAGAAGTGAAATAGTTTCGAAATGTAAACATATCAACTAATTTGTATTGTGTTACCAACCACCTGACCCTAATTAATCCCATATTTTATGCCCTACTTATTATCATTTTTACATCTAAACACCGTGTGCATTAATACATAAGCATGTTAGGTTTTTGAATATATATATATATATATATATATATATATATAGTGTGAACAAAAATTATTATTAAGACAATCAGGAATATTTCTTGTATTTTGTATAATCTCAACTAGTTTCGACCTTCTGTCATCTTCAGGAGAAAATTTATTATTTGAAGAAATTGTTGATACATTATTAGAAAGGGAGCATTATAGAAGAGTTATAAATGTTCAAGTGTTATATATATATATATATATATATATATATATATATATATATATATATATATATATATATATGGGGTCATCCACAGATACGTGTTTCGACTTATTAAGTCACTTCAGTGTGGCTAGAACATTTTGTAAGCTACCTACAGCCGGAATTGAACTCCGGTCGGTTGGGTGTCAGTCCGGCACCTTAACCATTAGGCTGTCATTACTTACAGAATGGGAAGGGATGTTAACTGTTTTAATACACACATCGCTTTGTGTGTAAAGGCCGTCACAGAGTGCTCCATTCTTTATATAGAAGAGTGTTGCGTAACCCTTGACAGAAATTATGGAATTAGCACACTTAGACTATGTTCACTTAGATGTTTTATTTGGCAGTAAATAAACTAATAACAAATAAGATGCAAAATATTTTCTCTCTAACAGCCGAACATCTGACAAGATTAAATCAACCTCATTACTAAAAGACTTATTTACTTACTTTCTAAACGATACTCAAATTGTTAGGCCATATATATATATATATATATATATATATATATATATATATATATATATATGATAAGTACATACACATTAGCGATGTGTTTATGATATGGCTTTTTTTTAGCCGACAATTTTGGGAGAATATGTGCTTAATTGAAGTCGTACCTAATTTTTGAAAGTTAATTAATAATTAATTAATTAATTAGGCTGGCATACCATACATATATATATATATATATATATATATATATATATATACTCCTCACCCTTGGTAGGTTGAGCACTCTGGAGGAGTGTACACGAAAATATTGTCTCCGAAACAGTAATGGGGCCGAGCAGAGAAAACGACCACATTTTCCAGAAGAGATGACACCCTAAAATGCAGAGATCTGAATAATAAAAACGAGTGCGTAATAGTGACTTGTTGTCACTCAGTCTCCAGTAACAACCACCTGACACCTGATGGGAACATTTATATATTAATATTCGTGTTCCTTAATTGTACGACCGTTAACATCTTGCAACACACTCTGATTAAAAATGAGACCGTCCAAAACGTCCAAGATGAAATGCAAAAATGTAAATCCTTATTATCCGGTGTTGCTAATCTGCCGAATTCCTATTTTCGTAAGTGTCGTCACCTCAGCTAAATAATGGACCATTCCGTTTCCATTATAAAGACAGGGAAGAAAAAGGACATGCTAAATAGAAAAAATATAATAAGAAAGAAAGAAGGAAAGTAGGGGAAACATAGAGAGAGGGGGTGAGCGCGCGGAAACGATAGCGCTAATCTGTTTCAATCGAAGAAGGAAACAAAGAAAAAAGTGGGAGCTAGTTAAACCAAGATTATTACACTTTTTACATATTGAATTATTTAGTAATAGCTCTTAAGTAAACACATCAAATGTCGTAATACTTAAATTATCATACTGTTGTATAGCCACAGGTCCTGCTAGTTAATCAACTGCGGGTATTCCATACAACTTTGCCCAGGCCTGTGCTAGGATATGGGCATTAATCTATTGTCCATCCAGAACGGTTTGGCGTCATAATTTATATATAATACTGAAAATTCATTATCAGAGAGGATTGGAAAATATATTTCCATATAATTAAAACACTTATTCACACTTTAGTTGTGTGATTGCATAATACCTTATGTGATCTACTGAAAATATAATTCGGAGACACCGTGGTTTAATGCAGGGGTTCCCAACTCATGGCCCACTTTGAAACCAGAATTTTTTTGTGGTCCATGAAATTATTATAATAGAAAAAATATTTCCATTTTACATAAGATATTTATTCAATCAAGATACAACGATATTGACGTACACACTTTATCTCAATTATCTAAACGACATGGACTTTTCAGTTCCAATTTAACGACTATTCATTATCAATATTTAATTTTGCAATTTTCCTATATATATTTATGTACAAAAAACAACAAATTTAAGTAAAAAAAATAACATAAATCGTGTCCTTAGTAATAATTAAATTCATTAAAATCTATGCCCAAGCCAAATTTTTTCCGTTTTAATTTTGACGACGATTTGCAATTTTAACCGCTCTAAGTTCATTATCCTATTCAATTGGCATATATAAAGTCAATATATATAAAACATAATATAGGGGTGTATCAGGGGTGTAAATCTCTCCCCACTCTCCCCCTACTGTGAATTAGTTGACATCTTACTTTCTAGAAAATATAAATTTCCCACATATATGATTGAATTTTGTATATAAAAACTATGCTCTGAAATCATATTTCCTTGGCCCACCTGAAATTTGCTGTGGCCCATTTTGGCCATAGGTTGGGAACCACTGGTGTAATGGATAACGTGCTGGACTGCGACATCATAGTAAGCGAGTTCAAACTCCAGTCACACTATTACTTTGACTTTAGGACTAATACTCTTGGGAAAGGTATGGACCCCCCTCCCCATCACACAGCTATTGGTTCAATTGAACCCCTACCATTCTACATTGATGACAATTACTCATCAATGCTAACCAGAGGAATACACTGACTGCACCTCTGCAGAGGGGTAAAATCCCCCCCAGTGGGGCCACCTGTTGGTCAGGGGTGGAGACCCGTGATGCTTAAGGATGGAAGCCTTAGCTTATATCGATAAACAAGTTATTACCTTTCTCTTTTATTGCTTCCAATCTTTTCTGTCGTATTTCTTCTCTTTGTCGCTGTAAAAAAGATATATATATATATACATTTAAATAGACTGACCAACCAAGCAAAAGAGTCTCGCAGATTTCTTATTTTCTGTGATACTTTTATTTTTTTCCCCTCAAATTAACGAAAGCCCTGATGAAGATATATCGTAACGGATCGAAACACTGCAGCGTAGGCGAAATAAAACATTACTTGTTTATGAACTTGTGTTTCTTTCAATTTTTCATAATATTACATAGTGTCGGATTCACTTCCACTTTTTCTTCACACACACACACACACACACACATACATATATATATATATATATTATATATATATATATATATATATATATATGAGTTAAAAGAAAGGAAAAGAATCCGACGGTATGAGTATAGATAAAAGGATATGAAAACACACAATATGTTGTTAAAATGAAAATATTTTATAACATATTCATAGCTAATATTGGACAATATTTCGATTTATAAAAATCATATTCAGAGCTATTCATATGATTTTCGTCTCCGCTCTCGATGAGTCCGGATTATAAACAAGCTCTGAAGATGATTTTTATAAAATCGAAATATTGTTCAATATTAGCTATGAATATGATATAAAATCTTTTCACTTTAACAGCATATTGTGTTGTTTTCATATCCTTTTATCTATACTCATATATATATATATATATATATATATATATATATATATATATATATATATATATCCATAAGATTATGCTTCATGGGTGTTGAAGAATATCTTTTTTCCATTAACTTTTGCTTTTTAGAATATTGCAATAAAAACAAGGTGAGTCGCAAATCCAGTTTTAACTTATGTATAGAATTTTAGGACCATATGACCTTAAGGCACCCCCTTGACTCGTGAGGACACCGTAAAACTCCGGATTTTGACGGTGTAAATGGAAAAAATGTCCCTACGAATCGAAATCGCAAAAGCTTAAGGTAATATGGTCCGAATTTGAAAAAAAACTTCATGTTATGTGTGTTCTTCTCATATTCATTTTTTGTAAAACTGATGATTCAGAAATAAGATTTTTAAAATAGGGAGATACATCACAATCACCCTGTATATCTACCAACCCCTCCGCACGAGTAGGATGTGACACAAGGTCAATTTTTTAAGCGGAATTCGACAGGTTTGAATTCAGAGTTTTCCTTTTCCTAGACTTGTTTCCTAACCAAGATTAAAGAGTCCAGCCTGTCCTGCTATAACTGGGGGGGGGGGATAGTTGGATTCATACCTTTCCCATGGTTATTAGCGCTATGTAAAATAAAAACAACCCCGTCTAGGAATTTAACTCGTCTCGTCGTGTCCATTTCCTACGATGGTAACTATTACAGCACATGCCTAATTATTATTATAGATTATAGTTTAGTAATTAGGGGAGACGTGTGAAATGGACACGGCAAGACGAGTTCAAATCCTGAACGAGGTTTCTTGTATTTCCCATAGCGCTATTACATTTTATGACAGAAAAAGAAAAAGAGCAAGACATTGCCTTGCTTGCCGGGATCGAGCCCGCGTCCTCCTGCATGCGAATGTAGACGCGAGAGGCATTGGACGGACGCGAAGTGCCAGGATGTTTCGGTAAATACGTACATAAATAACGTGCGAGTCAAACGCAGGTCAGTAAGAAGTTGCAGTAGAAGGTTGACTGACGCGAACGACCGAGTAATTCTTTAATGTGATTTTTGCAGCTGCTAAACGAAAACGAAGAGCGTGTTGACCAGGGGAAAGTTTGGCTTGCTGGAAGACTGTGGACTTGCTTGTTTTTGCCCCCTCCCTCTCGGCGGGAGCTTGTTGATACGAACATCTATCCCCCCCCCCCTATATTTCCCCCTTTTTCCATACATTGAAAAAGGTATACATCCAACAATTCTCCCTCCAGGTATGAGTAAATAGATGAGCAAACTTGGCTCTTAAACCTTGGTTAGGCAACCAGTCTATGAAAAGGAAAACTCTGAATTCAAATCTATTAACCTGCGCTTAAGAAATTGACCTTGTGTCACATCCTGCTCGTGCGGAGAGGTTGGTAAATATACAGGGTGATTGTAAAGTGTCTCCCTATTTTTAAAATTTTATTTTTGTATCATCATTTTTACAAAAAATGAATATGAAAACACACATAACATGGAGTTTTATTTAAAATTTTATATGGGCGCTATAATTCGACTCCAGCCTCTCAAGTCACTCGGGAATTACATCAACTGATCTTCCCGGGAACTCTTATGAAATGGCAGAAATAAATTATCATATTCGTCCTTGAAGTTCTTCTAAAATCTTTGGTTTCGTAGAATAGATTTGCTCCTTCAACCACCCGAAAGAATAAAAGTCGGAGGGTGTTAAATCAGGGCTTCTGACGGGCCATTCATGCGGACGACGTCTACCATGTGATACAACCATTCACGAACAACAATAGTAAAATGTGAAGGAGCACTATCTTGCATAAAAATAAAGTTTTCAATATTATCACAATTAGTGACAAAAATTATAAATAGTTTAAAATAAAGAGTTACTTTTCAATTACCCTGTATATTAGGGAACATCAAAAATTATAAATAGTTTAAAATAAAGAGTTACTTTTCAATTACCCTGTATATTAGGGAACATCAAAAATTATAAATAGTTTAAAATAAGGAGTAACTATTCAATCACCCTGTATATTAGGGAACATAAAACATCATGAATAGTTTAAAATAAGGAGTTACTTTTCAATCACTCTGTATATTTTAATACTTACCTCAAGTTCCAAATGCTCCAAGAGAGACTTGACGTACCAGTAACCATGACGATATCCTCCTCCCACACGGATATATTTGTGCTGTAAATAAAGAAAACGATGAATCGTTATTATTTGAAGGAAACTTCAAAAACAAATTCGACATTCTATATACTGAATTGAAACCAAAAGTTAATAGATTCCTTTATAAAAAATCATAAAATTATTATGATATAGGAGGACACACCCTGATAAAGTCAGTTGTATAACAACCTGTGATGGCGGGTCTATACACCTTAAAAATACTCTCGGACAGTCACTACGACTTCCTTTCCAACTCAGCAGCTTCTCGGTGGAGGAGAAGAGCGGGCAAACAACTGGCAAAGCCTTGTGTATTCTAGGGACTGGCATTTTTGTCGTCTGCTACGAATTTTAAAAGCGAATTAAAAATAATTAAGTCTATTATTTAAGGTCAAACTTTGTCTAAAATGATAAGTAGTAACATAATAACCATCATTAAAAAAAGAAAAATATCATTACATATGCAGTTTATTTTTAATAGATTTAAAACGATTTGTTTTGGTCAATTTCGACGCGATCCGCCATTCTGTCTATTTTTCTATGGTTTTACGCGCTTGTTTACAATTTTTATGTAACATTCGTGATTGCAAAAAAATTTACCAAAAATCAGGTAATTATCCGATTTTAATGAAATTTTCAGTATTGATTTATCAATTAATGAATTTTATAATGCATCAGTTATTTTATTTCAAAACTTTAATTTAGTATTTTTGCTATGAAAAATTAATATATAAAATTCATTTAAAATGTGGAAAGCCTGATGTTAAGTTTAAAATGTTATATTTTTAGATTCTAGAAATAAATATCTATTTAATGCAAACCTTATTTTAGACACATAAAGTAATAAGTTTTGAAGAAAAACTCGATTGAAAATGTACCCCCCCCCCTTTTTAAGCAGAAAAAATATCAATGTATAATATTTTCTTTTATAAGATAATAGCCAATTAAATAATTATCGAAATGAGTAAAAATGAAATCTCCAAAAAATTAATTATTTATTATTTTTTACATTCTATTTTTCAATTTTCGGTACTTATTTTCTCATAGAAAAGCCACCGTAAAATTTTATTTTTGTTTCTATTCATAACTTCGGTCTTTTATCTCATTATTCAGTACAGATTTCACTTCTTCGTCACCAGAATAATGTTTTCCTCTCAAACCCTCTTTCACGGGGCTGAGGAAGTGAAATCTGTAGTGAAGAAGTGGCTCAAAGA
>CM042154.1:3057758-3070258 GCA_023376005.1 Doryteuthis pealeii | reverse complement strand
AATAATTTGAGTATTATCATCTGTGATTTTGGGAGGGTTACTAAGCAGTTTCTGGTAGTATTCTTTCCACTTCAGAAGTCTATCTTATTGACTGGCTGCTTTTAGCTTTGATCTCGAGGTACTTGTCCTACCACTAACTTCATTTACTGTCCGTCATGCTAATTAGGATTATATTCTACAGATTTTTTTTATTTTATTTATTTGGTCTTTGGTGTATTCTAGTTGTTCTTTTTTTGTAAGTTTTAATTCTATCTGACCCTTCTTAAGATTTTACACATTAGTGTCTGTTTTATTACGTAGGGATTCTTTTTGTATATTATCTCGTTTTCTCAAAATACCTGTGACTCTATTTGGCTCTTTTGTATGATCATTTGGACAACTAGCAAAAAAAAAAAAAAAAAAATACCCTCCGGGCGGTGTAAAAATAATTTTTTGAAAGATATTGTCTTATTGTCTTTGGGAATCAAAAATTCGATGTCAGAGGGTTTGAATCATAAGTAAGTAACATCATCAAATTCATTAAAGAAAAATTTTAAAGATTAAAAAAACAAAAAACAATTTGAAATGGAAACTTAGTTGTCTTCCTCCAATTAACATGTTGGGTGAATCAATAATTATTAATTAAATAATTATTTGAATATTTTACATAAATGTTACAGAAAACCGTAGATATCTATTCATTTGTAAAGGTGATGAGTAAAAACAGATTTCAAATCTGAATTCAGCTGCACCCCCAAATTAGATTAAAACAGCTATTTTTGTGCTTGCCTCAATTTCTTTGTAAACCAGTGTAATTTGAGTATTATCATCTGTGATTTTGGGAGGGTTACTAAGCAGTTTCTGGAAGTATTCTTTCCACTTCAGAAGTCTATCTTCTTGGCTGGCTGCTTTTAGCTTTGATCTCGAGGTACTTATCCTACCACTAACTTCATTTACTGTCAGCTATGCTAATTGGGATTATATTCTACAGATTTTTTTTATACTGAAAAAATGACTAATCCCTGTTTGTAAATTATTTTTCATTCAGAGCGTGATGTATGATACATGGTCCTGTGTTGGTAATTATACCTGTCAATAAACAAAATGGCATTACTTTTTGACTGATCCTAGTATATATTAATACTCGTGTTCCTTAATTGTACGACCGTTATCATCTTGCAACACCCTCTGGTTTAAAATGAGACAGTACAAAACGTCCAAGATTAAATGCAAAAATGTAAACACTGGTTTTCTGGTTATCCCGTCGAATTCTTATTTCTTATTAGTCTCGTCATCTCGGCGAAATAATGGACGATTCCTTTTTTATTATCACGAAAGAAATGAAGAAAAAGGATATGCTACACAGAAAAAATATAATAAGAAAGAAAGAAAGAAAGAAAGAGAGCCAGGGAAATATAGAGGGTGTGAGCGTGCGGAAGCGATAATGCTAATCTTTTTCAATCGAACATAATGAAAGGATGAAAAGAAGGAAAGAAAGAAAAAAGAGTGAGAGAGAGTTAAATCAAAAGTTTTATATATTTTGTTTTGCTCAGTCGATAAAGCTTCTGACTGGGAGCCCCAAGGTTTCGAGTTCGATACCAGCCCTCGCCACCTCAGCATATGAGTAGCATAGGATCTGTGCGGTAAAGGGAGGAGCTGATAGTAGGCGTGGCACTCCACCTCAGATGCCAAAACAAACTCCTTGGTCTAGCGTTAGTGAAAAGATATAGACTCGCTTGCTGTCTGGCGGACACCGTCTTTAGGCCACCCAGACGACTTTACTTTTTTTTACATATTGAACTATTTAGTAATAGCTCTTAAGTAAATCTATCAAACGTTGTAATAATTAAATCTTTATACTGCGGTATTTCCCCAGGTACTGTTATTTTTTAGATCGGTCATTTTTAATTTTTACATATTGAACTATTTAGCAATAGCTCTTAAGTAAACCTATCAAACGTTGTAATAATTAAATATTTATACTGTGGTATTTCCACAGGTACTGTTATTTTTTAGATCGGTCATTTTTAATTTTTTACATATTGAACTATTTAGTAATAGCTCTTAAGTAAACCTATCAAACGTTGTAATAATTAAATCATACTGTGGTATTTCTTCTGATACTGCTATTTTTAGGTCGGTCATTTTTACTTTTTTACATATTGAACTATTCAGTAATAGCTCTTAAGTAAACCTATCAAACGTTCTAATAATTAAATCATCATACTGTGGTATTTCCTCGGGTACTGCTATTTTTAAATCGGTCATTTTTACTTTTTTACATATTGAACTATTTAGCAATAGCTCTTAACCTATCAAACGTTGTAATAATTAAATCACCATACTGTGGTATTTCCACAGGTGCTGTTATTTTTTAAGTCGGTCATTTTGGGTCTGATTAAGAAAAATGATAAACCCCAGGATGTAATTGCACCTGTAAACCCGACTGCCTTAGATTTCTTCCTCACCACCACCACCTCCCCCTGTTTTTTTAATTTTCCTCACCTGTCCTCGTCTTCATTAGACCTCTCTTCTTTCTGAGAGCTTTGACAAAACAAAATCTTATCTTCAAAGACTAATTTTTTTATCCAGGTATCTTTGTACAGGTGAGAGATTTGATTACCATTCTTTATTGACCTTTGATTCGCAACAAATAAACAATAGACAAAAGACTCACCCCCCGGGGAGAACATGCTTAGACACATGGCGGCACGAACACAACAGACAAGCGTAATCAGAAATAATAAAGTGTCACTTCGGTTTTTGTATTAATTGATATATATATATATATATATATATATATATATATATATATTATCATAATGGTACACGGTAATAACCTACTCGAGTTTCACCATAAGGATCTTCAGGGTTAAATACACTGATTATCAGCGTTTTTCGACCGTGGACCTATAACCAATCGTTTATCGCGAAAAAAATACACACGTACAATCGACTGCAATTAATCAATATCTTGATTAATCCAGTGGATTTAACCCTGAAGATCCCTATGGAGAATATCTACCTAGGTTTATCTTAATGGATCATTCTGAGTCAGAATAATCCTGAGGGCCCATTAGGAGAAACCTAGGTAGATATTCTCATTATTAACTCATTAGACTTATTTTATTATTTATTGGCTCTATTTTGGATTGAGCACATTATCATATCTAACTTAGGCAACTCTTACAGTATTTTTTCTTTTCTTTTGGCCATTTTAATAGTACCGTCTCATTATTTTTAGGAGGTGCATATGATTTTATATATATATATATATATATATATATATATATATATAAAGGTTTTACATATCTATTTATTAGGTGACAAAGGAACATTCACAACCATATTGGTTTCATGCGATGCAATCATCGGGTGAAGATGTTTCAAATGTAAGGAAACTTATATAACAGCTCTATTTTATATTGAGCACTCTACCAATAATACTGCCTTTGGTAACCATTCCAGCAAAAGCTGAAACAGTGACCATCTCACAATATATATATATATATATATATATATATATATATATATATATATATATATATATATATGAATTACCTAGATGGTCGTAAAGTGGGGCTTCAGTTGTACAGTAGAGGAGAATTTTTTTAACGGATGTTGGGATTAATTTTAAGAGGTGGATATGAAGGGTTGTTGTAAATATTTTCTATGATGAAGTCTATAGTTTCTTTGACCGGAACGTTGGTGAAAAGATTTTCAACATCAAGTGAGGCTATGATTTTGTTATCTGGTTTTGAAATATGCAGGATTTGGAGTAGTTCATGGATGGATTTCCGACTGTAGTTAGTGGGTATATATGGGGAAAGGAGTTGATTAATAATCTTAGTTAATTCATATATTGGTGTACTAACATATAGTTACTATATATATATATATATATATAAGAGAGTTTCATAATTTGCTTGAAGCATTGTGTATGTATTGGTTAGGAGGTTGATTTAGAAGGCCATCACAATGCAGTTTGGAATAAATAAAAAATAATAATACGGTAACAATGGTGGTGTGTGTTGACCTGTATTTTTTTATTATTTCTTGAATTTTCGAGGTAATACCTCTTTATCAAAAGAATTGAACTGAAGCAGTACAGCTATGGCAAAAAATAAAAAAAAAAAAAAAATAAAAATAAACGCATTCACGCTCACACGGGAATACAGTTATTTCAAAAATAACGTCATTTTCAAAAAAAAAAAAAAAAAATTCATTTAGGAAGAAATGCCAAGCTGTACTGCTTCAGTTCAATTTTTGATAAAGAGGTATTACTCGAAAATTCAAGAAATAATAAAAAAAAATACAGGTCAACACACCACCATTGTTACCTTATTATTTTTTATTTATTCCAAACTGCATTGTGATGGCCTTCTAAATCAACCTCCTAACCAATATATATGTATATAATATATATATATATATATATATATATATATATATATATATATATATATATATATATATATTATATATATATTTGTGTGTGTGTGTGTGTGTGTGTGTGTTTAACAGACACTAATTTTTTTCATGACCGTCCCAAACAAAATTATCAACCGTCCCGAATGGGGTTTGGATCGTCCCGAAATCAAAATATTTTTGTTTAATTCATTAGCATCATCTATACTTGTCAGTCATCAGTAGCATAATAACATGTAATAAAACATTAAGAAAAGCTGAAGAAATTCACAGAAACATTTATTTATAATCAAGAATAATAAAATCATTTTATAAACTAAAATTTATTCTATTTCCATCTTTATACGGACATTTTCCAATCATAAAAATATATACTGTGTGACTGTGTCTATTTCTTCAGTGTTGTTGTCATTAGTAATTTGAAGTTTAGAACCAGACCGTTTTTTGAGGTCAGTATTCGGGCAATCACTGGACGGCCAATATTGGAATGTAGTACTAACTTTTAGGAAAAAATTTTACCATCCCCGGCAAACTGTCCCGGAAGACGTATTGATCGTCCCGGATGTAATTTTTATCGGTCCTGGGACGACGGGAGGGCGTTAATTTCGAGCCCTGGTGTGTAAGGTATCCAAGTGACTGGTAGTAAGGGATTATTCCACCTAGGATCCTCAAAATCTCACTGTATAACCATACTGTATGCTCCTGTAGGTGCAAACATATATTCATACAAGGATTTTTATAAATCCCTAAAGAGAGCTCAATGTATAATAATCAATAAATTAGATTAAATACAGAGCAATATTTAACTTTCAAAGAAAGAAAAACTTAACAAACCGTCATTCTGTAATAAATTTATTACGGAATGACGATTTGTTAAGTTTTTTCTTTCTTTGAAAATTATATATTATATACATACATACGTATATATATATATATATATATATAATATATATATATATATATATATATTGGTATTACTGAATCCTTGTGACTATTTCCTGTTTTTAAATAATTCGTTTTGTGGTCGCTTTGAATTAATTGTAAAATGCCGACATACAAAAGAGTTCTATTAAAATATCAAGATAAGAAAACACAAGACTTAAACGTTTAAGATTAGACACGTACAACATTATAGAATAGAATATGATTCGGGGGTCATTCAATCATTCATCATCATGCGACGCTAGTGACACGGATATCCATGACAATCTCTCACCAACCTTCCCTATCATTCATTGCTCTCAGGAGGTCCTCTGCACAGCATCCAGTATTCGTACAGAACTGGTCAATGTTGGTCTTTGCTAGGCGGTCCACACTGGCGTGCCTATGTGCTGGCTTCCTTAGAAGAACGTCCATGCTAGTAACACGGATATCCATTACAATCTCTCACCAACCTTCCCTATCATTCATTGCTCTCAGGAGGTCCTCTGCACAGCATCCAGTATTCGTACAGAACTGGTCAATGTTGGTCTTTGCTAGGCGGTCCACACTGGCGTGCCTATGTGCTGGCTTCCATAGAAGAACGTCACTTATGAGTTAGTGTCCGCTTCTCAAGCAGTGTCCAGCATGTCATGTTCCTCTCACTGGGGTGGTCTGTGTGATAGGGGGCAAGTGGCCGTACAGCTGTTTTCTTGTGGGGGTGTTGTTTCCACCATTTGTTCAATGTCGTGCGCAGCATTCTTGTGCACCTCCCATCTAGCTTATTCTCCAGGCGCATCGTTAGGGTCCAAGGGTACAGCCGTACAGTAGTACTGATACAACTATGGCTTGGAATAATTGTCGCTTTAGCTTGTCAGTAAATAAGGTGAAATTTGCCCAGGGAGTTGGCAATTGGAAGCATAGTTTACAGTTGCACCCTTTTCAAGGAATTCAATCGTGGTGGCTCATTTGATGTTTCAGAAGAATGTCAGCGTGATCTTCTTTACTGACCACCATGCTTGGATTTTTTTCTTCACGTAGAATCAATGTAGTTCCACTCCAGGGACCGTCTTTTCGACGCGTAGTGGCAAACCAAAACGAACAAGAATATTACAACTACTAGCAAATATATGCACCCTCCGGGTGCAAGTATTTAGGTTTTAATGTAATGAAATATCGTATTAAATTAGAAAGTCTAATAAGAAGGCAGATAAAAAGATATGTAACAGAGTGGAGGTATAATAGAAAAATAGAAATGAAACTTACTCTTCCATCACTCCCGTCTTTCATTGCTGAATTTTATGTATTTAACAATTTAGTTAAATTAGGAAATAAAGAATAAAATGACAGTTATTTTTTCTTGTTAATGGATTTCATTGAAGAGATTTTTGCTTATATTCATGAAAATAAAACCAAACAATTAGAAATCAATAATACTATGCACACGTTTAATAAAATCACATTTTTAATATCAATATGCAAATTAGCCTTCCCATTCACACTGCAAACCGCTATTTTTTGTATATATAAATACAATTGCATGTTATTTTTATGTAGATATGGACAACACTAATAAAAAGGTGAAGCAATTTTATTAATAATTCAGGTTTAAATATAAATAAAATCATGGAGAATGTGATGTAAATAACTATGTTAATTGTGACTCGATTAGTAATATAGTTTCGGTTACAGACATAAAAACACACAATCTCCATTATAATAAGATTTACATCTACAATTATCTACAAACCAACACCAACAGTTTCTTTTTCTTTTTTCCGACGTAACCAATACTGCGACACATTCGTTTTCTCTCTCTCTCTCTCTCTCTCTCTCTCTCTCTCTCTCTCTCTCTCTCCAATTTCTTTTTAAAAATTATATATATATATATATATATATATGAAGTGGTCAAACCATGTGTTTGAAATGGCGAAGGCCGACAATTTTTAGGGAGATTATGTGCTTAATTAAAGTCATACCTAATTTGTTAATTAATTAATTATAATTAAATGAATTAGGCGTGCATATCAGTCTAAATGTAAAGCGTAAACAAATCGAGAAAAAGTCAATCTCTATATGTACATTTCAGCCCATTAGGCCTCATCAGCAGAGCTATAGACAGGGCAGTGCTTTGTGCATGATTCGAACCCTACCTGTCAGGCTGACAGGCGGACATTCTAACCACTACACTAGCTGGCTTCCCCAGAATCTCTCGTTTATTCAAAAAAAAAGTGCGATATACATATCAGTTTAAAATGGGCTGAAATGAATTTATCATATATATATATATATATATAATATATATATATATATATATAATTGATAATTGAATCACATTACCACGACCAGACAACTCGGCAAACATCCGGAGCACTGGACAGCTGTTTCGACCTCCTTTGGTCTCACCAGCAGTGCATACCACAATCTCCGCCACTAGGAGGTCGAAACAGCTGTCCAGTGCTCCGGATGTCGCAAATGGTGTTTGCCGAGTTGTCTGGTCGTGGTAATGTGATTCAATTATCAATTATATATTAATTCCTCTATCAATTTTATAATATATATTTATATATATATATATATATATATATATATATTTGTGGGTGTATTGGTAAGTATAAAGTGCTGTTTTTATTTATTCTTCAGAAATGCGTTCACATAATTACGTGTTTATATCTATCAATTTGTGAAGCTCAGACGAAAATCTTTTTATAAGAGCCGATATTTGACTAAAAACCTCAGATCGATTTTTGTAACGTAATTTTTATAAGATGACATTGTTGTTACTTACCGATTCGCACTTCCGGTGACGTATCTTAAGCAAACATTTCAAGCATTCTTCGCTACGGGCCTGAAAACAGAAAGAAAAAAAGAAGAATTATCAATACTAGCAGAGATACCCAGCATTGCCTGGGATATAAAAAGTTATTAAAGAAATAGATCTCTTATCTATATTCATAAATAAATCAATAAAAATTATTTTTCATTTTAAAATGGGTGAAATAAGAATTTGGCGGATAAGCGACACTAGATTATCAGGATTTACATTTTTGCATTTCACGTGGATGATTTGGACGGTCTCATTCTCAACTAGAGGGTGTTGCAAAATGATAACAATCGTATTTTGTAGGAACACAAGTATTATTATTATTATTATTATTATTATTGGTTTTTCACATCAGCGTTAGGTGATGGTCTTTCACTGGAGTTTGAGTGACAACAAGTCTCTTCAGGGTATTCTAACTGATTTCAACAATGTTATTGTCTGGATGATCTCAAATCTTTCTCTGATTTCCAGTTCCTCTAGTCTCTTTCCTAGACTTTTGGAGACCGTTCCATCTTCTCACCGTGCCATCTTCTCACCGCGCGGTTGAACACTTTTGGGCTTTCAGTTTTAATAAAGACGTCTGAGAAAGAAATAAACTAAGTCTTGTGTTCATTATTTAAAAAAAAGAAATGAGCAAAGACAATCGAAGCCCAGAACAAAAGAAGCCCGTATCAACCAGAGGAAGAGACAATAGATATCAACCCCAAAAGAAGATGACCAGTCGGTGAAATAGAACTCCCCTCCCCTCCCCTTTATATACCCAGCATATGAAGAGAGTATATAACAATATGTTGAGGATATTATTATTTTGAAATGTTTAAAATGGCTCTGTATATATTAAATTCACTTACAGCCTGCATAAAAGGGGTGTCTGCGGTCTTACTGGGCGGTCGCAAACCATTTCGGAAACGATTTGACGAAATTCTTTGCTGAGACAGATTCCTCTTTCTTTGGTTCTAAAATCAAAAGTAAGATAAAATGTATAATTATTGATATTTACAGTATTTGCCCATATTACACACGGATCGTAGGATGATCATTATTAAAAATAATAATAAACAGATGATTATAAATAATAATAATAAACAAATAAAATTGTAATTTTTTAAATGCAATGGAACATTGAACATATATTTATTACAATAAGACATTTCATATTTATCAAATTTCGGCATAAAATAACCCATAAGGAGTTGATATGCTGTTAAAAATAAACTAATCTCTCTCTCTCTCTCTCTCTCTCTCTCTCTCTCTCTCTCTCTCTCTCTCTCTCTTTTGTAAAATTATTATTCATCATGTCGTGCTGGCAACACATATCCATGACAATCTCTCACCAACCGTCCCTATCACCCCAGGAATTTCCTCTGTGCAGCATCCAGAATAGGGTGTTATAGATATATTTACCAACCCCTCTGCACAAGCAAGGGAAATATATTAATCTTTACCTTAACAACCAGTCTAGGAGAAGGAAAACTCTAAATTCAAATCCGCTTAAGAAATTGACCTTGTGTCACATCCTACTCGTGCGGAGAGGTTAGTACATGCATACACACCAACTGCATTTTATGTATGTGTAGATTACCTGACAACACAAGGTGTTGCCCATGTGTATGAATTTTTTAAGCATAGTTTCCTCCTCCTCCTTCTTCGCTGTGGTGTTAGGTTTCCAATAGGCTTGGTACTTTTTAATACCAATGACTTATTCGTAGTTATCAGATATTGCTGATAAGCTGTCAACGGTCGGATTAAGATAAGCTTTGTATTAATATGGAATGGATTAGACGACACTAACACTAGATACATGTCGGAAAGACATAAGTACATACTGTTGCTAAGTAACCAACAAGTTCCATACTTATGTCACTACTTATACAGGATTTATACGCAAGTAAGAATTAGATCCCTGTTCAAGTTTATTCGCAAACAGAAATCTCGGTTATTTCCTATAACTCCAACCTAAAAAAGGGGAACCACTCTGAATTAATTCTATAAATTATTTATTTATTTATTGATCTACTAGGAAAAAAGAAGGCGGGGTTAGGGTTAGGGTTTAGGGTTAGGGTTAGGGTTTAGGGTTAGTTTAATGCAAAATAATGGGTAGATTAATTAACAGATTTTTAACGATCATATGGAAATCCAATCTCACAGACAAGTTAAAGTGACAGTTCTTCCAGGTCGTTGTCGTGTCAGTACTGCTGTATGGCTGCACCACCTGGACCCTAACTAAGCGACTAGAGAATATACTAGACGGGAGCTGCACAAGAATGCTGCGGGTGATCATGAACAAGACGTGGAAACAACACCCCACGAGAAAGCAGCTGTACGGTCACCTACCACATATCACCCAAACCATCCGAGTAAGACGGACAAGACACGCGGGACACTGCTGGAGAGGCAAGGACGAACTCATAAGTGACGTCCTCCTGTGGAAGCCAGCACGTGGACACGCCAGTGTGGGCCGACCAGCAAAGACGTACATTGATCAGCTCTGTGCGGATACAGGATGCTGCATAGAGGACCTCCCGAGAATGATGAGCGATAGGGACGGATGGAGAGAGATTGTCATGGATATCCGTGCTAACAGCGCGACATGATGAATAAAATTCGTTGAGAGTGGTTCCCTTTTTTTTAGGTTGGAGTTATAGGAAATAACCGAAATCTCTCTATGTACGAGTGTGTATAATGATACATTTAAGAAGTAAATCCTGATATACATAGAAGTGGCGATTTTGTTTGTATTGATTTTATTTGTTTTGTTTTACGGCATATCAAACTCAGTGGGTCATTTAATGCCGATAAAGTTTTGAAATAAATCAATTCTTAATGGATACACAATTTGTTTTAATAAATACATTTTTCTATTTAACCCATAGATGGGACCCTAACAGGTACTACCACTCCAGGTCAGAGTGGACCAGGAAGCAATGGTGATGAAGGGGTGCTCCACATTCCCCAAACCTCCAAAACTGGAACCTCACCATCAGATAGAGTTTAATGTCATTCCCAGGACATGTAGACCCGCAGCCACCACCATCTAGCACCAATATGATAAAAAGGGTTGGGGGTTGCCATAAGGGCAATAGGGTTGGGGCAATCATATAGGTGCTAGGGCTTGACGTGACCAGTCGATTGATCGGAGGGGGCCTCTCCGACCGCCCGTCTAGCCTAAGTAAGGGTCTAAGTGGAGTGTTGCAGGTCATGGACTGCTCAACCACTAAGACTCCATCCTTAAGCATCACGGGTCGCCACCCACGGCCAACAGGTGGTCCTATTTGGGGGAGTCGTACGCAGCCAACAGGGCGGTGCTTGTATTGAGTTTTAAAAAATTAAATACCCAACAAGAATGAATAAAACAATGTCTTCATCATCATCATCATCATCATCATCATGTCGCACAATTGGAACGGATATCCATAACAATATCTCGCCAACCTTCCCTATCACTCATTGTCCCCGGAAGGTCCTCTGCGCAGCATCCAGTGTCCGTACAGAGCTGGTCAATGTAGGTCCTTACTGGATGGCCACATTGGCATGTCCATGTGCTGGTTTCCACAGGAGAATGTCGCTTATGAGTTCGTCCTTGCTTCTCCAGCAGTCCAGCATGTCTTGTTCGTCTCACTCGGATGGTTTGTGAGATAGGAGGCAAGTGGCCCTACAACTGCTTCCTTGTTCAAGATCGCATGCAGCATTCTTGTGCAGCTCCCATCTAGCTTATTCTTAAGGCGCGTCGTTAGGGTCCAAGTGGTGCAGCCATACAGCAGCACTGATACAACTACAGCTTGGAAGAATTGTCGTTTTAACTTGTCAGGGAGATCGGATTTCTATATGACGGATAATATGTTTATAGCCGACCATGCCTTCCCTATCCTTGCATTAACATCGCTTTCTGTGGATGAGATATTACTACCTAGGTATGTGAATTGTTCTACTGGCTTTAGAGGCTTAACGTTGAGTGTGGAGGTGTCCCGTTTCTTTTTAAAAACACATGAACTCAGTTTTAACGGAGTTCACATAGAGGCCGATGTTCTTTGCTGCCTTCTCCAAGCTATGTAGTAATGACTCGGCCAGTGCCGGTGTATTTGCAAGAAGTGCTAGGTCATCAGCGTAGTTTGCATCTATGTGGGATATCGCCTGCTTCTTGCCTTTTTTAGTGCGAGGCCTTTTTCTTTTATGGTATCTAATGATGTTCGGAGAACGTAGTCTAGGCATAGCATAAATATATATGGTGCTAATGTATCTCTTAGTAGGACTCCAGCGGCTATGACAAAGAAATGTGTGTCACCATCAAGTGAGCGTACCGTTTTTTTTTTTTTGTGGTGTGTGTGTGTGTGTTTCGGCCATAAAATAGCAT
>CM042154.1:3030004-3057658 GCA_023376005.1 Doryteuthis pealeii | reverse complement strand
GGAAGCGACACCGAGGACATTTCTTTCAGTTCTGTTCTTTGTGACATCAAGCTACCACCTTTTCCTCCCCCCCTTTGACCCATGAAATTTACATTACCCCTCGCCCTGCGCACTTTGAAGACTCCAGTACATTTTCTCAACTTTAACTTGGTAGCCTTATAGTATTGTAGCACACTCAACCTGTTTGCCAATCTGTTCGTGTAAATTAGCAGGCAGATCTGGTAGATATACACACGTATGAATAAATAAAAGTTTAAACCAAATATTCATGAACTTCATGACTTCATCGCTTACCATCGACATTAGGAAATGTGCTTCATGGTAAGTTATTAAAGTTGAGATATTAAATTTTGAAGCTCTTTTTTTATAATCTGGATTCATCTCTATTTTGTTCTTATCTTTCGTTTTCATCTTTCATGTATGATTCGATTGAAAACAGATTAGCGGTATCGTTCGCTTAAGCTCCTCTTCTATATATCCATTCGTCTTTCTTTTTTACCCGTTTCTTTCTTTTTTATTATAGTTTTTTCTGTTGCATGTCTTTTTTCTTAGCCTTCTCTTTTTTAAAATAAAAAGGAATTGGTATTATTTAGCTGGGGTGATGTCGATCATGCAGGAATAAGATTCAGCGGATAAGCGACATTTTTGGCATTCATCTGGACGATTTTGAACGGCTCGTTCTTAAACAGAGGGTTGTTGCACAGATGATAAGGTCGTGCAATTTAGGAACAAGGGTTTCGATATATTATGTGTATTTTGTTGTTACGAGATGATACGTATATTTATAAAAAATCCTATGAGAGTTTTGTTCATGGTCAGCATGCGGAGTTAATTTGTCTTTTCTTACTGATTTCCAAGTGGTTGTGTATCCATGGGGATTGCACTATGTAATTATAAGCGATTAGAGATTTGGGGTCTCAACATTAGATACATATAATTCTTGTATAATAATAAATATTCTATAAAATACACAATAAAATGCCACAAATCTGTTCTTAAAAACAGAGTAAAGTAATGCCATTTTGTTTAGAAGGCAGGTATAATAGAACGAGCGAACATTATCTAACTCCTCTGTGGTCACTCCCCATTTTCGCATAGTCACCGGTTTCTCATCATAGGCGAATGTTCACATTCATATGAGAGATGTATCTCATGACGCGTAAAAATTCAAAAGTTCTGTTGATGTATCTATTAAAACAGATACTTCTTCACAAAGAGATTTACTATCGTCGTCACTGGAATAATGTTGCCTGCCAAAACCATCTTTTCATGGGGCCGTCATGAGAGAGGGTTTGGAAGGGAAGATGCATATATACCTGTTCTAAACAAATGTAATTTTAACAGTGTCTAGTAACAAATGGCATTGATTTTCAATCACCCAGCGTGAAAATTAAATATACCGAGATGCCCTAATAGCTGAAATGTCTAAGATGCCAATAAATGCTGATGAATGCCCTTGATAGAAATAATCTTCTATATGTAGATGTTATTTATATCTGAATGATGTAATCAAAGTATCTAATTTACTTCTGATTGATAGCTTAAAAGGCACAAGGTATTGTGCCGAAGACTAAAGGATTTTGATTTAAGATTAATGTGAGAAAACTTTATGATTTTGTCCAATTTATCAATTTCGAATCGAACAAGTGGAGGAGGAGCAATGAGAAACGAACGCTACTAGGGTTCGTTTAGCATAAATTGTCCGAGATGGCCCTTAAAAAATCGTGGAGAATGCGATTAACATTAAAGAGATGTATCAAGAGGAGTGCCTTAACATTTAAAAAAAATATAGAGATATTTTAACAAAGAAAATATAGGAGATGTTTAAAAAAAATTGGTCGCCGAGTGGCCTTAATTAAAAAGGATATCGAGTATCTGTAACCTTAAAAAATTGAGATGTCGTAACTTGAAAAATATGTCCGAGACTTAACACAAAGAAAGTGATCAAAGATGGAGCTCGTTAACATACTGAGATCCTTTTTGATATAAAAAATGAAGAGATGCTTTTCATTAAAAATGTCAGAGTTGCCTTAAATTAAAATATAGAGATGCCTTGACTAAAATCCAGATGTTTAACATACAAAATCTAAATGTTAAGAATTATTAACATAGCAAATACCGGAAATACGCTTAATCTACAAAATTCTCGAGATGCCTAACATAAACTTTCTAAGATCTTAACATAAAAAATTATCGAGTGCTTTAAATAAAATGAAATTCGAGGTACTTACATAAAACAATTTCAAGATGCCTTAAATACAAAGAAGAAAGAATCAAGATATTTTTAATATGTAAACAAATGTCTGAGATGCCCTTCGGTATCGAATATTTTTGTTATTAATGAACAAATTTGATAAGTATATTGGTTGTTGTTATATTAATGTAATAAAGTGTTTTATAAGGTAGAATAATATAGACCTTGTTTTTTTTTTTATTGATAGTTTATCCACAGATGTATGCATTAGAAAAGTATCGTATCAGCCAGGTGGAAATTCCATCTTGGTCGGTTTTGCGTGAGGAAACAAAGCCGTAATGTTTATCAGCGGGTTTACGAATAGGTAATGATTAAAATGGGGGATATACTTATAACAGGACGATTGTAAGATGATTGGGCCGGAAAGTGAGGAAAGTGATTTGAATATTGAATAGATGTTGAACAAAATAGGTCAGAGAGTGTATCGAGTTGTAGTGATAGAGTGAAACTGATAAATTCATTGCCATTTTTTTAAATGGTAAAATTTTATTCACAACGGTTTTATCTGAACAAATATCCAACATTTGACGCAGACATATGAACGAATATTAAGTGCTAATAATTAAATACGCAGATAAATGATAGAAGAGTAGATTGTTGCTGAACTGGCCAGTGGTATGAGAGCGAATAAAGATAGAGCATAGGACCTAAAGGAGAGGGAATGGCTCAATGGGAGCCTCGGTGTAGATACTCGTAATCTGTTTATAGGAGAGGGCTGAAGATCGACAGAACGCCATATATGCGACTACACAAAATGTCAATGATAGATTTAAGTGAAACATTACTGATAGAGTGTGTAGACTTATGATCTAGTGGAAGAAATACTACTGGGAAAGGACAGAGTAATGTAGAGAGAAATAAGACTTTCACAGAAAGATAAGATAGTCGAGATTTTACATTTGACCTGAAAAGAATGTGATTGTGCTCGAAAAAATATGAGTAACAAACAAGTAGTATAAATTGTTTATTAGTAGTATAAATATATTAATCATAACATTTGTTTTTCTACAGAAATATACCGTAGCGAATCTATTTTGAAAATTAGCGGCATTAATGAGCATACGAGGTTGAGTTGGGGCAAAACAAACAAAACAAAAAAAACACATGAGAACTTCAATTTTTTTTTCCTGTGTTCGGATGTGTGATTAATGGCAAGACCCATCCCAGTCTTTGACCCTCTTTGCCTCGCGGACATTACTTACTTTTGAGACTTAAACGTTTAAAATGGGCTGAACACTATTTTGGTTAGATAAACTGTTACGATTCGTGGTAGCCATTTTGGGTGTAGTTTGAAAGTAGTTTTCAGTGGAGATCTTGTGATAAAGTTTGATTCTTTATTGAAGTAGAAAGAGTAGTGTCAGTTTTATGCTTGTACCGTGCCCCGTCCTTTAAGAGTTTTATAATCTCGTTGTTGATCTGGGCTTCCAGAAATATTTTTAGGGGCATTTTTATAAACGCTTTACTACAAATTACAGTAACATGTTTGGGCGTTTTTTGATTGGCTGATTAACCCAAATATGTGAATTATTATGGGGCTGTTAGCTGTTTTGGAAGTTGATAATAATAAGTTGGGTTATGTAGTGAATTTTATAGGACGAGAGTATGGCTCTAAGGGGAAACCGAGAAAGATTTAAACGACATGAGAGACTTGAGCGTATTATAGAGTAAGTAGATCAGTTTAAAAGGATGAAATGACAATGGTGATTCCCAATATGGCGCCAGCACTTGTCGAAGGACTTTATGACTTTTGTCCAAGGGAAATCCAGTCACATCCGACGACCGAGCAGTGTGAGAGAGAACAGCACCCCTCAAAGAATACTCCGTCTCAACAGGTGAGTCATTTATTTCAACTGTAAATAAAATTCATATATGGTAGCTGAAAATTGCTGCAGTTGGGTTTTAGGCTAGAATAACACATTATTTGGTTCCGAAGATTTGAAGAGAAAGGTCCTGAGTTGGAAAGCATTCCCGAGTTCGAAACGAAACACCTGAAGAAGGCCGGAGTTCACATTAGTAGAAAGTTGTATATATTAGAATAGATGAGGACAATAGTCCCAAAATCCATATTACAAATTAATCAAGCCTCATCTAAAAGATTCAGACAAATAACAGCAATTAGTTTGGTGATGATTAAAAAGTCAATAAACGTCTTTGAAAGGATAATGTTTATAACTCCTGGTTTACCACTGCTTTTTACTACAAATGTATGTACGAGAGTAATACCAAAAGGTGAGGTCTCAAAGCGCTGGGACAGAGAACTGTTCGTGTGGGAAGGTCTCATTTTACCAGAGCGGGTGTGCAAGAAGATGATAGATAGAGTCATTGGAACTTTGTACGAACAATACATTTATTAATATGGCATTCAGGTCTCTGTTTGTCTGGTAACCGAAACTAGTCACTATTAACATCACATTAAAATCTCAAAACATAGAATAAAGAACAGCTTGTATTATAACACTCAATTTGAGCATGCAACCTTAGACGGTCTTCATTGATTTTTTTAAAAACAAGTTTTAATAAATAACATGCCGTATTATTATTATTTATAGTTTGTTTTATTTCATATATATTCAAAGTTATCAGAACTAAGTTTCCAATTTCAATTTTTTTTTACACCTTTAATAAATTTGATGATTTTACTTATGGTAAAAGTAAAAGTCGATGGGCGGCTAAAGTCGGTATCAGCCAGTCAGCGAGGGAGTCTATCTTTTCAATGCGCTAGACAAGGAGATTGTTTTAGCATTGCTCTTACTTTAACGCACAGATTCTGTGCTACTCATACGCTGAGTTTGCGAGACTGGTATCGAAAGGAACCTTGTGGTTACTTATGGTACAAACCTTAATATTGAATTTATTTAACTAATCTCAGGCAATATCTTAAAAAAAAATCATTTTTACACCCAGACCGGAGGTGTTTTTGTTTGTTGTGTATTGATAGTAGAAATCCCGATAGCTTATGTTTATAAGAAAATTAACTTCTATTTAAAGAAAAAAATCATTTGGGTATGAGATTCTTTATTACGATACTGTATTTAACTTGTTTGTCATTTAAACAACGGTTGTCGGAAAGATGCTCGGTCAATTTGTTAATTTGTTATCGACTGTTACATCAATCTAGAACCTATAAAATAATCCGACCCTATTGCCTTAATGGTAAACCCTATACTATAAAAAGGCTGGGTTTGTATATACTAGAGATTTACGAAGGCGAGATGTGTTTGAGCGGATCTTAGTGTTGGTTGGTATTGATATATTAAAAACTCTATCTGACGTGACGAAGTTCAGATTCTGGAGTTCTGGGGAATTGTGAGTACTCATCACGGTGTCACAGGACGACATCTGATCATGAAGAGATGGGTGGCTATTAGGGTCCCACAATGGGTTAAATAGAAAAAATAGTTTAATAAAAGTGTTTAAAAAATGAGTACGTCGAGAATGACTCGAAAAGAAACAAAGCGTCTTCAGCATGAATAACCAAAATGTTGAATCCCTGGTAAATCAAGACTCCAACATAATTCTGGGATTTGAGGAATGGTGAGATTACCACTTTATTGGCCTTATATCGGTTCCACGCTGAACTGGATGGTAGTACCTGTAGAGTCCCATCTAATGTGTTAAAATGATTAAAAAATGAGTATTAAATATTTTGTTTAGTAAAATGTGTGAGTTTTTGAAAAAAAAAAGAATAACGCAGAATAGATGCAGCAGCAGATAAATAAAACAAAACATCTCGCATTAAAATAACCAACAAGGGTTGATTGCATTAAAATTCAGCAACTATGTTCATGTTTGACTAAAACTATTTGTCTGAAACCCATCCAGCCTGTCTTAGAGTTATAGAATAAATCCTGTAACGAATGATGGGCAGAGAGTTCTAATTGATCAGGGTTGGAATAATGCCCAAACCTACCCCTGTTCTCTCCAATCACTCAGCTGTCATGTCAAGCCCTATCACCTATATGATTGTCCTTTATCATTATTACTCTATGGGTTAAATGATTTAAAAAAAAATTAAATGTGTTTTTTTAAAATTGAATACCAGCAGAATGAATAAAAAAACATCTACGGATAAAATAACCAAGGGTTGACATGCCGTAAAATCCAACAATTCCAAACCTGTTAAAATGATTGTGAAGATATGTTTTTTTTTAATACTTTATATATTGAGAGCAGAATGTTACACTTTTTTTTTCAGCGTGAATAAAACATGTTTATGCACGATACTGTATCTAACATGTTTGTCATTTAACAACATGTTGTGGAAAAAGCGTCGCGCCATAATGTTTATTTCCGGCAAAGGACAGCACGTGATCAACCGATTTCTTGATCCTGTTAATTTGAGCCCACGACTGTCGGTTAGTTGTTGTATTAGTATCTAATTATTTTATATCCTTAATGTGTATCGAGTATATAATTTACACGTGGACTTAATAGCTGGAAGCACGACAAGTGTGTGTCGGCGCTTCATTAGAATGCACAGTCACAATTCTTACGAGGACTACGCCGGTCGGCAAAGCTGAAGAAGAACGGACGCCGAACACAAAAAAAAAGGCGGGCCGTAAGGGAGGAGAGAGAGAGAGAGAGAGAAGAGAGAGAGAGAGAGAGAGAGAGAGAGGAGAGAACAAAAACAAGAGCATTGGTTAATTTGACAAGGCAGGGATCAATCGGGGTCACTCAGGGAGTCAGGATTCAAGAAAGAAAAAGAAAAAAAAATTTGGGTTGGTTTGGTTATGTTGGTTGATTGGTTGGATTTTACGGCATGTCACAACGTTTGCTAGGTTATTTTTCTGATAGTAGTAGGATTTGGGTTTATACACTCCATAAATCCCAATAAATCTGGTGCTAGGATTTGAACTCCCTGTCAATTTCTACGATGGTGACCATTACATAACTCACCTTGAGTTTGATGGCTGGGTTTGTTGATTCTGTGACATGCCAACATTACATGGGTCATTTAATGCCGAAGTCAGTCTTTTTATAGGGTGGGTTAGCTCAGTCGGTAGAGTATTCACCTAAGAATCGTAAGGTTCCGGATTTCCGATAACAACCCTCGCCAATTCAGCGCATGAGGAAACTCAATATAGTTGCGTGGGGAAGTGGCCTAAGGTGTATGCAGCCGATCAACGAGTGAGTCTATCCCTGTTTTCACTGCGCAGACAAAGGAGATATTTTTGCTTGAGGTGCAGCGCGCTAGACCATAGCTTCTTCTTACGCACAGTTTTCCTGGTCTACTCATAGCGCTGGTTCAAATGTTCGATACGGCTCGCACTCAGGCGTAATGAGTAGCAGTGATTGTGCGGTAAAGTAAGGGAGTGATGGTAGGTGTGACTGTCCACCTCGACGCAAAACATACTCCTTGGTCTGCGCTTAGGTGAAGAAGGGGAATAAAAAGTCGTCGGGGTGGCCTAAAGTCGGTATCAGCCAAATCAGCGAGGAAGTCTATCCCCTTTTCACTAGCGCTAGACCAAGGAGATTGTTTTTTGCGTCTGAGGTGGACAGTCACACCTACCATCAGCTCCTTACTTTACCGCACAAATCACTGTGCTACTCATACGCTGAGTTGGCGAGGGCCGGTATCGAACTAGAAACTCAGCGTATGAGTAGCACAGGGAACTGTGCGGTAGAGTAAGAAGCTGATGGTCGGTATGGCGCTGCACCTCAGATGCAAAAATGATCTCCTTGGTCTGGCGCTAGTGAAAAGGGGATAGACTCACTCGTTGATCGGCTGATACCGACCTTAGGCCACCCCAACGACTATATTAGGTTTCCTCATGCGCTGAATTGGCGAGGGTTGGTATCGAATCCGGAACCTTACGATTCTTAGGTGAATACTCTACCGACTGAGCTAACCCACCCTATAAAAAGACTGACTTCGGCATTAAATGACCCATGGTAATGTTGGCATGTCACAGAATCAACAAACCAGCCATCAAACTTGAAGGTGAGTTATGTAATGGTCACCATCGTAGGAAATTGACATGGGGAGTTCAAATCCTAGCACCAGATTGTATTGGGGATTTATGTGAGTAGTAAATACCCCAAATCCTACTACTATCAGCATAAAATAACCTAGCAACGGTTGACATGCCGTAAAATCCAACCAATCAACCAACATAACCAACCAACCCAGATTTTTTTTTCTTTTTCTTTCTTGAAATCCTCGACTCCCTGAGTGGACCCCGATTGATCCCTGGCCTTTGTCAAATTAACAATGCCTTTGGTTTTTGTTCTCTCTCTCTCTCTCTCTCTCTCTCTCTCTCTCTCTCTCTCTCTCTCTCTCTCTTCCCTTATCGGCCCGTTCTTTTTTTGTGTGTCTGGGCGTCCGTCTTCTTCAGCTTTGCCGACGGCGTAGTCCTCGTAAGAAATTGTGACTGTGCATTCTAATGAAGCCGACACCACTTGTCGTGCTTTCAGCTATTAAGTCCGACGGTAAATTATATACTCGATACACATTAAGGATATAAATTAATTAGATACTAATAACGAACTATACCCGACAGTCGTGGGGCTCAAATTAACAGGATCAAGAAGATCGGTTGGATCACGTGCTGTCCCTTTGCGCGGGAAATAAACATTATGGCCGGACGTCTTTTTCCGACAACATGTTGTTTAAATGACAAACATGTTAGATACAGTATCGTGCATAAACATTGTTTATTTCACGCTGAAAAAAAAGTGTAACAATTCTGCTCTCCAATTATATAAAGTATTAAAAAAAAACTATATCTTCACAATCATTTTAAACAGGTTTGGAATTGTTGGATTTTACGGCATGTCAACCCTTGGGTTATTTTATGCCGTAGATGTTTTGGTTTTATTCATTCTTGCTGGATATTCAATTTTAAAAAAAAACACATTTAATTTTTTTTAAATCTATTTAACCCATAGAGTAATAATGATAAAGGACAATCATATAGGTGATAGGGCTTGACATGACCAGCTGAGTGATTGGAGGAGAACAGGGGTAGGTGTTGGGGCATTATTCCCAACCCTGATCAATTAGAACTCTCTGCCCATCATTCGTTACAGGATTTATTCTATAACTCTAGATACAGGCTGGATGGTTTTCAGACAAATGGTTTTAGTCAAACATGAACATAGTTGGCTGGATTTTTATGGCATATCAACCCTTGTTGGGTTATTTAATGCCGTAGATGTTTTGTTTTATTTATTCTTGCTGGGTATTCTTTTTTTTTTTTTCAAAAACTCAATTTTATAAACAAATTTTTAATACTCATTTTTTAATCAATTTAACACATTAGATGGGACTCTAACAGGTACTACCATTCCAGTTCAGCGTGGAACTGGGAGTAATGGCAATAAAGTGGTAATCCACATTCCTCAAAATCCCAGAATTAGTTGGTTGGTTGATTTTACGGTATGTCAACCATTGTTGGGTTATTTTATGCTGAAGACGTTTTGTTTGAGTCATTCTTGACGGATACTCATTTTTTAAACACTTTTATTAAACTATTTTTTCTATTTAACCCATTGGTGGGACCCTAATAGGCACCACCTCTCTAGATCAGAGTGAACCTGTGAGCAACGGTGATGAAGGGGTACTCCACATTCCCCAGAGCTCCAGAACTGGAACTTCGTCGTCAGATAGAGTTTAATATCATACCCAAGACACTAAGACCCTAACACATCGCCTTCTAGTATATAGACAAACCCCAGCCCTTTTTATTAGTATAGGGTTTACCATTAAGGCAATAGGGTCGGGATTATTTTATAGGTTCTAGGGATTGATGTAACCAGTCGATAACAAATTAACAAATTGACCGAGCATCTTTTCCGACAACCGGTTGTTTAAATGACAAACAAGTTAAATACAGTATCGTAAATAAAGAATCTCATACCCAAATGATTTTTTTCTTTAAATAGAAAGTTAATTTTCTTATAAACATAAGCTATCGGGATTTTACTATCAATACAAGCAACAACAAAAAACACGCTCCGGGTGGTGTAAAAATGATTTTTTTTTTAAGATATTGCCTGAGGGATGGTAGTTAAAAATTCAATATTAGAGGGTTTGTACCATAAGTAACCACAAGGTTCCAAGTTCGATACCAGTCCTCGCCAACTCAGCGTATGAGTAGCACAGGAATCTGTGCGGTAAAGTAAGGAGCAGATGCTAAAACAATCTCCTTGGTCTAGCGCTATTGAAAAGGGGATAGACTCCCTCGCTGACTGGCTGATACCGACTTTAGGCCGCCCCATCGACTTTTACTTTTACCATAAGTAAAATCATCAAATTTATTAAAGGTGTAAAAAAAATTGAAATGGAAACTTAGTTCTGATAACTTTGAATATATATTGAAATAAAACAAACTATAAATAAATATATAATACGGGGCATGTATTTATTAAAACTTGTTTTTAAAAAAATCAATGAAGACCGTCTAAGGTTGCATGCTCAAATTTTGAGTGTATATAATACAAGGCTGTTCTTTATTCTATGTTTTGAGGATTTTGGGTAATGTGATGTTAATAGTGACGTAGTTTCGGTTACAGACAAACAGAGACTGAATGTCCATTATTATAAATATTGGTGTTCGTACAAAGTATGACTGTTATCATCTTGCAACACCCTCTGGTTAAAAATGAGACCCTTCCACACAACTCTTCTTCACTACTCTCGTTGTAGTCAGTGGTAACCGGAGGTAAACATATCCTTTCAAAGAATTGATTGAATATCACCAAAAACATAATTGGTGTTATTTGTCTGAATCTTTTAGATGAGGCTTGATAATTTGTAATATTTGGATTTTGGGACTATTGTCCTCATCTTTATTCTTATATATACAACGTTTCTACTAATGTGAACTCCGGCCTTCTTCAGGTGTTTCGTTTCGAACTCGGGAATGCTTTCCAACTCAGGACCATTCTCTTCGAAATCTGGAACCAAATAATTGGTGTTATTAGCCTAAAACCCAACCGTGGAGCAAGTTTTCAGCTACCATATATGAATTTTATTTACAGTTGAAATAAATGACTCACCTGTTGAGACGGAGTATTTCTTTGAGGGGGTGCTGTTGCTCTCCACACTGCTCGGTCGGGATGTGACTGGATTTGCCCTTGGGACAAAAGTCATAAAGTCTTTCGACACGTGCTGGGTCGCCATATTGGGAATCACCATTGTATTTTTCATCCTTTTAAACTGATACTTTAAACGCGAAGTTCAGTTTAAGATTCTTGTCTGGTTTCTGTAGGCGTACTCTGGTATAAAATGTACTAATGAACCCAACTTATATTTATAGACTTTTCCAAAACAGCTAAATCGGATAATTGGTTAAATCGGCCAATCAAAAACGCCCAAACATGTATGTAATTTGTTAGTTAAAGGCGTTTATAAAATGCCCTAAAATTATTTGCTGGAAGCCCAGATCAACAGACGAGAATTATAAAACTCTCTAAGGACGGAGCAGCGGACAAGCATTAAAACTGACACTACATCTTTCTACTTCAAGAAAGAATCAAACTTTATGCCACAAGGGATCTCCACTGTAAAACTACTTTCAACTACAGCCCTAAAATGGCTACACGAATCGTAACAGTTTATCTAACCAAAATTTAGTGTTGCAGCCATTTTAAACGTTTAAGTCTCAAAATGTAAGTAATGTCCGCGAGGCAAAGAGGGTCGAATGAGCGGGGATAGGTGTCTGCGCATTGATTCACAATCCGACACAGAAAAAAAATGAGATTCTCATGTTTGTTTTGTTTTGTTTTGTTTTGTTTTGCGGCATATCAACCTCGATGGGTCATTTAATGCCGACTAAGTTTTAAAATAGATTCGTAGCGATAGTTTGGTAGAAAACAAATGTATGTATATATATATATATATATAAACATATTTGAACTATTGTTTAGTTACTCATATTTTCGAGTACAATCCAACTTCTTTTAGGAAATGTAAAATCCTGGATGGTCTTATTTTCGTGAAAAGTTTTTTTTCTAATTACTTGCTTGGTAGTATTTTGTTCGCACTAGATCAAAGTCTACACACTCTAGCAGTATATGTTTCACTGTAAATCTATCTTGACATGTAGTGCATATTGGGGGTTCTGTGGCCTCTCGTAAATGATGAGGGGTGATGTAGGTATGTCATATGTAAAGGCGGGTCAGCACAACTTGTTCTCTTCTATTTTTGTTGTATTTTAAGTTACATTCTTCAATGGTTGGTTAAATGTTTGGAAGTTTGTTCAGATTATAAAACGGTTGTGAATAAAATTACCATTTAAAAAAATGGCAATGGAATGTACTCAGATTCTTATTAAGACGGTTCGGCGTTTTGTCGTATCAAATCAAACATCTACTTTGGCCAATATCGTTAAAAGTCGTCTGGTATAAGTATATCCGCCATTTTGAATATGACCTATTCGTAACCCGCGAAAACATTACGGCTTTTTTTCCTCACGCAAAACCGGACCAAGTTGATTGGAAGTTTCCACCTGGGCTGGATGACGATATCTTTTCTAAGTGACATACATCTGTGGGATAAATAAATAAAAAAAAACAGGTTATATTTATTTACTTATAAAAACATTTATTTACATATATAAAACACAATATGACTTATCAGATATTTTGTTATTAATAACAAAATATTCGGATATCAAGGGCATCTCAGACATTTGTTTTCATATTAAAAATATCTTGGATTTTTTTTTTTTTTGTATGTTAAGGGCATCTTGAAATTTGTTTATGTTAGGTACCTCGGGAATTTCATTTATGTTAAAGCATCTCGTAATTTTTTTTATTAAGGGCATCTTATGTTAAGGGCATCTCGAGAAGTTTTTATGTTAAGGGTATTTCGGTATTTTTGTATGTTAAGGAATCTTGAACATGTTTAGTATGTTTGTATGTTAAGAGCATCTTGGATTTTTTTATGTCAAGGGCATCTCTGATATTTGTTAATGTTAAGAGCAACTCTGACATTTTTTGTAATGTAAAAGGCATCTCTGTCATTTTTTATATCAAAGGAATCTCAGGTATTTTGTTAAGAGCATCTTTGATACTTTTTTGATGTTAAGGGTGTCTCGGATATTTTTTTCAAATGTTACGGACATCTCAGATTTTTTTAATGTTAAGGATATCTCGGATATTCCTTTAATTTTAAGGGCAACTCGGACAATTTTTTTTTGAAAACATCTCTGATATTTTCTTTTGTTAAAATCATCTCTGATATTTTTTTTTAAATGTTAAGGGCATCTCTGACATCTTTTAATGTTAATGGCATTTCTGGTATTTTGTTAAGGGCATCTCGGACATTTTGATGCTAAGGGAACCTAGAGCGTTTCGTCATTGCTCTCTCCACTGTTCGATCGAAATGTATCTGGACAAAAATCATAAAGTTTTCGTCACTTAGATTCTAAACAAAATCTTAGTCGGCACAACTTGTGCTTTTAGCTATCAAGTCAGAAGGTAAATTAGATACTTGATACACATTAAGGATATAAATTAATTAAATAGTAAGGGTATTTTGCTATCAAGGGCAGATCAGGCATTTTTGGGCACCTTAGACATTTCAGCTATTAGGCGCATCTCGGGTATATTTAATTTTCACGGGGGTGATTGAAAAAGTAATGCCATTTTGTTTAGGACATGTATAATTACATTTTGTTTAGGACAGGTATAATGTTTACCTCTCAAACCCTCTCTCATGAGGCCCCATGAAAGAGGGTTTGGGAGGCAAACATTATTCCAGTGACGACGAAGTAAAATCTGTTGTGAAGAAGTGGTTTAAAGAACAGTCAACAGAATTTTGAATTTTACGGGGCAGAGATACATGCTCTCATATGAATGTGGAACATTGCTATTGAGAGAAACGGTGACTATGCGGAAAAGTGGGGGATGTGATCCACAGAGGATGTAGGATAGATGTTCCTGCGTTGGTAATTATACCTGTTCTAAACAAAATGGCATTACTTTTTGACTCGTACTTTTTAAGAACAGATTTGTTTGATTTTATTTTGTTTTAAGAATATTTATGATAGTACAAGAATTATAGGTATTAATGTGAGACCAACATCAAATCCTTATAATACATTAGTGCATCCATGGATACACTAACATTGAACATTCAGTAAGAAAAGACAAATAACTCGCATGAACAAAGCTCATAGGATTTTTTTAAATATACGTATCATGTAACAACAAAATAACATAAATATATCAATACCCGTGTTCCTTAATTGCACGACCGTTATCATCTTGCAACACCCTCTGTTTAAGAACGAGACCGTTCAAATCGTCCAAGATGAAATGCAAAAATTGTTGCTTATCCGCTGAATTCTTATTTCCTATGATCGACATCACCCCAGCTAAATAATGGACCATTCCGTTTTTATTTTAAAGAAAGAGAAGGAAGAAAAAAGGACATGCAACACAGAGAAAAATATAATAAGAAAGAAAGAAGGTAAAAAAGAAAGACAATAGGGGGGAATATAGAAAGAGGGGGAGCTTGCGGAAGCGATAACGCTAATCTGTTTCAATCGAACATAATGAAAAGATGAAAAGACGGAAAGAAAGAAAAAAAAGTAAGAGAGTGAAATCAAGATTATTAAAAAAGAGCTTCAAATATTTAATACAAACTTAATAACTTACCAATGAAGCACATTTCCTAATGTGATGGGTGAAGCGGATGAAGTTCATGAAGTTCATGAATATTGGGTTTAAACTTTTAAATTATCATACTGTGGTATATCTACAGATCCTGCTAGTTATACATATGTTCCAAACAGGTTGATTGTACAATACGAAGGGCACAAGTAAATGGTTAGAAAAGACTTACTGTATCTTCTATAGTTTTCATGGCGAGGTGTAATAAATTCTATGTCGAAATTGGAGACTAATTGTCTCTATTCGATTCAATGAACAGAACTGAGAAATATGTCCTTTTCGCTCCACGAACGAGGACTGAAAACAGATAGGTCTTATCTCTTTGAAGACCGGTTGGTTGGTTAGTTAGTTTGGTTGGTTTTACGGCATATATTCGGGTCATTTAATGCCGGATCAAGACATTTTGTTTCTGACAGTATCTGCTGTTGCTCAAATGGTTACCCTTTCAAATATTAAAACAGGCTCATCGCTGCTTAACTTTAGTGATTGATATACCTTATTTCCCCGAAAATAAGACCTATCTGCAAAATAAGACCTAGTGTGATTTTTCAGGATGATTTTAATATAATCCCTCCCCTTAGAATAAGCCCTAGTTCAGAAGAACGGCAGACAGACGAAAGAAATAAGCATTCTTCACAGTCACATCATGCCACGCAAACAATCGAACCCGAAAATAAGCCCGAGTGTTATCTTTCTGAGTGAAAACTAATATATATATATATACCAAGTCCCTCCGCACGAGCAGGATGCGACACAAGGTCAATTTCTTAAGCGCAGTTTAGCAGATTTGAATTCAGAGTTTTCCTTCTTCTAGACTGGTTGCCTAATCAAGGTTAAAGAGCCCAGTCTGCCCTACTATTTACCCATAGCTGGAGGGAGAATTGGATTCATACCTTTCCCAAGGGTATTAGCGCTATGTGAAATGCCAACAGGATTCGTCCAAGAATTGAACTCGCGTTGACGAGTCCATTTCCTACGACTCTAACCATTTGACCACGCGCCTCCATTGTGAAATCTAATAAAAAGCTCTGTTTATTTTCAGGGAAACACGTTGGCGGAAACCGGTGCTTTCAACGTAGAGCTTTGAAGACCGGGGGCTGAATTGTCACGTGACTAACGGACACGTAACTAACGGACACGTGACGTGGGAAGCCAACGTCCACAATCCAAGGGAAGGCGTTTTTTTCAATTGTTTTCCTACACTAGATCTGTCCACAGATTTAAAAGATCAACACATTGTAACCTTTTTTTAACACCTTCAGTGCCGCTTGTGTTTTCCTCTTTACTGACATGCACGGATCAAGACAGAGACAGTTATTAGTCCGGGGGTTGCGTGAGAAAACAAAATTAAACCAAGATGTTTTGGCGGAGAATGGGTTAAGAGGTCATTTAGTTCGTTTACGCGCATTTCGGTAGAGCATCAGCCTATGAACCACAAGGTTCCAAGTCCGATACATGATAAAAAGGGGGTTGAGGGCTTGCCTAATTAAGGGCCAAAGTGTAATGGTGCATGTTATAGACTGCTCAGTTACCAAGATTCAGTAAAAGTAATTTACAAGTCCACAGCATAATTGAAGAAAGATGTAAAGTTTCAAATCACTTGTGGTGTTAGTAAATCCATAGTGTTGTAGATAAAAGCCTTCAGAGGTGTCAAAATCCAGATATTTTGTTTTTTCATTAGACAAATATGAAAATAGATGGAAATTAATCCGACAGTATGAATTTAATATTTTTGAAAATACAAATGATGTTTATAATTGCTGACAGAAATCTGTTTCGACCGCTTTAATAGATCGGTCATCCTCAAGAGCAACATATGAGAGAAAGACGGGATGAACAACCGTTAGAAGAAAAAGTTACAAACAAAACGCTATTATTCTTTCTTCAATTATGCTGTGGACTTGTAAATTACTTTTTTAATAGCTGGAATATATCATGAACAATTTTGATACTCATTATACACTTTTATATAATTTTACATCAAACTCTTTTGAGTTTTATTATGAACTATAATGCTTCTGATTTTTAAAAATATAATTTATTTTATTTTTAACACAGAACATGCATTTTTTAAAAATTCCAGCATTGAATAATAGCGTTTTGTTTGTACCTTTTCTTTTAACGGTTGTTTCATCCCATCTTTCTCTCATATATTATATATATATATATATATATATATATATAAACACTGACAGTATAAAAAAAATTTCCGGCTTTATAGTCTATAATCACACAATACAAACTTTCGCATGCAGAAAAAAAATTATTAAAAAAAAAAAGACCAAATCATCTGCACCTCCTGAAAATAATCAGTTAATACTATTATTTTTTTAAAAAGATGCAGGAGTTATTTAAGTTGAATATACTAAAGTGCTCAATACAAAATGTAGAGCGAATAAATAATAAAGTATACTGAGTCAGAGAACATCTACCTAGGTTTCACCTAACGGATCATCAGGATAATTCTGACTTATATCATATATATATATATACAAGGTGTGTCAAAAAAAAGTATCGAGATTTTTTGTACTTTTTGACACATCTTGTATTCTGTAAAAAAAAAAAACAACGTTCCATTCATTTTCATTCTATCTTAATAAATACAGCTTTAAACTTGGTGCTTTTTGACACTACTTGTATTCTGAAAAAATAACGTTCCATTCATTCTTCATTTCTATCTTGGTAAATACAGTTTTAAACTTGGCACTCTTTTAACACACTGTATTCTGAAAAAAAAATCAATGAATGGAACGTTATTTTTCAAATACAAGGTGTATCAAAAAGCACAAAAAAAAGTTTTTGATACACCTATATAATATTCTATATATATATATATATATATATATATATATATATATATGTGTGTGTGTGTGTGTGTGTGTGTTTTCGCATAAAAAACCCAAGGGTTTAGATGTCGTAAAATCTAACCAACTAACCAATCAAAAATAGTCTCCAAAATATTTAGGAATCACAGAAATGTTTATTTTCGATGATGTTTACATCATTTTAAAGTTTCAACGTGTATCTATTTTTCTACATAATCGCCATTTGGTATCTTGCATGCGATACTATGGTCCAACACCACAATACGCATTGTGATTGGCATTGGACCATGTTATCGCAGACAAGATACCAATATTGCAGGTCTCACCTACGTTGTTTTTAAATCTCAAACTAGTTCTCAAATATCGTTCTACACTTTATTACAGAATTGATTCATTTCATAACAAGTCTTATTACCCTTGCATCCCAAACCAATCATTTTCTTACTAACTATAATAACGATAAAAAACTGGCTTCTTAGAATTTCTCTCATTTAAATTTTCTTCATTTAATAATATTCATACAATGTCTGCTATTTACACAGTAGTATTGCAACGAACAAAGCCTTCATCAGATGATCACTCTGGATTCAGGCATGGTTTCGGGGCTGAAGCATCATTACCGCTAACCCAGAGCGCCCCAGCAGTATCTCAATATACCACCAGACTTTGTCAGTTTGATGTCACATTGTAGGATTGCCATATCCACGCTGATGCGGTTAGAGCTTTATCCTGGATCTTTTTGATGTATTTCCTCTTGTCTGGTTGAGAAAGTCCAAGTTTAGTCAAAAATGCCAAGGTTGAGTTGGTAATAGATCCCCGGCATCCGACTTCGATAGGAAATACATCCGTTATCCATCCATTTCTTACGCATTGTTCTCGTAAATCTTCATATTTTTCCAACTTACACTGATGTGCTCAGTCAAGATTTTCCTCAAATGGAACTGTTAATTCAACGATGAAAAGTTTTTTTTTGATTAACAGATATTTTAGTTATATTGACCACGAGACAATCCCAAACTCACACACACACACACACACACTAATAATCACACGAAACCTTATACGTCAGCAAACAAGAATATCAAACATAAAAATGTATACGCATATGCACGCGTAGGTGTGAACATGACTTCACGCTTTTTACGTGCGTTTCTCTGTACATGCATGCCAGCATACGCTCACGTACGAACAGAACAGGCACATCCGACTTTATACATAACACACGTAAACACGTAAACAAACAAGTGACACGAGAATACAGTTAAACAAACGCAGAATAAATGGTAATAAAGGACTATTTGCTCGTAAATTCCTACCATAAAATAAACTGAACCCCCATTTTATGTCCGTGTTTTTGCAATAAATGTTTTATTTTTCTTGCACCCGTTATGTTACAATACAAAATATATTTTATTTATTTATTTTAATATTAATTTCAATGTGCATATTCTAAAAGTGTTTATTTTGTGAGAATGGTTACTTTTATGACCGTAATTTTGTTTTTTCGTCGATGATGATTAAAATCTGACGTTTTTATTTTAGAGTACCAAAGCCAAAAAGAAATAACAACAACAAAAGGTAATCTTCAACTTTTTACGCGTAAATTCCTGCCATAAAATTAGGCTTGGGCATTTTATGGTAGGAATTTACGAGTAAAAAGTTGAAGTGTAAAAACGAACATTCACAAAAAAGTTCATTCATACACTGTAGTTAAACTGTCATGGATCACCACCAAATAAGTTTCCGTTTTAATTTTGATGACGATTTCAAGTTAACCATATATATATATATATATATATATATATTATATATATGTGTACATATATATATGTGTGTGTGTGTGTGTGTGTGAGTAGTTTGTGAAATTCAAGTAGATGTCTGTTATTAAGTGTATATATTAATATATATATATATATATATATATATATATATACGTAAAAAAATATGTGTGAACATGTGTAAATGTCAACTGTGTCTCCGTTAGATCAGACCTACCCCTTTTCCCAACTGTCTACCTATCAACCTACCTATCGATCTATCTACACTCATACGCATAACGAGATACGTGTGTGTGTGAATATCAACTCTATGCATGAGGTGGGGGGGGGTTAAAAATTAATGTAGTGGCGCCAGTCATTTTTTTACCTATGGGATCCAAGCACTGCAACACCGGCGGAAGAAATGTGTGGAAGAGGGCACATGTTGAAAAAAATAAACCTCATTTGGTCACATTCACGAGTATATTGGTCAGACTATGAACTGTTCAGTTGTCCTTTGTATTTCTCTCTCTCTCTCTCTCTATATATATATATAATAATATAATATTATATATATATATATTATATATATATATATATCCGTTCGCAAATGTCAAGAATAGATATTACATGGGAATTTATGTGACCCCGGTTTCAAAGGTTGGTCACCACTAACTCACAAGTGGGCTTGTGATAACCACACACACACACATAATATATATATATATATATATATATATATATATATATATATATATATATATAAACCTAATATATGGAAACCTAACATCTTTCTTCAAATTACCATGTGGACTTGTATATTGTTAACAGCTGAAAATATATACATACTATACTATTTTGATACCCACTTTACATTTTTTATATATTTTACAATTTTTACAATAAACTCTTTTGAGTTTACCTTGAACTATAATGCTTCTGATTTTTAATTTTAAAAAAAATAAAATTTATTTTATTTTATTTTTAAACAGAACATGCATTTTCAAAAATTTTCAGCGGTTGATATCAGCGTTCGTTTTGTTAAACAGTCTTTTATACGGATATTTTCTTCTCGTCTAGTCGCTCTTTTTGATGAGACCAACTTATCGTTTCGGTCGAACAAGCCTGTCAGCAATCACATAACAACACATCATATGTTTTTCAAAATGTATATTTCATACTGTCGGATAATTTCCATATATTTTCTATATATATATATATATATATATATATATATATATATATATATCGGTCACTTCGCATTTATCAGTCAGTCTGTAGTATATTTAGCTATGAGATAACACACACACCACACACGCGCGTGCGCATATAAATAATATATATATATATATTATATATAATATATTAATATATTAGACAAAAACTGACCCGTTGGGTCAACCATTGAGCTCTCGCGTATAATTGGGATTAGGGAAAGATAGGGTCTGCCAAAATGTCGTCTGATATTCATTTTAAAGCGATTAAGATAATTAAATTGACTATTAAGGTCAAATTTTTGTCCAAGTCGAAAAATTGTAACATCAGTAAAAAAAAAAAAAAAGAAAAAAAGAGCGAATAATCAGGGAATTATCGGATTTTAATGAAATTTTCAGTATTGATTTATCAATTAATGAATTTATAATGCATTAGTTATTTTATTTCAAAACTTTAATTAAGTATTTCTGCTATGATAAATTAATATATAAAATTCATTTTTAAATTGAGCAGCAAAATGTTAAGTTTTAAAAGTCAATTATTAGATTCTTTAAAATATTTTTTTAATAACTACTTTACTTTAGTATCAATCACGCATATATTTTTGATCGAAACTGTATTGGAAATTAGAACACACATTATTCATGCAGAAAATAGTATCAATCTCAAAATACCACACCGATATTTTGCGCCCTAAAACTGTCAAAATTAAGTGACTTTGAAAAAATCAGAAAGTTTGAAATAAAATAACTGATCATTATAAATTCATCATTGATAAAAATAAACACTGAAATTTCATTAAAATCTGATAATTCCCTGATTTTTGTTAAAATAAATTTCAAACAGGGGTCAAAATGTATTGAAAAAACACGGATTTTTTCGACGATTTGGTATACCTAGTTAATTTCAATATATTTTCCCTTTAAAAAAAAATTTCAAACAAAATGTGACAAAATAAAAATGTTAAATCTACGAGACTTTGTGGAGTTAGTAGTTTTCTCCTACATTTTTTTTTTTTGGGGGGGCTTTTTTTTCTTTTTTCTTCTTACTTTTCTTTTTTTCTTTTTTTTTCCTTTCTTTTTTTTTCCATTTTTTTTTTTTCTTTTATCTTTAATTTTTTTACATTTCCTTCTTTTTTCTTTTTTTTTTTTGTTTTATTTCTATTGCCGATGTGCAAGAAGAAAAAAAACTCATTACCACATTAAAATTATTGTTCCTACCTTCCTGAAAGATTTCGATATGACGATGATTATCGACACGCGATTAGATGCATGTGACCCTAGTTATCATTCCTAGAATACCTATCTCTCACGTGGTCTGTTCCNTTAAAAATAAAAAAAAAAAAAAAAGAAGGATAAAAATATTGGATTTTATTCATAATACTCCATTGAAGCCATTATTTTCCTTATAACTCATGTCCTTGACTTCGGACAACAAACAATTCTCATGCCCCTTTCTTCTTTCTTTCTTTCTTTCTTTCTTTCCATATCCTCACACATTCGCACCAGTGTCTCCTGGTTGTTGAGGGATCAAGTTATAGCAAGTCTCTTCAACATTCAATGGTCTCTTCACTTCACTTTATTACTACATCCTACACACCTTTTTGTTGGACTATATTTTTTGCCATTAGAGTAGAATACAACAATTGTTCATAAATAAGTCCACCCTTTTCACTGTTCAAAACACACTTAACACGTTGACCGCGATGTGCACCATATATAGTACACATATATCAAATTCCATACATTTTTCACCAAGAGTAATATAATAATAATAATAATAATAATAATATACTGTATATAGACCAATACATTCTTAAAGAAGTAAAAAATAACCGAAAAATATTGCAATGGCCTGGATCGACTACAGAAAAGCATATGACATGGTCCCACATACCTGGATTTTAGAATGTTTAAAAATGTACAAAATTTCCAACAACATCATAAATTTAATTGAAAAAGCCATGGAAAACTGGAGAGTTCAATTAAAAGCCGGAAAGCAATCCCTGGCAGAAGTAAAAATCCAAAGAGGTATCTTCCAAGGAGACTCATTATCACCACTACTGTTCATTAAAGCAATGATGCCTCTCAATCATATACTTAAAAAATGTACAGGGGGATACAAATTCACTAGCGCACAAGAAAAGATAAACCACCTTATGTACATGGATGACATAAAAAAAATTTTGCAAAAAATGAAAAAGAATCTGGAGAGCTAATCAAACTATAGAATATTAAGCCAGGAATAGGGATGGAATTTGGAATTGAAAAGTGTGCTATGCTAGTAATAAAACAGGGTGAAAGAAAACTAATGGATGGAATACAACTGCCAAATCAGGAAACTATAAAATCACTTGATGAAAATGAAAGCTACAAATACTTAGGAATTTTAGAAGCAGACAATATCAAGCAAGCAGAAATGAAAGGAAAAGTTAAAAAAAGAATATCTCAGGAGAACTAGAAAACTTCTAGAAACCAAACTTAACAGCAGAAGTCTGATCAAAGGAATCAATACCTGGGCTGTCCCCATTATAAGATACTCAGGACCATTCTTAAAATGGACAAAAAAAGAACTCAGACAGATAGACCAAAGGACGAGAAAACTAATGACCATGCACAAGGCTCTCCACCCCAGAGACGATAGAAATAGATTATATGTGCCAAGAAAGGAAGGGGGAAGAGGTCTTGCCAACATAGAGGACTGCGTAGAAACCACAATACAACAAGTCGAAGACTACACAAAAAAGAGCAAAGACAGATTACTTATGGCGGCCAACAATAGTAGATGGGGCATATGGACAAACATAAAAACAACAAAGACTAGAAAACAAAAATGGGAAGAAAAACAATTATATGGACACTTCAAACGACATATCGGAGAGGTTGCACATGAAAAAACCTAGATGTGGTTAAGAAAAGGAAACCTTAAAAGAGAAACTGAATCACTAATAATTGCCATAAGGACAAACTATATCAAAGCGAAAATTGATAAGACCCAACAAAATAGTAAATGTAGATTATGCGGTGACAGATATGAGACTGTAAACCATGTACTATGCGAATGCAGCAAACTAGCACGAAGGGAGTACAAAACTAGATATGACTGGGTTGGGAAGGTGATCCACTGGGAATTATGCAAACAATTTAATTTTGACCATACAACAAAATGGTATATGCATAAACCAGAATCTGTTCTTGAGAACGAAACGCATAAAATTCTCTGGGACTTTGAAATAAAAACGGATCACCTTATCCCAGCAAGAAGACCAGGCCTAGTGTTGATTAACAAAAAAAAAGAACTTGTCAACTGGTGGATTTTACAGTTCCAGCAGATCACAGGGTGAAGCTAAAGGAAAATGAAAAAATGGACAAATACATGGGCCTTGTCAGAGAACTGAAAAAGTTATGGAATATGAAAGTCAAAGAAAATAATACAATTACAAATCTATATATATACAAAGGGCAGTTGTGTGTATATGTATGTCCAGAGGAAACTTCGAAAATAATACAATTAATTACAAAGTAAATATATATACACATTAAATATCACCACTTCTTGGTTTTTGAGCAAAAATAATAAAGGTTTGATTTATATTCGTGAAGATACTTGAAAAAATAAAATTTAAATGATAATAGCATAGTTTGTTGTTTTTGTTTTTTGGAGGGGGGGGGGGCTGCATTTAATATTTTAAATAGTAGACATTAATTTTTATTTCCCGAGCGGCTGGATCAACGCAACATCTTTTGTTTTTACATAGGGACTTTAATGGGGCATACTAAGAGGATCGAACTCGTGATTCAATAATAATGGATTTGTGAGACTAATTTTTTTACCTCACTCACTGGAACACTACCGTGTTTTCTCATATCTTATATCAATTTTCACTCCAAAATATAACACTAGGGTTTATTCTTAGGGATGTCTTATTGTTCATATATCGAAAAAAGTCATGACGTAGAAAATTATGAAATTTCAAAATAAACAGAAATTACAAAAAAAAAACAATCTACATTTATTCACCATAGACACGTTCTTATATTCAAAAACTCATTTACGAAAATTCTCTCCAAAATAATCATACCATTATCTTTTGTTATGTTATTTTGATATATAAATATATAAAGGTCTGTTTTGGTATGTCTTATAACTCATAACAGAAATGTCATTGTGCTAGAAGGCGGTGGCTGACGGTCTTAGTGAAAAGGGGGGATGCCATTAAGACAATCATATAGGTGATAGGGCTTGAAGAGAACAACCGATTTATTTTTAAAGTACCATTCGACCTGCACCCCACTCCTCTATCTCTCTCACACTCACACATATACATATATATTCACACACACAAGCACATCTAAATATATAAAGGTCTGTTTTGGTATGTACGTATCGTCTTATAACTCATAAAAGAAATGTCATTGTGCTAGAAGGCAGTAACTGATGGTCTTGATTCCAAAATTCTTGCGGAGTTTTCGTATGACTCAATTTCCTGTAGATTTTTCGCCCCTACTCTCATGTCGAGCAATAGAGGTCGGCATAAAATAACCCAACAAGGGTTGACATGCCATAAAATCCAACCAACCAACGGTAGTATTCTTGCATGCCAAAAAGCCATAGATCGTTTCCAGATTTATATTACAGATAGAACACCCCACACGCCGTCTAAAGCCGAAGAAAATAATATCTATCTAAATCTGACAAATTGCCTAACAAGAGAAAGGTCTTATACTGAATACTTAGCAACCAACAAAATTCCCTCCCTGCCAGCTGGGACTGTAGAACACGCCGACTTAACCCCTGCAGAGGGGTTAGTCACTCCAATGGGATTACCTGTCGGTTGTGGATGGTGACCTGTAAGTAAAGTAAAATCGACGGGCGGCCTAAAGTCGGTATCAGCCAGTCAGCGAGGGAGCCTATCCCCTTTTCACTAGCGCTAGACCAAGGAGATTGTTTTAGCATCTGAGGTGGAGCGCTACACCTACCATCAGCTCCTTACTTTACCGCACAGATCCCTGTGCTACTCATACGCTGAGTTGGCGAGTGCCGGTATCGAACCAGGAACCTTGTAGTTCCTAGGTGGATGTTCTACCGACTGAGCTAAATGTATAAATTATTAGTATTAGATAGTTGTATGGTTTCAAATATTCCGGGTCAAATTAGTTGTATTCGATAGGAATATTTGATATCATATAACTGTGCAAACGAATGAATATAGGCAATAAAGAAATGCGATTTTAAAAATCAGGTGGAACTTTATAAAATATAATTATGTTTGTAATCAAACAATTACAAATGAATCAAAATTTGGCATTAGATAACCCATAAGGAGTTGACGTGCCGTTAAACAAATAAACCAAACCAAATTTAAATAGTTATGATTACAATCAAACATTTACAAAGGAATCAAATTTCGGTATTAAATAACCCATAAAAAGTTGATATGCCGTTAAACAAATAAACCAATATAACCCCCCCTCTCTCTCTCTCTCTCTCTCTCTCTCTCTCTCTCTCTCTCTCTCTCTCTTCTTAAATTACTAGTATTAGATTGGAATACTTGAAACCATATATATATTTACCAACCCCTCCGCATAAGGTCAATTTCTTAAGCGGAGTTTAACATGTTTGAATTCAAAGTTTTTCTTCTCCTAGACTGGTTACCTAGCCATGGTTAAAGAGTCCAGTCTGTCCTGCTATTTACTCATAGCTGGAGGGATAATTGGATTCATACCTTTCCCAAGGTTATTAGCACCATGTGAAATGCAACCAGCTTCGTCCAGGAATTGAACTCGGGTAGACGAGTCCATTTCATATGTCTACTTGAAACCATTTAACTGTGTGCAAACAAGTGATTATTATATCAAACATTCACGAATTGATCAAATTTTGGTATTAAATAACCCATAAGGAGTTGATATGCCGTTAAACAAATAAACTCAACCATATATAAAACTATGTTTTGTGTAGTTTCTTTCATTTTATAATACTTTGCCATTCTCTTAAACGATTTCGAGGGTGGAGGGTTAAAAAGATCTGCATAAATCTTACCGATTGTCCTTTGTTTATTTTTGGCAGTATAGTCTTTCCGGAAAAGCTTGAGCGATGATAAGGAGATTTATCTGTGGGGAAAAATGTAAATTATTTAAGAGTGTATCACAAATTTTATCTTCAAAAGTTGATTAAAGAAAGAAAAAGAAAGAAAATCATGAAAGAAAAATAATCGTATAATCATGGCGTCATAAAAGGCTTATGTATCATTGTGGTAGACTGTTCAGCTAATAGGTCCCATGCAGCAACATTCAACATAGGTAGTCAAACTGTCAAGACTAGCAGCACGTAGCTTGCAGGGTGGCAACTTGAAGATACCGGATTCAAGTTGGGGTTGCTATCGGAGCCTATGTGATGCACAAGAACCCGTAATCGGCGATGAAGATAGTGTATCACTGACGACCATCTTGTATGCATTCATAAGATGTATCTCACGACTGGGTTCCAAAAAAACAACATACGAAAGAATAGTGGGTTTCAGAAAGGCATAAGAGGTTGTTTATTTTTCGCTCGCTTTTCAGTGAAAATCTTTTCTATCATAAATTCGATTCATTATTACTATCTCGCAAATTACGTGACTAGTTAAAACACCCCCATAATGGAGCACGAAAAATCGACGTGCATCTCATTGTGAAACACCCAGCAAAAGAGGATGAGTTCCCTTACTTCGGCTTGTGGTCCCGGGAAGGGGAAAGGAAATATACGTTTCTTTTCTCTTATGCAGAAAATTTTGGGACTTCGGGTTTTTTTATCTAGTTCAGGGGTCATTGACCGGTGACATACATTAAGTGCTTTTAGAATCTTAGTCTACTAAAAACTTTCTTTTCTTTTCTTTTTTTTTCTCTCTTTCTTTTGCTTTACCCAGAAATTTGATTACCGTTTTCTTTTCAATTCAAATTTTCTATAGACCGTTTAATTATGTCACAATCAAGAAGAAAAA
>CM042154.1:2990004-3022504 GCA_023376005.1 Doryteuthis pealeii | reverse complement strand
GAAATTTTTAATACTCATTTTTTAATCAATTTAACACATTAGATGGGGCTCTAACATGTACTACCATTCCAGTTCAGCGTGGAACTGGGAGTAATGGCAATAAAGTGGTAATCCGCATTCCTCAAAATCCCAGAATTAGTTGGTTGGTTGATTTTACGGTATGTCAACCATTGTTGGGTTATTTTATGTTGAAGACGTTTTGTTTGAGTCATTCTTGACGGATACTCATTTTTTAAACACTTTTATTAAACTATTTTTTCTATTTAACCCATTGATGGGATCCTAATGGGCACCACCTCTCTAGATCAGAGTGAACCTGTGAGCAACGGTGATGAAGGGGTACTCCACATTCCCCAGAGCTCCAGAACTGGAACTGGAGTTTAATGTCATAGCCAAGACACTAAGACCCTAAAACATCGCCTTCTAGTACACAGACAAGCCCCCAGCCCTTTTTATTAGTATAGGGTTTACCATTAAGGCAATAGGGTCGGGATTATCTTATAGGTTCTAGGGATTGATGTAACCAGTCGATAACAAATTAACAATATGGCCGAGCATCTTTTCCGACAACCGGTTGTTTAAATGACAAACAAGTTAAATACAGTATCGTAAATAAAGAATCTCATACTCAAATGATTTTTTTCTTTAAATAGAAAGTTTATTTTCTTATAAACATAAGCTATCAGGATTTTACTATCAATACAAGCAACAACAAAAAACACGCTCCGGGTGGTGTAAAAATGATTTTTTTAAAAGATATTGCCTGAGGGGTGGTAGTTAAAAATTCAATATTAGAGGGTTTGTACCATAAGTAACCACAAGGTTCCAAGTTCGATACCGGTCCTCGCCAACTCAGCGTATGAGTAGCACAGGGATATGTGCGGTAAAGTAAGGAGCAGATGCTAAAACGATCTCCTTGGTCTAGCACTATTGAAAAGGGGATAGACTCCCTCGCTGACTGGCTGATACCGACTTTAGGCCGCCCCGTCGACTTTTACTTTTACCATAAGTAAGTAAAATAATCAAATTTATTAAAGGTGCAAAAAAAAAGTTGAAATGGAAACTTAGTTCTGATAACTTTGAATATATATTGAAATAAAACAAACTATAAATAAATATATAATACCAGGCCTGTATTTATTAAAACTTGTTTTTATAAAAAAAACAATGAAGACCGTCTAGAGTTGTATGCTCAAATTTTGAGTGTATATAATACAAGTCTGTTCTTTATTCTATGTATTGAGGATTTTGGGTAATGTGATGTAAGCAGTGACATAATTTCGGTTACAGACAAACAGAGACCGAATGTCCATTATTAATAAATATTGGTGTTCGTACAAAGTATGACTGTTATCATCTTGCAACACCCTCTGATTAAAAATGAGACCCTTCCACACGAACAGTTTCTCTGTGTCCCCAGCGCTTTGGAGACCTCACTTTTGGGATTACTCTCGTACATACATTTGTAGTAAAAAGCAGTGGTCACCAGGGAGGTTATAGACATTATCCTTTCAAAGACGTTTATTGACTTTTTAATCATCACCAAAAACATAATTGGTGTTTTTTGTCTGAATCTTTTAGATGAGGCTTGATAATTTGTAATATTTGGATTTTTGGGACTATTGTCCTCATCTTTATTCTTATGAATACAACGTTTCTACTAATGTGAACTCCGGCCTTCTTCAGGTGTTTCGTTTTGAACTCGGGAATGCTTTCCAACTCAGGACCATTCTCTTCGAAATCTGGAACCAAATAATTGGTGTTATTAGCCTAAAACCCAACCGTGGAGCAGGTTTTCAACTACCTTATATGAATTTTATTTACAGTTGAAATAAATGACTCACCTGTTGATACGGAGTATTTCTTTGAGGGGGTGCTGTTGCTCTCCACACTGCTCGGTCGGGATGTGACTGGATTTGCCCTTGGGACAAAAGTCATAAAGTCTTTCGACACGTGCTGGGTCGCCATATTGGGAATCACCATTGTATTTTTCATCCTTTTTAACTGATACTTTAAACGCGAAGTTCTGTTTAAGATTCTTGTCTGGTTTCTGTAGGGGTATTCTGGTATAAAATGTGCCAATGAACCCAACTTATATTTATAGACTTTTCCAAAACAGCTGACTCAGCTAATTGGCTAAATCGGCCAATCAAAAACGCCCAAACATGTATGTCATTTGTTAGTTAAAGGCGTTCATAAAATGCCCTAAAATTATTCGCTGGAAGCCCAGATCAACAGACGAGAATTATAAAACTCTCTAAGGACGCAGCAGCGGACAAGCATTAAAACTGACACTACATCTTTCTACTTCAAGAAGGAATCAAACTTTATGCCACAAGGGATCTCCACTGTAAAACTGCTTTCACTTACAGCCCTAAAATGGCCACACAAATCGTAACCTTTTTTATTTAACAATCAGCGGACAAGGATTAAAACTGACACTACATCTTTCTACTTCAAGAAAGGATCAAACTTTATGCCACAAGGAATCTCCACTGTAAAACTACTTTCAACTACATCCCTAAAATGGCTACACGAATCATAACAGTTTCCCTAGCGAAAAGTGTTGCAGCTATTTTAAACGTTTAAGTCTCAAAGTGTAAGTAATGTCCGCGAGGCAAAGAGGGTCGAATGAGCGGGGATAGGTGTCTGCGCATTGATTCACAATCCGACACAGGAAAAAATGAGATTCTCATGTTTGTTTTGTTTTGTTTTGCGGCATATCAACCTCGATGGGTCATTTAATGCCGACTAAGTTTTAAAATAGATTCGTAGCGATAGTTTGGTAGAAAACAAATGTATGTATATATATATATATAAACATATTTGAACTATTGTTCAGTTACTCATATTTTCGAGTACAATCCAACTTCTTTTAGGAAATGTAAAATCCTGGATGGTCTTATTTTTGTGAAAAGTTTTTTTCTAATTATTTGCTTGGTAGTATTTTGTTCGCACTAGATCAAAATCTACACTCTCTAGCAGTATATGTTTCACTGTAAATCTCTCTTGACATGTAGTGCATATTGGGGATTCTGTGCCCTCTCGTAAATGATGATGGGTGATGTAGGTATGTCATATGTAAAGGCGGGTCAGCACAACCTGTTCTCTTCTATTTTTATTGTATTTTAAGTTACATTCTTCAATGGTTGGTTAAATGTTTGGAAGTTTGTTCAGATTATAAAACGGTTGTGAATAAAAATTATCATTTAAAAAATGGTACTGAGATTCTTATTAAGACGGTTCGGTGTTTTGTCGTATCAAATCAAACATCTACTTTGGCCAATATCGTTAAAAGTCGTCTGGTATAAGTATATCCGCCATTTTGAATATGACCTATTCGTAACCCGCGAAAACATTACGGCTTTTTTTTTCTCACGCAAAACCGGACCAAGTTGATTGGAAGTTTCCACCTGGGCCGGATGACGATATCTTTTCTAAGTGACATACATCTGTGGGATAAATAAATAAATAAAAAAACAGGTTATATTTATTTACTTATAAAAACATTTATTTACATATATAAAACACAATATGACTTATCAGATATTTTGTTATTAATAACAAAATATTTCGGATATCAAGGGCATCTCAGACATTTGTTTTCATATTAAAAATATCTTGGATTTTTTTTTTTTTTGTATGTTAAGGGCATCTTGAAATTTGTTTATGTTAAGGGTACCTCGGGAATTTCATTTTATGTTAAAGGCATCTCGTATTTTTTTTATGTTAAGGGCATCTTAGAATTTTTTATGTTAAGGGCATCTCGAGAAGTTTTTATGTTAAGGGTATTTCGGTATTTTTTGTATGTTAAGGGAATCTTGAACATTTTTAGTATGTTTTGTATGTTAAGAGCATCTTGGATTTCTTTATGTCAAGGGCATCTCTGATATTTTTTAATGTTAAGAGCAACTCAGACATTTTTTGTAATGTAAAAGGCATCTCTGTCATTTTTTATATCAAAGGCATCTCAGGTATTTTGTTAAGAGCATCTTTGATACTTTTTTAATGTTAAGGGTGTCTCGGATATTTTTTTCAAATGTTACGGACATCTCAGATTTTTTTAATGTTAAGGATATCTCGGATATTCCTTTAATTTTAAGGGCACCTCCGACAATTTTTTTTTGAAAACATCTCTGATATTTTCTTTTGTTAAAATCATCTCTGATATTTTTTTTTAAATGTTAAGGGCATCTCTGACATCTTTTAATGTTAAGGGCATTTCTGGTATTTTGTTAAGGGCATCTCGGACATTTTGATGCTAAGGGAACCTAGAGTGTTTCGTCATTGCTCTCTCCACTGTTCGATCGAAATGTATCTGGACAAAAATCATAAAGTTTTCGTCACTTGGATTCTAAACAGTCGGCACAACTTGTGCTTTTAGCTATCAAGTCAGAATGTAAATTAGATACTTGATACACATTAAGGATATAAATTAATTAGATAGTAAGGGTATTTTGCTATCAAGGGCAGATCAGGCATTTTTGGGCACCTTGGACATTTCAGCTATTAGGCGCACTTGGGTATATTTAATTTTCACGAGGGTGATTCAAAAAGTAATGCTATTTTGTTTAGGACATGTATAATTACATTTTGTTTAGGACAGGTATAATGTTTGCCTCTGAAACCCTCTTTCATGGGGCCTCATGAAAGAGGGTTTGAGAGGCAAACATTATTCCAGTGATGACGAAGTAAAATCTGTAGTGAAGAAGTGGCTCAAAGAACAGTCAACAGAATTTTGAATTTTACGGGGCAGGGATACATGCTCTCATATGAATGTGGAACATTGCTATTGAGAGAAACGGTGACTATGCGGAAAAGTGAGGGATGTGATCCACAGAGGACGTAGGATACATGTTCCTGTGTTGGTAATTAAACCTGTCCTAAACAAAATGGCATTACTTTTTGACTCACCCTCGTACTTTTTAAGAACAGCTTACAGAATATTTATGATAGTACAAGAATTGTAGGTATCAATGTGAGACCAACATCAAATCCTTATAATACATTAGTGCATCCATGGATACACTAACATTGAACATTCAGTAAGAAAAGACAAATAACTCGCATGAACAAAGCTCATAGGATTTTTTAAAATATACGTAACAACAAAATAACATCAATATATCAATACCCGTGTTCCTTAACTGCACAACCGTTATCATCTTGCAACACTCTCTGTTTAAAAATGAGTCCGTTCAAATCGTCCAAGATGAAATGCAAAAATTGTTGCTTATCCGCTGAATTCTTATTTCCTAATGATCGACATCACCTCAGCTAAATAATGGACCATTCCGTTTTTATTTTAAAGAAAGAGAAGGAAGAAAAAAGGACATGCAGCACAGAGAAAAATATAATAAGAAAGAAAGAAAGTAAAAAAGAAAGACATTAGGGGGAAATATAGAAAGAGGGGGAGCTTGCGGAAGACCGGGGACTGAATTGTCACATGACTAACGGACACGCGACGCGGGAAGCCAACGTCCACAATCCAAGGGTAGGCGTTTTTTTCAATTGTTTTCCTACAATAGATCTGTCCACAGATTAAAAAGATCAACACATTGTAAACCTTTTTTTTTTTAACACCTTCAGTGCCGCTTGTGTTTTCCTCTTTACTGACATGCACGGATCAAGACAGAGACAGTTATTAGTCCGGGGGTTGCGTGAGAAAACAAAATGAAACCAAGACGTTTTGGCGGAGAATGGGTTAAGAGATCATTTAGTTCGTTTACGCGCATTTCGGTAGAGCATCAGCCTATGAACCACAAGGTTCCAAGTCCGATACATGATAAAAAGGGGTTGAGGGCTTGCCTAATTAAGGGCCAAAGTGGAATGTTGCATGTTATAGACTGCTCAGTTACCAAGATTCCGTTTTTAAGCATCACGGGTCACCACCCACGGCCAACAAGTGGCCCCATTGGTTGGGGGGTGGTACCCCTCTGCAGAGGTACAGTCAGTGTATTCTACGGCCCCAGCTGACAGGACGCCCATATTTCAGGCTTTGTAGTAAGGTTAGTTAAGAAATCCACTGTGGATGTTTTTAGCGCCTTACGTAGTCCAATGGTTAGTGAGCTGGACAATCATACCATTGCGAGTGACTTCGATTCTCACTGGGTGCCCCATACTTCTGGCTTTGTTAAAAGCTTAGTAAATGACAACTCCGCAGTGAATACCTTTTTTTCATTGGTTCCTTCAAGTAAGAACAAGATACCTCGTTGATGTCTAAGATCGTCAAATAATTGACATTGATATGAGATCGAAAAAAGACACAATGAACATGGCTGATAGTCACAACAGACAACTTCTTTCTTATTCGGATAAAGTTTCTAATTAGCACACAAGCCATCCTAAGATATTTCAATGTCAAATGATGCAATACTAGGAAATCTATCTATCCATCCATCCATACATACATACATATTATTGATCTCAACGTCTTGTCAGGCGACTGCCACTCCTTCATTCATTGTCCGTTTGTGAGCCCGTTCCTGATTTGTCAGTCCTGCTAAACTCTAGCATAATTTAGAACATATCTGACACACATAAACCAATTTTTAGAAGTAGGGAAGCTCTAGAACTCATTTTACAGACAAAACCCACCAAATTTGAAGAGCTAAATATCGACATAACTGCCCCAATTTTTTGAATTGGAAGCTCAAATTTTTAAGATTGTCTAACTTTAATATAGTCCATACCTGTACAAAATTTCCAAAAAAATTAAAGGGGTTGGGTGACAATTTTACTTTTTTCTGGGTGATTTGACATGGAATTACCCAAAGGGTAATTGGTCACTGTGTATGTATGTATGTATGTATGTATGTATGTGACATCGATGTGAAGACCTGGGGGAGTAAGTCTTTGGACCGTGGACAGTGGAGAAGAGCTGTACAGGAGGGCACAGAAAGTTTTGAGACCGGCCGTATATAGCATGAGCAGTTGATGAGAGATATTCGCAAGAATAAAGAAGTAGACAATCAAGGGCTTCAAATCGGTCTACTATGTGACCAGTGTGGAAGGCTATGTATGAGCAAAGCTGGCCTGATCAGTCACCAATCTGTGCATCGGCGGGATGGACTAATAAAATACGATGTGCTCCCTGGAAATACCTGTAATTGTGGGAAGGTGTGCAAGATTTTGGCAGGACTAAAGAGCCACTTTTGAACTTTGTTGAACTTTTTTGAAGCTCACCATTATATTGTTTGAACTATTGAGCTTTTTTTTTCTTTTCTTTTTTTTGTTGTTATTATTGTTACTATATCAAGCAATGGCAATACTTGAATACGAGTTTGCTGCCATCATGTATGTATGTATGTCAGGTCGCTTAATGCGCTACTGGTACTATGTAATCCAGTACAACCTGTTTCATAGTCGGGTCATCGGCGACTAAACCGGTAACCCCACAGATTTTATCTGATGAGGAGGGTGGCTAGACATCCTGCAGGACGAAAAACAAGACCTATTCAAAGGGCGGAGGAAGCTATTAGCTCAACGGCCATCTAGAACTTCTTTTTTTGTTGTTGTTGGGAGTTTTGGACCCCTTATTCCTTGTTAGGTTATCCATCTAGGAGAAGGACAACTCTGATTTAACACCTGCAATTGACATGATTGCCAGTTATCTTGCTTAGGCTTGTCACTGGACAATAATCATGAAAATTTAGAGAGTGGTATTCGTGTTGTACAAGCGTTTACCACTATAATATCATGATGTACAAATGTTCAAGGAAGGGTTCTGGTGGTGGAGTTGTGGGATTGTGAGGGACGGCAATGATCTGTAAAGATTATGCTATTGCGATATGTATGTATGAATGAAATTACGAGAAAAAACAATTAACGACAAAGTAAATATATATACACAATAAATATCACCGGTTCTTGCTTTCTGTACAAAAATTATGAAGATTTGATTTATATTTGAAGATATTTGAAATATTAAGAAATACACAGAAGCAGCAATGGATTTTATTTTAATGTCCATCATTTGTAAATCCCAAAGCAATAAACCAGGTTTCCTCCCTCTACCCAGGTGTTGCTGGATAGCCACTTCTAGTACAATCTAAAGCACGGTTTCTCAACTGCCCAGTCGCTGAGGCTTAGAATATCCTGACTGTATCTCAATTCAAAAATATAGTATACGTAGTATAATAATATTACTCAAAGTGCGGAGGAGAAAATCATGCAATCCGTAAATTGATTTTCACAATGTATTGAACATCAGTAAAGTGTTTTAATCAACAACAGTCTCATATATATATATATATATATATATATATATATATATATATATAAAGGTATTACATTTCTATTTATTTGATGGTTTCATCTATTTATTTGATAGGTTTCATACATGAAAAATCGCATGCATTCATCAGGTGACGTTGATCCGAATACAAGTAAAATTGAAAGAATCGAAAAATTCAAAAGGTTTTTACGGGCATAAGATGTTTATGATTGGATGAAGTGATATGCGATATATATATATATATATATATATATATATATATATATATATATATACATATATATATATATATATATATATATATTATATATATACATATATATATATATACATATATATATATATATATATATACATATATAATATACATACATATACATACATATATACATACATATATATATACATATATATATACATATATATATATATATATACATATATACATATACATATATATATATACACATATATATATATATATACATATATATATACATATATACATATATATACATATACATATATATATATATATATAACATATACATATATATACATATATAGATATACATATATATATACATATATATATATATACATATATATATATATATATAAACACCGACAGTATAAAAAAAATTTCGGCTTTATAGTTTGTAATTACACAATACAAACTTACGCCTGCAGAAAAAAAAATTCTATAAAAAAAAAGAAAAGACCAAATCATCTGCACCTCCTGAAAATAATCAGCTGATACTATTAAAATGACCAAAAGAAAAAAAAATGCAAGAGTTATTTAAGTTAAATATACTAAAGTGCTCAATACAAAATGTAGAGCGAATAAATAATAAAGTATACTGAGTCAGAGAAAATCTACCTAGGTTTCTCCTAACGGATCATCAGGATAATTCTGACTTATATCCTATAAATATATATTGTATTCTGTAAAAAAAAACAAAGTTTCATTCATTTTTCATTTCTATCTTGGTAAATACAGCTTTAAACTTGGTGTTTTTTGACACTCCTTGTATTCTGAAAAAATAACGTTCCATTCATTTTTCATTTCTATCTTAGTAAATACAGCTTTAACCTTGGTACTTTTTAACACACCTTGTATTCTGAAAAAAAAATTAATGAATGGAACGTTATTTTTCAGAATACAAGGTGTATCAAAAAGTACAAAAAATTTTTTTGATGCACCTATATATATATATATATATATATATATATATATATTAAAGAAATGGATACAATAGAAACCTACTCGAGTTTCACCATTAGGATCTTCATGGTTAAATCCACTGAATTAATCGAGGTACCGATTAATTGCATCCGATTACACGTGTGTTCATTGAATAAGATGTTACGTAACGTAATATCTAATTCAATGAATATTAAATATTCTCCTATATTTGACGGCTGCCTCTGACCACATGGGTAAGAGGCTTGGCGAACGAAGGTTCATTCGGGTCTCAAACCCGGCCAGGGGTAGCTGTTAAGGTATAACCGCACTGATGAGAGGTGATACCTCGAAACACGTGTCTGTGGATTACTTATTTATTATATATATATATATATATAATATATATATATATATATTATATATATATATATATATTTCCTTATAAGGAAACAAAAAAAAGTTGAATAAAGAATTAAGACGTGAGATTTCTTTACACACACGTACACGTATATCTTCTTAATATAATGGAGATTGTGTGTCGGTCCTTCTGTAATCGAAACTACGTCACCAGCAACGTCACAATTCCCTTAGTTATTTACATTTATTCTGAATGATCATCAAATGATCGTCATTTAATGTTAATTAACATCTTATTCATTAACAATGTCTCTATTCAAGTCTAGCATAGATAGATTTGCCTCAAAACAGCCCATATTAATGTGTTTAAAATATTGCAATGTGTGTTATATATTGTTAAGAAATAAATATTTACATAGTATATGGTGTGAATAACTTGCATACCGGTTTTAACAAAACCGTATTTGATAAATAATCACTTGGTGTTATTGATTTTTAATATTATTGTTTTATTCTCAAATGTAATAAAAGCAATCATTTGCATAATTTTATATTGAAATGAATTAGAATAAAGTAAAAAATGAGTCTAATCTTTTTTGTGTTCGTCTTTAATTTAATTAGTCTTTCTAATTCAATAATATTAAAACATAAATAAACATAAAGGGTGAGCGCATTTTTTCTATCATATATATATATATATATATATATATATATATATATATATATATATATATATATATAAGTAATTGGTAATTTGCTTGAAGCATTGTTAAGTATGTTATAATATACTAAAAAAATGAAGGCAATACAATGCGTATAAAAAATAAAAACAAAAAGATGTTATTTTTTTGTCTTATCGATTTCAAAGAAACTTTATCCTCAGAGACGAAAATCAGAAATGGATGTGCTTAAGTTTTGTTTTTTTTGCGTGGTGATACTTTTTTTCTTCTTTTTTTTTTCCTCTTCTTCTTTTTCTCCTTTCTCCTCCCTTCCCCCTTCTTTATGTTATTAATGAAATGGGAGAATAACTGTAATTTCTGTAATAACAGAATAACTGTAATAACTGTAAGAAAAAAGAAGAGAAATTACAGTTATTCGCCCATTTCATTAATAACATAAAGAAGGGGGAAGGGAGGAGAAAGGAGAAAAAGAAGAAGAGGGAAAAAAAGAAGAAAACAAAAAGAAAGTATCACCACGCAAAAAAAAACTTTAGCACATCCATTTCTGATTTTCGTCTCTGAAGATAAAGTTTCTTTGAAATCGATAAGACAAAAAAACAACATCTTTTTGTTTTTTTATTTTTATACGCATTGTATTGCCTTCAAATTTTATATATATATATATATATATATATATATATATATATATAGCTGTAAAAAATGTTTTTCTCGCTACCACGTTTTCAGTGTTCAAGGTACACCTTCCTCAGGAAAACTAAAAAACGTTTTTTTAGAACTAAAAAGGGTTTAGTTCTCTTGAAGAAGGTGTACATTGAACACCGAAACTATGGTAGAGAGAAAAACTTTTTCTACAACTATAAATGCTCTGTATTTTACGAGATATATTGATCCCTTTGGATTAACTACTTATGCTACTACAATGAAAACGTGGTAGTAACTTTGTGATGAATATATATATATATATATATATATATATATATATATATATATATTTGGGAGAATATGTGCTTAATTTTTGAAAATTAATCAGTTAATAATTAATTAATTAGGTGGGCTTACCTATTCAAATGTGAGGCTAAACAAATCGAGAAAAATCAATCTCTGTATGTACATTTCAGCCTGACGAGGCCTAATAGGCCGAAATGTACATACAGAGATTGATTTTTCTCGATTTGTTTAGCCTCACATTTGAATAGGTATGCCCGTCTAATTCATTAATTATTAATTAGTTAATTTTCAAAAATCAGGTACGACTTCAATTAAGCACATATTCTCCCAAAAATTGTCGGCTAAAAAAAGCCATATCCAAACACATCGTTTGTTTATTTACTTCTCATATATATATATATATATATATATATATATATGGTTAAACTTGCAAATCGTCGTCAAAATTAAAACGGAAACTTATTTGGTGGTGATCCATGACAGTTTAACTACAGTGTATGAATGAACTTTTTTTGTGAATTGGGTTTAGGGATTTGGGGATTAAGGTTGTTTTTAATTAGTAATTAATTTTTTAAGCAATACCTAATTAATAATTACTTTTTTTTTTAAACAACAAAAAAAAAATTACTATACGTTTAATGTTGAAAATATTTTTTTAAATCAAGTCTAATTGAAATTATACATTGCAATACTAACACAATCAATTGAGACTAATGTGTCTACCGTTGGATTCAATAATTAATTTCAATGGTTAAATAAATGTATAGTAATTTGTTTTTTTTTAAAGCAATACGTAATTAAAAACAACCTTAATCCCCAAACCCCTAAACCGTAACCAAATTTACAAAAAAGTTCATTCATACACTGTAGTTAAACTGTCATGGATCACCAAATAAGTTTCCGTTTTAATTTTGACGACGATTTGCAAGTATAACCATATATATATATATATATATATACATATGTGTGTGTGTGTGTGTGTGTGTGTGTGAGTAGTTTGTGAAATTCAAGTAGATGTCTGTTATTAAGTATATATATATATATATATATATATATATATATATATATACGTAAAAAATATGTGTGTGAACATGTGTAAATGTCAACTGTGTCTCCGTCAGATCAGACCTACCCCTTTTCCCAATTGTCTACCTACCAACCTACCTATCGATCTATCTACACTCATACGCATAACGAGATACGTGTGTGTGTGAATATCAACTCTATGTATGAGGTGGGTGGGGGGTAAAAATTTATGTAGTGGCGCCAGTCATTTTTTTACCTATGGGATCCAAGCACTGCAACACCGACGGAAGAAATGTGTGGAAGAGGGCACATGGTGAAAAAAATAAACCTCATTTGGTCACATTCCACGAGAGTATATTGATCAAACTATGAACTTTTCATCTCTCTCTCTCTCTCTCTCTCTCTCTCTCTCTCTCTCTCTCTCTCTCTATCTATCTATCTATCTATCTATCTATTTAGGTATCCACACACATATGGAAATGTATAATGTATGTGTTCATCCGTTCGCAAATGTCAAGAATAGATATTACATGGGAATATTTGTGACCCCGGGTTTCAAAAGTTGATCCACCTCAAACTCACCAAGTGGGCTTGTGGTAACCACACACACACACACACACACACTATATATATATATATATATATATATATATATATATATATCGGTCACTTCGCATCTATCAGTCAGTCTGTATGTATATTTAGCTATGAGATAAACACACACAAACACACGCGCGCGCATATATATATATATATATATATATATATATATATATATATATATATATATATATATATATATTAGACAAAACATGATCCGTTGGGTCACCCATTAAGCTCTTGCTATATAATTGGGATTGGGGAAAAGAGTAGGGTCTGCCAAAATGTCGTCTGATATTCATTTTAAAAGCGAATTAAGATTAATTAAATTGACTATTTAAGGTCAAATTTTTGTCCAAGTCGAAAAATTGTAACATCAGTAAAAAAAGAAAAAAGAAAAAAAGAAAGCGAAATAATCAGGGAATTATCAGATTTTAATGAAATTTTCAGTATTGATTTATCAATTAATGAATTTTATAATGCATCAGTTATTTTATTTCAAACCTTTAATTAAGTATTTCTGCTATGATAGATTAATATGTAAAATTCATTTAAAATATGAGCAGCAAAATTTTAAGTTTAAAATGTCATATTATTAGATTCTTTAAAATATTTTTTTAATAACTACTTTACTTTAGTATGAATCACCCATATATTTTTGATCGAAAACTGTATTGGAAAATTAGAACCCACTCCCCCCCCCCAGTTAAACGGAAAAAATATTGATGTATATTTTTTCTTTTATAAAATAATTGCCAATTAAATAATTATCAAAATGAGTAAAAAAAATTCTACAAAAATTATTTTTTTAGTTTTCATTTTCATTTTATTTTTCGATTTTCGGTACTTATTTACTACCCGAGCAGATTTTATTTTCTTCTATTCTCACCTTCGGTCTTTTGTCTTTTTATTCATGCAGAAAATAGTATCAATCACATATAATACACACCGATATTTTGCGCCCTAAAAACAAGGGTGTCAAAATTAAGTGACTTGAAAAAAATCAGAAAGTTTTGAAATAAAATAACTAAGGCATTATAAAATTCATTCATTGATAAATCAACACTGAAAATTTCATTAAAATCGGATAATTCCCTGATTTTTGGTAAAAAAAATTTCAAACAGGGGGTCAAAATTGTATTGAAAAAAACACGGATTTTTCGACGATTTGGGTATACCTAGTTTAATTTCAATATATTTTCCCATGAATAAAAAAAAAAATTCTAAAACAAAATGTGACTTTTAAAAAATAAAAATGTTAAATCTACGAGACTTGATGGAGTTAGTAGTTTACCTCTTACATTTTTTTTCTTTTTCTTTTTTTCTTTTTTTCTTTTCTTTTCTACTTTTTTCTTTTTTCTTTTTATTTTCCTTTCTTTTTTTTTCCATTTTCCTTTTTTTCTTTTTATCTTTAATTTTTTTACATTTTCTTTCCTTTCTTTTTTTTTTTTTTTTTTCTTTTTTTATTTCTTTGCGAAAGACAAGAAGAAAAAAAAATCAGTACCAAATGAAATAATTTTTTCCTTACTTTACATTTTGACAGTTTCGAATATTTAGACATTATTACGAACAAATAATTACCTGTTGTTCTTCTTCTTTTAATCTTTTGAGGAGGGAGACCCCTCTTGTGCCCCCCAAAAATCGTTCGTGACGAAAGAGACAACGACACAAGTCCTAATCCTTTGTTAAAATAAGTGTGTGTGATTTGTACAAATCCTTCTCTTGTTTACGTCAAGTAATCTTGAATAAATCCATAAGACGGTAGTGATTTTAAAAAGCCGGTAGTCGTCCCACTCAGCGGCGGGTGAATATGTGGCGATCGTTTGAAGGAGATAGGGTGGATGTCAAGAAAGAAAGAAAGAAAGAAAGAAAGAAAGAAAGAAAGAACTTCTTTCTTCGCCACCCCTTTCACACCCTGACCACGAACAGTATTTTGTTTTTGTTTGTTGTTGTTTTTGTTTTGGTTATTTGTTTATTTGTTTTTCTTTTTAGTGGTTGAAGAGGTGTTATAGCTTCTATACGTAAGTAATAAGTAACCTTTTTTTATTTATTTCACACTTGTGTTTCTATTTTGGTTTCTTGTTTACAAGGTATGTACAAATTCACGCACCCAACAAAGTACCCTTCTTTTTTCTTTTTCTTTTCTTTTTTTTTTTTAAGTTTTAAATTTGACGGAGTGGCCTATTATCGGTACCAGCCGGGACTGCAAGAGAGTCTATCTCCTTTTCACTAGCGCTAAACCAGGAAGAGAGTTTTTGCTGAGACGAAGCACCACATCTACCGTCAACTCCCTACTTTATCGTCCAAATCAGATTACCCGATCTGTGCTACTCATACACTGAGTTGGCGGGGGACGGTATCGAACTCAGAACCTTGCGGTTCCATGGCGGGTTCTCTACCGACCGATCAAAATTGGACCGTTTTTTTTAATCATCTAAAAATCTGTTAATTATCGGATCTTGATAAAATTTTCGGTATTTCAATCAATAAAAGACGCGGTTTCTTTTTAAAAAACATTTTTTCTCAAAATTCTGAAGACAACATGTTTTTTTAGGGGTTTTTTTTTTCATCTAATTTAAAACAAGTTAAAATGGAGATAAATATTTTCTGAGAATTAACACCTTAACACTTTGCCTACTTGAAACCGCTTACAGCGGCTCTCCAACCACTGCGATCCTACCGTAAGTAAAGTACAAAAAAACTGATGGTTAGTTCATTATAATTGAGCAGAAGGACTCAGATTACAATAATAATAGATTTTATTTAAATAGAATGAGTTCTGAGGCGAAAAGATTGTGAACTTTGAAATATCCCGTCATATAAGTAAAAAATACCAAGAAAATTAATTAAAAGATATTTATCCACAAAATTCTGGAGACAACATGTTTTTGTTTTTTTATTGTTGTTTTTTTGTTTTTGTTTTTTTTTTGTCATGGGACCGCCCCCTCCTCTCAATTCATTTTGTTAATTTGACTCCCTAAATAAAGTTGCAGGTAAATCATTTCCACATCTTTCAAGATATAATTCCATGGAGAATTACATTTAGTTTGCATTTTTACAACGGCTTTTGTATTTTCTTCTAACGGATGTCTAGCCCTGTCGGTTGGGGGCTGTAGAATTCACCGACTGCACCTCTGCAATGGAGCCACCTGTTGGCCGTGGATAGTGACCCGTAAAGCTTAAGGATCGAACCTTGTTGGCTGAGCAGTCCATGACATGCAACACACCACTTTAGTTACTACTTAGGCTAGACGAATAGTTGGAGAGGCCGCCTCCGATCAATCGGTTGGTCACGTCAAGTCCTAGCACCTATATGATTGTCCCAACCCTATTGCCCATATAAATATTTACCAACCCCTCCGCACGAGCAGGATGTGACACAAGGTCAATTTCTTAAGCGGAGTTCAACAGGTTTGAATTTTCCTTCTCCTAAACTGGTTACCTAACCAAGGTTAAAGAGCCCAGTCTGCCCTACTATTTATCCATAGCTGGAGGAAGAGCAGGATTCATACCTTTCTCAAGGGTATTAGCGCAAAGTGAAATGCAATTACCACATCCAGGATTTGAACTCGGGGCGACGAGTCCATTTCCCATGACTTTAGCCATTACACCACGCGCTTCCTTATTGCCCATATAGCAAGTCCCAAACTTTTTTATCATATATGTACTGGAAAGCTGTGGCTGAGGGTATCAATGTTCTGGGTATGAGATTAAACTCTATCTGATAGTGAGGTTCCAGTTCTGAAGCTCTGGGTATTGTGGGGTACCCCTTTATCACCATTACTCCTAGGTCCACTCTAACCCGAAGTAGTAGTACCTGTTAGGGTTACATCTATGGTTTGAATAGAAAAAATGAGTTTGAAAAAAAACGTTGAATACCCATCAAGAATTAACAAAATGTCTTCGGCATAAAATAACCCAATAAAGGTTGACATGCCGTAAAATCCAACCAACATATGGATGCCTTATGTTTTAAGTTAAACAAAAACAGTCGAATAACGTGTAATATTTCTCTTCTGGGCACTTCTTAAATCTTTTTTTTTTTTTTTTTTGCTTTATTCGTTTTCGTAGCTTAATCTTCTAAGGATGTGGTTAATAAAAAATTTTTAAAATTCAGGTTAAACATTTTTCTTTCTTGTGGGGTTTAACGTTGGCATTCATAGATAAAACTCTTCCACTGGTAAATTTCAGGCATTTTGTTAATTAATGTAAAAAAAAAAAAAAATATTCAATCAAATTACATTTTAATTAATTTTAATAAAAGTGTTATATTACTCCGTAAAAGATGAAATGAAGGCAAGGATCACTCTGAATATTTGTCCGCCTAAGATTTATCAGCATAAGCCAAATATAGTAGGGACAATCGTACAGGTGCTATGGCTTGACTTGACCAGCCATTTAATCGGGGGGGGGGCTATCAACACTTATCCTAGGCAGAAGAGCTGGGGTGGCACTTTGATTCTGATTCTAAAGAAAGCACACAGATACTACACTCTTTCTAGAAGTCATAGGAAGAAAAGGTCACTGATCATTAGGTAGGTAGGTAGGTAAGGTAGACAACAGACTGATAGATAGATAGATAGATAGATAGATAGATAGATAGAAGACTGGTAGATAGATAGAACACAGATAGATAGATAGATAGATAGATAGATAGATAGATAGCAGACTGAGATAGATAGATAGACAGACAGATAGATAACAGACTGAGATAGATAGATAGACAGACAGATAGATAACAGACTGAGATAGATAGATAGATAGATAGATAGACAGATAGATAACAGACTGAGATTGATAGATAGACAGACAGATAGATAACAGACTGAGATAGATAGATAGATAGATAGATAGATAGATATCAGACTGAGATAGATAGACAGATGGATAACAGACTGAGATAGATAGATAGATAGACAGACAGATGGATAACAGACTGAGATAGATAGATAGACAGACAGATAGATAACAGACTGAGATAGATAGATAGACAGACAGATAGATAACAGACTGAGATAGATAGATAGACAGACAGATAGATAACAGATTGCAATCCCCTTGATTATTATGAGTAAACACGGATGGATTACGTATCATCAACACATGAAAACTTTAAGAGAGATTTCATCAGAAATGTCTCAGAATGATTTTAAACATTGTGTGGCAATCCTTGACGCCGGACACCGATGTCCTGTAACAAGTCAATGCGTCCAGCATAGAAATGCGCATCATACGAAACCAGATGCACTGGGCTGGATATCTTGCTAGGATGGGAGACGACAGACTCTCGAAGCAACTATTCTATGGAGAACTGCAATGTGGGAAACATCCGAGACACAAGCCAAAAAAAACGTTTTAAGGATGTCATCAAAACAACCTTAAAACATGATATATATGTTCAAGAGTGGGAGAGAATAGCTATGAATCGTGTGGTCTGGAGGATACTTGTTCATGGTGGCTGTAACGGGGTTGAGGTAAGGCGCCTCGAACACTCCATCTTGAAGTGGGCTTTATGTAAGCGGCACATGACGGACGTCCAGGATACATTTCCCACATTTAAGCCTGACCATATATGTGATGTGTGGCTGGGCTTCTCAGTCACGTAGGGTCCCATACGAGAGGACGAGACAGGGCGTGTAAAAGCAAAGCTGAACCCCTGAGCCATCTGCGTGCTCACAACCGAACTACTTGATTGTAGAAATAGCCTTCTTCTGTGAAGAAGTGGCAATCACCATATATATATATATATATATATATATATATATATATATATATATAGTAGTACCCTGAATTACGAGTTTAATTCGTTGCGCTTGTAATTCAATTTCCTCGTATATCAAATCAATTTTTGCCAAAGAAATAAACTGAACTGCTATTAATCCGTTCCAGCCTCCACCCCTCAAACACCCTAATTTTTGCGGCGTGGAGTTGGCGCGGTTGAGCGAAAGACCAACACAACTCCGTGACAGCTCGTAAGACGGGGCACTCGTAAGTTGGAGCACTCGTAAGTCAAGGTAGTGCTGTGTATAAAAGAGGTTCAATCAATAAGTCTGTAACACAGTTATTAACTTTTTATCTGATAAAGAATTTTATCTATGGAAAAATGTTATGTTAAGATCACAGATAAGGTTGGAAATTAAATTAATGCTTTTTTGAGATTACACAACACAAACACACACACACACACACACACACACATATATATATATATATATATATATATATATATACATACACACACAGATATATATATATATATATATATATATATGTGTGTGTGTGTGTGTGTGTAATCTACACATATATAAAGGGCAGTTGTGTGAATTTGTGTGTCCGGAGGAAACTTCGAAAATAAAACAATTAACGACAAAGTAAATATATATACACATTAAATATCACCAGGGCTTGGTTTTTGAGTAAAAATAATAGAGATTTGATTTATATTCGTGAAGATAATTAAAAAATAAAATTTAAATGATAACAGCATGGAATTTTTTTTCATTTAATATTTTGGATAGTAGACATTAAGATTTCTTTTCAGAGTAGCTGGATCAATGCAATCAATGACATTGAGTACTGTCTGCTAGGAAATATAGCACCCATATTATCTACAATATATATATATATATATATATATATAATAAATATATAAAGGTATTACATATCTGATGACATTTGATGACAAAGAAACAGTCACAACCGTTCGGTTTCATGCATGCGTAAGTGCAAACAATCTTCAGGAGACGTTGTTTATATATATATGTATATAAGTTTTTCAACACTATTAAAATACTACTCAACACTTTTACCGCCGGTCAGCTGGGTTAGTAGAATATGCCGACTCCAATGGGATGCACTTTAAGCCGTGGGTGGCGGTACGCGATGCTTAAGGGCGGAATCTTGGTGGTTGAGCAGTCCATGGCATGCAGCAGTTCACTTTGGCCCCTACTTAGGCTAGACGGGCGGTCAGAGAGGCCCCATTCAATCAATTAGCTGGTTACGTCAAGCCCTAGCCACTATATGATTGTCAAAAGCCTATTCCTCTTATAGCAAATCACCAATTCTTTTTATCACATATGTGCTAGTAGGCGTTGACAGAGGGTCTTAGTGTTCTGGGAATGACGTTAAACTGCATTTAGTATTGAGGTTCCAATTCTGGAGCTCTGGGGAGTGTGGAGTACCTCTTCATCGCGATTACACCCTGGTCCAAACAAAATGTCTTCGGCGTAAAATAACCCAACAAGGGTTGACATACCGTAAAATCCAACCAAGTCACGTTGAAAGCACCGGTTCTCACTAGATCACCGAAGTTAAGCAGCGATGAATCTGTCCAATACTTAGATGGGTGACCATTTAAGCAACTGCATGTCCTGTATTGAGTTTTACCAACTAAAAGTCCCTTGAGCATATGAGGCTACTGCCTGTAAGTCGCGTCTCCAGAACTAAATAGTAAATTACTGCGCGACATGTTCTCGGCGACACCAAGAATTGGTGCGCAATTCGTTTTTCATTTTGTCTTTGTTCTTTCTTGTATATTGAGTTCAGTAAAGTACACCAACGTGTGTTAAGCAGACGTGATAACCATTACACCATGGAACTACCCCGTGTAAGCACGTGTGTCTATCACCTCCGTAAAATGCGTCTTGTGTTCTCAGTCGACTAAACCATTTTATCTCCAACATCCCGTTAGCAACCTGATATCAAAAAGGACTTGATTCGGCATTAAATGACCCGAAAAGGGTTGATATGCCGTTTAAAGAAAATAACTAACGATCGGTGTTGTTAAAAATTGACACCGAACGGCTACAAACGATAATAGTTCCTATAAAAATTAAATCCACATAAAAGAAATACTTTTTTTTAATAATGGCCATCATAAAACCTGGTGGGAGGTATATCTAGTTATCTTTATTGTCAATTAAAAATCCATACCGACCACAAACAATTATGATTATTACCTATATAATAATACTGGTGTTCCTGAATTGTACGACCGTGATCATCTTGCAACACCCTCTGGTTAAAAATGAGACCGTACAAATCGTCCAAGATGAAATGTAAAAATGTAAATCCTGATTATCTGCTGTTACTTATCGGCCGAATTCTTTTTTTCTTATGAGTGTCGTCACCTCAACGAGATAGTGGACCATTCCGTTTTTATTATAAAGAAAGAAAGGGAAGAAAAAGGACATGCTACACAGAAAAAATATAAGAAAGAAAGAAATATATTAGGGGAAAGATAGAGAGAGGGGTGAGCACGCGAAAGTGATAACGCTAATCTGTTTTAATCGAACAAATTGAAAAGATGACAAGAATGAAAGGAAGAGAAAAAAAAATAGTGTGAGAGAGAGTTAAATCAAGATTATTATACTTTTTACATATTGAACTATTTTGCAATAGCTCTTAAGTAAACATATCAAACGTTTTAATATATATCCACCGGTCCTGCTAGTAATACTGATGTTGTACAGCCGTATATACTTCTCTAACATTCTTGGGTTTATAACAGAGAGACAGAATATATATATTAGATTAGAGATGGTAGATTCTACTTGATTACACTCCTTACTGCTTACTCTGATGGCTACTACTTATGGGTTACTTACTGGCTCTTCGTCTAGGTCAGTGATTCCCAACGTGGGGCCTACGCCCCACTAGGGGGGGGGAGGATTCAATAATAATAGGGGGGCAATATGAAAAAATATAGTAATATCAACATTTTTTTATTTTACCCTATATGAGTAAATTATAAATGTATAGGGTAAAATTGTAATTACAACCTAGCTGAACACAACAGCTTGTGCAATCAAGTCAAGTGTTCACCCACTAATGTTATCGTGCATCTGGCACCAGCTATATGCGTGGCTTCTGACTTGTTTAACTTTGCAGTTCTTCATCTGCTCCCCCCCCACAATTATACGCATTATAAAATGGATTTTATTTGATTAAATTTGAAGTTAAACCCTTTAGTTTTATTTGAAAGATACAATTTGTTTATGTTATACTTCTTCAAAACTGATATTGTTATATCATACTAAACAATTAACGGGTGGGGGACATGAAGAAATTTGAGATAAATAAAAAGTGGGGCATGGTACTAAAATGGTTGGGAACCACAGGTCTAGGTACTTTTTCTTCGGAAGCCATTTTCTTTGGGCTGCTGTTAAGGGTTGATTTTCTTCTTCTGTTCTTCTTACAGAGCTGGGCTGAGCTGGTCATTCTTAACAATTTAATGAACACACAAGACTTGGTTATATTTGATCAAGCTTTGTTCTCTTAGCCCATATTTCCGCCGCAGGGAGAGACTGGACACCGGGAGAGCCGGCAATTACGTCTGCACACCTTGAAAGTTGGGTTACATCTGCTAACTAAAACTAAAACTAAAACTATTCTCATGGCACCCGATCGCGTGCCTCTTAGGGCGTCAAGGGTTATTAGTCGCCCACTGGGTGATTTTCCATAGACTCCCTGATTTTAAATCAAACGGACCTTAATTTAAATATTCTAACTTACCGCAATTTATGAATTCTCATAAATTGTAACACTGAAAGATTTTAGACAACACCATGACTACCCAAAATTATGGATAGCTCAAACGAGTGTATAAAGTAAATCCCCAAATGCAGGGGTTCTCAAACTTTTAAGTCCGTAAACCCCTACAAAAATTTGATTGACCTATCATGGACCAACTCCTTATATACCCCAGTCCACTTTGCAGTTGTTTTGTTGCAATCAATTATGTAATTAATAAATTTTGCACAAACGTTTATGTAAAACTGTTAATTGTAAAATAACCATAAAATAAACAGTAAAGTAAGTATTTAAAAAAAGAGCTTCAAATATTTAATACTAACTTAATAACTTACCAAGGAATCACATTTCCTAGCGTGATGGGTGAAGCTGATGACTTTTGATAAGTTTATGAATATTGGGCTTAAACTTTTGAAAATATATCAACATGAGCATGTTCTCCAGGATTCTTGTGGAATTAATTTATTCTAATTACTTGCAAACAATATGAAACATTTATTTGAACATGTCAAACGCAGAAGACATTCTGTCCTTTTTTAATTAAATAAAATTATACCATTGAATATAGACATGAGCCAAATCAATACCATACAACATGATCCCCAATGATACTAACACATTGTTAAAAACAATTACTAAAAAAGTATAAGTATAAATACACAACATGCATTACTTCCTAATCGTTAGGCATGACATAACCCCAGACGGGTGATTATGCCGTTAAAACCAACCAACCAACCAACCAACTAAGAAGGCTTAGTAGTTTCCATAAACCACTTGTAGACACCCGAATACTTACAGACCCCCCTGAGTTTTTGTATAGACCCCAAGGGAGAAGGGGTATGTCGACTACTTTGAGAAACCCTGTTGTAATGAAATTAGTTAAAGAATTCTTTTACGAACTTCTTTGAATGATCGGAGGAATGATTTTTTTTAAATGTTCAACGTCAGCCGACTTTGCTTAAACCGTATAATGGCGCACGATTTTCTAGCCAGTTGAATAAACAAGAGAGAGGGAGGGAGGGAGGGAGAGAGAGGGGAGGAGAGGGGGAGAGAAAGGAGGAGGAAGGGAGAGGGGGAGGAGATATTTGTCCCATTGCAATTCTCTTTAGAAATATCCCCTTTTTTATTTGTCGATCATAATCATTTGTTTGTATACAAATGGTATCAGATAATTTCTATCTAACACAATACAAGCAATTTTCACACATGTATAATATCTACTGTTCATATCTAATTCTAATGAATTCTAAAACAGATTTGTTTGACCCATAAAAACTCTTGATCATAGGAAATCTACGATAAAGCCACATTGATTGATCAATTCAGAATGGAGAAAGACGGGACCGGCTTGTATTACCCCCGAAACATTGGTTGGTGGGGGCTGATTGAAAAAAAAATTTTAAATCAAAAATTTTTTTTTTTTTTTTTTTAGATTAGTGAATTGATCACTAATTAGGACTGAGCCGATTCTAGTAGTGACCACCCCAAGCGGAGTTTAACAGGTTTGAGTTTTCCTTCTCCTAGACTGGTTTCCTAACCAAGGTTAAAGAGCCCTGTCTACTATTTACCCATAGCTGGAGGGAGAATACTTGGATTCATACCTTTCCCAAGGGTATTAGCGTTATGTGAACTGTAACTTCGTCCGGGATTTGAACTTGGGTCGACGCCTCCAACTGGTGATTGAGTCACCAGAAGGGGAGGTATCAACAGTGCTGTGTACAGTGCTTGGGATTAACGGTGTCTCGGAGATAACAGAATATTGATAGGGGACACCATATCCCCTTGTCGAGGTCGGATTAGGGGATTAAAAAAATTAAGTGTATCCTATAATTAGCACCCTGGAAAATGACAGCAAATTTGATATCATTTGCCATGTCCTTTTGTCTTGATGATAAACGGCTAATACGCTACTTTGAAACCAATGATAACAAACGCCTGTTTATTGAATAGTATATTATAACAAATAAATATAGCTCTTACACCTATAATTGACCACTTTTTTCCATTTATCCAATACAAAATTATATATATATATATATATAATTTAAGTTTTCGCGTATGCTTCTAAATTATTTAGTTAAAAATTGATGGTAAAAAGAATGAAATAAAAATGAATGAAATGATGGGGATAAATGAAAAACCCTTTCCAAGGGACCCCTCTCAAAAGTATTAAAACACTTTTTGAGAGTGGGGTCCCTGATAGAAAGTTTTCCTCGTCTATTATTTCATTTCATTCATTTTTATTTCATATATTCATTCATTTTACCATCAATTTTTAACTATATATATGTGTGTGTGTGTGTACACAAGCTGTATGTCCCCGGCTTTGACTGGGTTATATAGAATCCGACTAAATATAAGCATACACTTTCTAAATCTCATATTGCTCACCATTGGACAGCAGTACCTATCGCTCGATGTAATTATTGTGAATATATTACAACGGAAATGTATGCATTCTAATCTCCATTTACCAATAACGCAACAATAATACTTTTTTAAAGTATTGTTAAATTACTAATTTCTGATTAAGTTAATTAGAAATTATTGAAGAAGAAAAAGTCTCGCTTTTTATTAATAAAAAAGTCGTCGGGGCGGACTAATGTCAGTATCAGCCAATTCACTAGCGCTATACCAAGGAGATTATCTTAGCGTCTGAGGAGGAGCGCCACACCTACCATCCTTACTTTACTGCACAGATCCCTGTGCTACTCATACGCTGAGTCGGCGAGGACCGGTATCGAACTAGGAACCTTGTGGTTTCTAGCTAAACGCTCTACCGACTGAGCTAACCCGACCCTTTTTTATTAATAAAGATTCTATAATATTTCTGAAAGAATTTTATTGTAAATAATTTTTAACATTCTAATTTTAATATTAGCAGTTTTTTTCTTCAATATTATTATTAGTTGAATGCTAAGGCATCGACTAAATACTAATAATATCAATTTGTTTTTCCTTCAGACTATTACAATTATAATTCCAACTCTCCATAGAAAATTACGTCCCTCTAATTTTCCGCGCCAAAAATACTTTAACTATGTCAACAAAGATTAAAAATCGTAAATTTATTCAAAATGCAAAAAACTTTATACGTAACAGAAATCTGTTTTTTTCTTCTTTCTTTTTTTTACACATAAACTTGGAATTGTTCTTTAGATTAAACGTAAAAGAAAACAATAAAAAGATCATTTTTCCATTTTTTTTATTGACGTTTTAAAATATTTTTTAACAATTTACGCACTTATGAAAAATCCGTAAATTGTGCATACCTATAAGTATAGATCGAATCTTCGTAATTTTTGCTCAAAAAGCAAGAAACGGTGATATTTAATGTATATATATATATTTATTTTGTTATTAATTGTTGTATTTTCGTAGTTTTATCTGGACATATATACATACACACTAACTGCCCTTTATATATGTATGGATGGATGGAAATACACTGATAATTGTTTTACTTTAGAAATGCATTGAAAATTAGAAAGAAAGGGATTATCAGTGGTCATGAATTAATGCAACTGTAGCAATTGTCTGCCTCCTGTTTGGTCTCGAAGAGGTATCTACCCTTGATACAGGTTTTCTACCGATAGGGGTCCTGAATATTTAGTCTGGAAAGTGCCAAGTTTGAGTCTCTTACTTCTCAGGCCGGCAACGAGTAAATATGGTCTTGGTGCCTGACGCCTCTAACCCTTAGGTGGGGGGGGATTTGTCCCCCAACCAGCTACCAGTAAGTGACATTCCCTACGACGCAAGTCGTACACCTATTTCCTCTTATAGAGCGTTATGTATCTGTTTTGTATATTTTTGTCTTGTATGTGTTTCTCCGTCACTTACGGAATAAATATTGTTCTCGTTTTACACATTTGTCGGAATGTTTTTACGTACACACTCATGTACCCACGTTGGGGGGCTACTCTTGGACTTTGAACATTAATATAACTTCCTCACATGTTATACAACTATTATCGATAGAATAGGAGTATTTTATGTAGAATGTAAATAAACTTCTAAAATCAAGAGCGGGGTTGTCAGTGGTTAGAAATGAATGCATATAGTACTGATAAAAAGGATCTCTTTCATATAGAATGTAAATACACAGCTAATTATTTTACTATAGAAATGCATTGAAAATCAGAAAGAAAGGGATTGTCAGTGGTCAAGAATGAGTGTGAACATTACTGATAGAACTGGACTACTTTATGTCGAATGTAAATAAACTGCCATGTAAAAACATTACATTGTTAACGATTGTTTTACAACAAAACGTAAAGGTACCGCTAAATATTTTACTATGAAAATGCATTGAAAATCAGGAAGAAGGGATTGTCCATTAAGGTAGGTCGATTTTTCACTTTTTAAAAATATCAAATTGTCAATCTATACGAAATTACCTATTTAGAAAGATTATTTTCTTCTTTTTTTTCCAACCATATAAATATTTTAAAACTTGGACCAGAAATAAGCGATGAATTACTATTTTATTTATTATGGTATGGTCTGGATAAACAACGCCTAGCTGAGAGTTGTTTACGTTCGAAGACAAGTAAATCTGATATTTTACTTTCACCATTGTTTGGGGAAATAGCATCAAAGATCGTCTACTAAAATGCACTAAAATCCTCGTTTTCGCAAAATTTAGAAAACGAGGATTTTTAGTGCATTTTAGTTGACGATCTTTGATGCTATTTCCCCAAACAATGGTGAAAGTAAAAGATCTAATGTTTGGTATCAGTATTCAGTATACTGACACACAACTTTCACATAGATGGACAATTTGACATTTTAAACAAGTGAAAAATCGACCTACTCTATTGTCCATGTCTATGAATTAAGGCAATCATTACTGATAGAATTGGATTATTTTATGTAGAATGTAAATGAATGTTGATGATTATACTATAGAAATGCATTGAAAATCAGAAAGAAAAGGATTGTCAGTGGTCAGGAATTAAGTGCCACCATTACTGATAGAATAGAGCTACTTTATGTCGAATGTAAATAAACTGCTAATTAGTTTACAATAAAAACATTAGATTGTTAACTATTATTTTGTGAAGTACTGTTAATTATTTTACTAAAGAGATGCATTGAAAATCGGGAAGAAGGGATTGTCCATGGTCATGAATTAATACAAGCATTACTGGCAGAAGAGGATTTGGATTAAATCGAACTTAACGGACCTAAATTCCACCATCGTATGTCATCCCTCTGAAAGAAAAAAAACCCAAAAAAATCAGGGAATTAACCGAATTTAATGAAATTTTCAGTGTTGATATATTAATTAATAAAAGATATAATGCACCAGTTATTTTATTTAAAAACTTTTACATTTTTTCAGGTCAGCTAACTTTGAACCACGTATCTTTGAGAATCTGTGTTACGCCTCAAATATACGTGGTTCAAAGTTAACAGACCTGAAAAATGTAAAAGTTTTAAAATAAAATAACTGTTGCATTATATATTTTATTCATTAATATATCAACAGTGAAAATTTCATTAAATTCGGTTAATTTCTTGATTTTGAGTTTTTTTCTTTCGGCGGTGTGACATAAAATGGTGGAATTTATGTGCGTTAAGTTCAATTTAATCACAGGATTTTGTATACTTTTAAAGACTTGATTATTATTTACCTTTTTACTTCCGTTTTTCATCAAATGTTGGTTTCCCTTCAAGAAACAAAAATCCTTCTGAATTAATGATGATATATATATTATATATATATATATATATATATATATATATATATATATATTCGTGTAAACAAAACAAAACACATCTTATTCGTTTTCATGATTCAACCCGCTCGTTTGTCACGTTTTAACTTGCCCACCGACACTAATCCTTACCCGTCATCATTTCACCATGGCCTTGTGTCTTCACCCTTTGTGTCTGTCGGTGTCCGCCCAGGCGATTTTGTTGTCTTTTGAAGATAAAAATAAAAATTCCTGTTTGTCACGAGAGTCAAAATTATAACTTTTTCTTTTCTTTATTATTTATTTTTTTTTTTTTGCAGAATTCAGAATTCATATTTTTTTTTTTTTTACTAAAAAATCCTGTATAGAAACTTATAAAAATCTTCTATGATTATTCAGACTCTTATCTTTAGGTACCACCAAAATACGTCACGTGATCAGTTTAGGCAATATTGAAAGAAGTAATGTAAATATTTTTTAACTTACTTTTTTTAAATCTCGCAAAAAAAAAAACCCCAAAAAAACATGAAGAGTTGTTAGAAAGAAAAACAGTTAATTCAAAGATCAAATTATCCGATCGGCCTTGTGACTATTTCCCTAATTCGCCATCGCAAGGTTCCTGGTTCGATACCGGCCCTCGCCAAATCAGCGTATGAGTAGCACAGAGATCTGTGCGGTAAAGTAAGGAACTGACGGTAGGTGTGGCGCTCCACCTCAGACGCAAAAAAAACAATCTCCTTGGTCTAGCGCTAGTGAAAAGGTGATAGACTCCCTCGCTGCATGGCTGATACCGACTATAGGCCACCCCGACGACTTTACTTTGCTTACATATTGAACTATTTTCAATAACTCTTAAGTGAACCTATCAAACGTTGTAATAATAAAATTATCATACTGTGGTATATCCACAGGTCCTGCTAGTCAAGATTATTATACTTTTTACATATTGAACTATTTCGCAATAGCTCTTAAGTAAACATATCAAATGCTGTAATAATTAAATTATCATACTGTGTTATGTCCACAGGTGCTTCTAGTCTCTCTATTAATACTATCATACCTCTGTATAAGGGTTGGATTAACTGAATCGGTAGAGCATTCTTCCGGGTTCGATACTGGTGCTCGCCAACTCAGTTAATGTGTAGTACAAGCTTGGGTAATCTGATCTGTGAAGTAAAGTGGGGAGCTGATGATAGGTGTGGCACTCCACCTCAGCAAAGCAATTTCCCTGTTCTAACGCTAATGAAAAGGGATAGACTCACGAGCTGTTCGGGTGATACCAGATAATAGGCCACTCCACTGATAACCGACTACCTCGTTATCTACTTCAAAGCGTCTAAGGGAGATAACAATAAGGTTTTATTAACAGAGTTATTTCCCTTGAACTGATAACATTTCAGAAGCCTGGAATCAATCAGCGAAGTGATTTTGTGTGACTCTCAGAACCGACCCCACCACCCTTGTTGGGGGGGGGGGGGTAAGATGCCAAAAAGTTGGGAAAAAAGGACTAACTTTTGGGAGCAGAATTAAGTTAAGCTTTTTCGTCAGTAGTGTTAAGATTTCTTTCTTTCTTTCTCTCTCTCTTTACTTCCTCCAATAGTAAAGGATATTGTCTTATTATAATGGAGATTGTGTGACTGTCTGTAACCTAAACCATGTCACCACTGACGTCACGAATTCCTTAGTTATTTAAGTTATATTCTCAAAAATTATGAAATAGTCATTACTTAATCATAATTAGCATCTTATTTATTAACAATGTCTATTAAGATGTAGATTAGATAGATTTGTCTCAAAACAGCCCATATTAATGTGTTTCAAATCCTGTATTATGTGTTATACATCATTAAGAAAGGAATATTTACAGAGTATATGGTATGAATAATTTGCATACTGGTTTTAATAAAACAGTTTTTGGTTTTAATAAAAAAAAATTAGTTATTTAAAACTACTTTAGTATAAAAACATGTCTTTGGTTTGTAGGAAATTCTAATGTAAACAAATGGTATGTTGATTTTGTTTGCGGTGAAAAGCAAAAGATGCTCATTTGAAAACAGTTCTCAGATGGGGTGCCTATTGGTGACTTGGTTCAAAATAAGTATAATCTTTTAATATGTTAGTCTTTCTAATTTAATATATTTCATTACATTAAAACTTAAATAATTACACCCAGAAGACAGATATTCTTGCTATACAACAAAATAGTGGTTTACATTGGGAATGGGAAGGCTAATTTGCATATTGATATTAAAAATTTGAATTTAATAAATATGTGTTTGGTATTATTGATTTGTAATTGTTTGGTTTTATTTTAATGAAATTAAAAAGATAAATTAAATTAGGAAAATTCAGCAATGAAAAACAGGAGTTATGGAAGAGTAAGTTTCAGTTGTTCTATTTTTCAATTGTACCGGTTTAAAATCTTTTATTTGCATTCTTTTAGTTTTATTAGCCTATATAAGTAATATAATATTTCATTACATTAAAACTTAAATACTTGCACCCAGAGGAGGGTGAATATATTTGCTAGTTTGAATAATATTCAAAAGCTGCAACACACTAAAAGACAAAACTTACCAGTTTTTTTTTCTAGATAAATGAATGCCCTGAGGATGGTTTATGAAACCAAAACTTTATAACATTGGCTCATACAATAAAATATCTATCTGAACACCGTTCTATCAATTTTTTTATATACTTATATGCCGTCGGATTCATTTCCCTTTTTCCTGATATACATGTTGGCTGTCCACTCATACACAAGCAAGACCATTCCTATTTTACACAAAAATGATTCTTTAGTCCTCTTAAGAATCTACTACATAGTAAACTTACTTGAATGCCAGTAGCATTTGGCACTGTATCCTTGTGTTTTCTCAGATGACTCACCAGATCTGCCCAGGAGACGACATATTCTTACACATGAACAACATATTGGAACATCTCCACTTTGGATGTTGCTGGGCTGAAATTCACCAAACCTTATATATATATATATATATATTATTAATTATTATTATTATTATTATTATTATTATTATTATTATAATAATGGAGATTATGTCTGTGTCTGTAACTGAAACCATGTCGCAATTCCCTTAGTTATTTACATTATATTCTCAATGGTTATCAAATAATCATTATTCAATCTTAATTAGTATCCTATTTACAAAGCAAGGCCAAGAATAGCCACCTGGAATGTCTGGACACTTCCCGATCTTGAGAGATTGGGAAACCCCAAACTACATACTGGTATCGTGACAGGGGAGCATCTCTATATGGGTCTGACATCGATGCCCTTGCAGAAGTCAGTTTCAGCGATAAAGACCAATTGACAGAAGGGGGTGGGCTGGATACACATCCTCATGGAAAGACAGGCCGATGGTAGCTGTAAGAAGTTTGAGGTAAGGTAACTCGAGCCCTCCACCCTGAAGCAACACATGACGGACGCCATGGAAATATTTCCTACATTTAAGAAAAACTGGAATAGACTATCTGATGAGACTAGACTCATCTTCAGTTCTGGTCAAAATAATTAAGTTTTTCTTTCTTTGAAAGCATTTATATATATAATATGATAGATGAGGAAAACTTTCCATTAGGGATTTCTCTCTCAAAAAATTTTTTTTATTTTTTTTATTCTTTATTTTCTGTAATTCTTTTAACTTTTGAGAGAGGTCCCTGGGAAAGGATTTTTCATTTATTCCAATTATTATTTTTTTCATTATTATACATTTATTTTCATTTATTATACTAAAGCTAAGTTAATCAACATTTATTCCCTAAAGGCCTTTTTATTGTTTAGTTTAATAACACAAAAATTATACTAAATTATTCCTTAGTTCTAGGATTGAGTTATGTCTGAAAAAAATCCATCTTAATTGTTTCTAATTAGTCGTAATTTGCAATCAAGTAAAAAACTGACCCATCCCTCACTCACATCCTGCCTATCACTTTCTCCTTCTCTATGTATATCTTGATTACCTCCTCGTTATATATGTTAGTTTCTCATTGAGAGTAGAGAGCGAAAGAGATAGGATAGTGCAAAATGTATTTGTATGTTAAATTTCATAAGCAGCAGACAGTAGTTTCAACATCTTGGCTCTCAATTAATTTAATTTTGGTCAAACTTTCCTTTTCTTAGAAATCTTACAAAAAGATTTTAATGTTTTTTGTTTTTTAAATTCTCGACCAAATTCTTTTTATTTTAATTCGTTTGCAATCTCACTAGGCT
>CM042154.1:2939625-2989904 GCA_023376005.1 Doryteuthis pealeii | reverse complement strand
GGACAATGTACAGGTGCTAACGGTGGGCGGGGGTGGGGCACCGATACTTATCCTAGGCAGAAGAGCCGGGGAGTGACACTTTGATTCTGATTCTAAAAGAAAGCACACAGATACTACACTTTTCTAGAAGTCATAGGAAGAAAAGGCCATTGATCATAGGTAGGTAGGTAGGTAGGTAGGTAGGTAGGTAAGGTAGACAACAGACTGATAGATAGATAGATAGATAGATAGATAGATAGATAGATAGAAGACTGGTAGATAGATAGAACACAGATAGATAGATAGATAGATAACAGAGTGAGATAGATAGATAGACAGACAGATAGATAACAGACTGAGATAGATAGATAGATAGACAGATAGATAACAGACTGAGATAGATAGATAGACAGACAGATAGATAACAGACTGAGATAGATAGATAGATAGATAGATAGATAGATAGATAGATAGATTAGATAACAGACTGAGATAGATAGATAGACAGACAGATAGATAACAGATGAGATGATAGATAGATACAGACAGACAGATAGATAGACTGAGATAAATAGATAGACAGACAGATAGATAACAGACTGAGATAGATAGATAGATAGACAGACAGATAGATAACAGACTGAGATAGATAGATAGATAGATAGACAGATAGATAACAGACTGAGATAGATAGATAGACAGACAGATAGATAACAGACTGAGATAGATAGATAGACCAGACAGATAGATAGACAGATAGATAGATAGAAGATAGATAGATAACAGACAGATAGATAGATAGACAGACAGATAGATAACAGACTGAGATAGATAGATAGATAGACAGATAGATAACAGACTGAGATAGATAGATAGATAGATAGATAGATAGATAGATAGATAGATAGATAGATAGATAACAGACTGAGATAGATAGATAGATAGATAGAATAGATAGATAGATAACATACTGAGATAGATAGATAGACAGACAGATAGATAACAGACTGACTAGATAGATAGATAGATAGATAGATAGATAGATAACAGACTGAGAGATAGATAGCAGACAGACAGATAACAGACTGAGATAGATAGGATAGACAGACAGATAGATAACAGACTGAGATAGATAGATAATAGATAACAGACTGAGATAGATAGATAGATAGAGATAGATAGATAGATAGATAGATAGATAGACAGATAGATAACAGACTGAGATAGATGATAGATAGACAGACAGATAGATAACAGACTGAGATTGATAGATAGACAGACAGATAGATAGACTAGAGATAGATAGATATAGATAGACTAGATAGATAGATAGACAGACAGATAGATAACAGACTGAGATAGATAGATAGACAGACAGATAGATAACAGACTGAGATAGATAGATAGACAGACAGATTGATAACAGATTGTAATCCCCTTGATTATTATGAGTAGGCGCCGATAGATTACGTATCATCAACACATGAAAACTTTAAGAGAGATTTCATCAGAATGATTGTCTCAGAATGATTTTAAACATTGTGTGGCAATCCCTCACGCCGGACACCGATGTCCTGTAACAAGTCAATGCGTCCAGCATAAAAATGCGCATCATACGAAACCAGATGCACTGGGCTGGCTATCTTGCTAGGATGGGAGACGACAGACTCTCGAAGCAACTATTCTATAGAGAACTGCAATGTGGGAAACATCCGAGACACAAGCAAAAGAAACGTTTTAAGGATGTCATCAAAATAACCTTAAAACATGATATATATATGTTCAAGGGTGTGAGAGGATAGCTATGAATCGTGTGGTCTGGAGGAGACTTGTTCATGGTGGCTGTAAGGGGGTTGAGGTAAGGCGCCTCGAACACTCCATCTTGAAGTGGGTTTTACGTAGGTGGCACATGACGGACGTCCAGGATACGTTTCCCACGTTTAAGCCTGACCATACATGTGATGTGTGGCTGGGCTTCTCAGTCACGTAGGGTCCCATACGAGAGGACGAGACAGGGTGTGTAAAAGCAAAGCTGAACTCCTGAGTCATCTGCGTGCTCACAACCGAACTGCTTGATTGTAGAAATAGCCTTCTTCTGTGAAGAAGTGTCAATCACTATATATATATATATATATATATATATATATATTATATATATATTTAATAAGTCATCCACAGACACGTGTTTCGGCATATCATGCCTCTTCAGTGTGGCTAGACACAACTATCCTTGGGTAGGGTTCGAACTCAGACTGACCGCATGGTAGTCCGATATCTTATCCCCTCGCCCACTGACAGCTGATGCGGGGGACTGGTGTTTTTAAACTATTAAATACATACGAATGTATGTATCATTCGGTCACTGAGAGATCAAATTTCCGGAGAAATGATCATTGCTTATTTGCTTAGTAGTGAGAGTTAATTTAAATTACCAATTAGAGAGCTCATTACCAAATTTATGGGAGCATATATATTAATAAGTCATCCACAGAAGGCAGAATAATCGCTATATTTCCTAAACCAGAAATATAATATATATATATATATATATATATATATATATATATATATATATATATATATATATATATATATATATATATATTCTGGTTTAGGAAATATAGCGATTATTCTGCCTTATATTCATGGCAGCTGCTTGTGGACCCATCGGTAAGAGACTTGACGAGCGAAAGTTCGTTCGGGTCTCGATCCCGACCAGAGGTAGCTGTTGAAAAATAAGTATAGCTGCACTGATGAGGGGTAAACCCCGAAACGCGCGTCTGTAGATTGCTTTATATATATATATAGAGAGAGAGAGAGAGAGAGAGATTAGTAGTTTACAATTTTAATTCGTTGCGCTTATAATTCAATTTCCTCGTATATCAAATCAATTTTTGCCAAAGAAATAAACTGAAATGCAATTAATCTGTTCCAGCCTCCACCCCTCAAACACCCTAATTTTTTGCGGCATGGAGTTGGCGCGGTTGAGCGAGAGACCAACACAACTCCGTGACAGCTCGTAACACGGGGCACTCGTAAGTTGGAGCACTCGTAAGTCAAGGTAGGGCTGTGTATAAAAGAGGTTCAATCAATAAGTCTGTAACACAGTTATTAACTTTTTTATCTGATAAAGAATTTTATCTATGGAAAAATGTTATGTTAAGATCACAGATAAGGTTGGAAATTAAATTAATGCTTTTTTGAGATTACACAACACAAACACACACACACACACACACACACACATATATATATATATATATATATACATACACACACAGATATATATATATATATATATATATATATGTGTGTGTGTGTGTGTGTGTGTGTGTGTGTGTGTGTGTGTAATCTACACATATATAAAGGGCAGTTGTGTGAATTTGTGTGTCCGGAGGAAACTTCGAAAATAAAACAATTAACGACAAAGTAAATATATATACACATTAGATATCACCAGGGCTTGGTTTTTGAGCAAAAATAATAGAGATTTTATTAATATTCGTGAAGATAATTAAAAAATAAAATTTAAATGATAACAGCATGGATTTTATTTTTCATTTAATATTTTAGATAGTAGACATTAACATTTCTTTTCACAGTAGCTCGATCAATGCAATCAATGACATTGAGTACTGTCTGCTAGGAAATATAGCACCCATATTATCTACAATATATATATATATATATATATATATATATATATATAATAAATATATAAAGGTATTACATATCTGATGACATTTGATGACAAAGAAACAGTCACAACCGTTCGGTTTCATGCATGCGTAAGTGCAAACAATCTTCAGGAGACGTTGTTTATATATATGTATATATAAGTTTTTCAACACTATTAAAATACTACTCAACACTTTTACCGCCGGTCAGCTGGGTTAGTAGAATATGCCGACTCCAACCGACTTTAAGCCGTGGGTGGCGGTACGCGATGCTTAAGGACGGAATCTTGGTGTTTGAGCAGTCCATGGCATGCAGCAGTTCACTTTGGCCCTTACTTAGGCTAGACGGGCGGTCAGAGAGGCCCCATTCGATCAATTGGCTGGTTACGTCAAGCCCTAGCCCCTATATAATTGTCAAAAGCCTATTCATCTTATAGAAAATCCCCAATTCTTTTTATCACATATGTGCTAGTAGGCGTTGACAGAGGGTCTTAGTGTTCTGGGTATGACGTCAAACTGCATTTAGTAGTGAGGTTTCAATTCTGGAGCTCTGGGGAGTATGGAGTACCTCTTCATCGCGATTACACCCTGGTCCAAACAAAATGTCTTCGGCATAAAATAACCCAACAAGGGTTGACATACCGTAAAATCCAACCAAGTCACGTTGAAAGCACCGGTTCTCACTAGATCACCGAAGTTAAGCAGCGACGAACCTGTCCAATACTTAGATGGGTGACCATTTAAGCAACAGCATGTCCTGTATTGAGTTTTACCAACTAAAAGTCCCTTGAGCATATGAGGCTACTGCCTGTAAGTCGCGTATACAGAACTAAATAGTAAATTACTACGCGACATGTTCTCGGCGACACCAAGAATTGGAGCGCAATTCGTTTTTCATTTTGACTTTGTTCTTTCTTGTATATTGAGTTCAGTAAAGTACACCAACGTGTGTTAAGCAGGCGTGATAACCATTACACCATGGAACCACCCCGTGTAAGCACGTGAGTCTATCACCTCTGTAAAAATGCGTCTTGTGTTCTCAGTCGACTAAACCATTTTATCTCCAACATCCCGTTAGCAACCTGATATCAAAAAGGACTTGATTCGGCATTAAATGACCCGAAAATGGTTGATATGCCGTTTAAAGAAAACAACTAACGATCGGTGTTGTTAAAAATTGACACCGAACGGCTACAAACGATAATAGTTCCTATAAAAATTAAATCCACATAAAAGAAATACTTTTTTTTAATAATGGCCATCATAAAACCTGGTGGGAGGTATATCTAGTTATCTTTATTGTCAATTAAAAATCCATACCGACCACAAACAATTATGATTATTACCTATATAATAATACAGGTGTTCCTGAATTGTACGACCGTGATCATCTTGCAACACCCTCTGGTTAAAAAATGAGACCGTACAAATCGTCCAAGATGAAATGTAAAAATGTAAATCCTGATTATCTGCTGTTACTTATCCGCCGAATTCTTTTTTTTTTCTTATGAGTGTCGTCACCTCAACGAGATAGTGGACCATTCCGTTTTTATTATAAAGAAAGAAAGGGAAGAAAAATGACATGCTACACAGAAAAAATATAAGAAGAAAGAAAGATATTAGGGGAAAGATAGAGAGAGGGGTGAGCACGCGAAAGTGATAACGCTAATCTGTTTTAATCGAACAAATTGAAAAGATGACAAGAATGAAAGGAAGAAGAAAAAATAGTGTGAGAGAGAGTTAAATCAAGATTATTATACTTTTTACATATTGAACTATTTTGCAATAGCTCTTAAGTAAACATATCAAACGTTTTAATATATATCCACCGGTCCTGTTAGTAATACTGATGTTGTACAGCCGTATATACTTCTCTACCATTCTTGGGTTTATAACAGAGAGACAGATTATATATATTAGATTAGAGGTGGTAGATTCTACTTGATTACACTCCTTACTGCTTACTCTGATGGCTACTACTTATTGGTTACTTACTGGCTCTTCGTCTAGGTCAGTGATTCCCAACGTGGGGCCTACGCCCCACTAGGGGGGGGGGAGGATTCAATAATAATTGGGGGGCAATATAAAAAAATATAGTAATATCAACATTTTTTTTATTTTACCCTATATGAGTAAATTATAAATGTATAGGGTAAAATTGTAATTACAACCTAGCTGAACACAACAACTTGTGCAATCAAGTCAAGTGTTCACCCACTAATGTTATCGTGCATCTGGCACCAGCTATATGCGTAGCTTCTGACTTGTTTAACTTTGCAGTTCTTCATCTGTTACCCTCCCCTGCAATTATACGCATTATAAAATGGATTTTATTTGATTAAATTTGAAGTTAAACCCTTTAGTTTTATTTGAAAGATACAATTTGTTTATGTTATACTTCTTCAAAACTGATATTGTTATATCATACTAAACAATTAACGAGTGGGGGACATGAAGATATTTGTGATAAAAAAGTGGGGCATGGTACTGAAATGGTTGGGAACCACAGGTCTAGGTACTTTTTCTTCGGGGGCCATTTTCTTTGGGCTGCTGTTGAGGGTTGATTTTCTTCTGTTCTTCTTACAGAGCTGGGCTGAGCTGGTCAGTGTCTTAACAATTTAATGAACACACAAGACTTGGTTATATTTGATCAAGCTTTATTCTCTCAGCCCATATTTCGGCCGCAGGGAGAGACTGGACACCGGGAGAGCCGGCAATTACGTCTGCACTCCTTGAAAGTTGGGTTGCATCTGCTAACTAAAACTAAAACTATTCTCATGGCACCCGATCACGCGCCTCTTAGGGCGTCAAGGGTTATTAGCCACCCACTGGGTGATTTTCCATAGACTCCCTGATTTTAAATCAAACGGACCTTAATTTAAATATTCTAACTTACCGATACGTTCACTATTTATGGATAACTCAAACGAGTGTATAAAGTAAATCCCCAAATGCAGGGGTTCTCAAACTTTTAAGTCCGTAAACCCCTACAAAAATTTGATTGACCTATCATGGACCCCCTCCTTATATACCCCAGTCCACTTTGCAGTTGTTTTGTTGCAATCAATTATGTAATTAAATGAATTCTGCACAAATGTTTATGTCAAACTGTTAATTGTAAAATAACCGTAAATAAACAGTAAAGTAAGCATAACATGTAAAAAAAAAAAAAAAAAAAGCTTCAAATATTAATTTCTCATTACTCCTGCGACACTACCGTTGCCAAACCGCATTAGTCCCTTGCCGTTCCTTTGGATCACAGAGGCAGTGTGAGAGGGGGAATTTGCTGCATGGTAAACAGCTCATCCTCCATATGAACCCGCCCAGGCTATGTAGTTCAAGTTAACAAACCCCCCCCCCAAAAAAAAAAAAACCTTGACACTACTCCATCGTTTCTTATAGACGCAATGATGCCAACCAATAACATACCAAAGAAGCAGATTTCCTAATGTGATGGGTGAAGCTGATGACTTTTGATAAGTTCATGAATGAATATTGGACTTAAACTTTTGAAAATATATTAACATGAGCATGTTCTCCAGGATTCTTGTGGAATTAATTTATTCTAATTACTTGCAAACAATATGAAAGATTTATTTGAACTTGTCAAACGCAGAAGACATTCTGTCCTTTTTTAATTAAATAAAATTATACCATTGAATATAGACATGAGCCAAACCAATACCATACAACATGATCCCCAATGCAGCTAACACATTGTTAAAACCAATTACTACAAAAGTATGAATATAAATACACAACATATATTACTTCCTAACCGTTAGGCATGACATAACCCCAGACGGGTTGATATGCCATTAAAATCAACCAACCAACCAACCAACCAACTAAGAAGGCTTAGTAGTTTCCATAGACCACTTGTAGACACCCGAATACTTACAGACCCCCTGAGTTGTTGTATAGACCCCAAGGGAGAAGGGGTATGTCGACTATTTTGTGAAACCCTGCTGTAATGAAATTAGTTAAAGAATCCTTTTTACGAATTTCTTTCAATGATCGGAGGTGTGATTTTTAAAAATGTTCTACGTTAGCCGGCTTTGCTTAAACTGTATAATGGCGCACGATTTTCTAACCAGTTGAATAAACAAGAGAGAGAGAGAGGGGGGGGGTAGAGGGGGAGGAGATATTTGTCCCATTGCAATTCTCTTTAGAAATCTCCCCTTTTTTATTTGTCGATCATAATCATTTGTTTGTATACAAATGGTATCAGATAATTTCTATCTAACACAATACAAGCAATTTTCACACATGTATAGTATCAACTGTTCATATCTAATTCTAATGAATTCTAAAACAGATTTGTTTGACCCATAAAAACTCTTGATCATAGGAAATCTACGATAAAGCCGCATTGATTGATCAATTCAGAATGGAGAAAGACGGGGCCGGCTTGTATTACCCCCGAATCTCCCGGCTTGGTTGGTGGGGGCTGATTGAAAAAAAAATTTTAAATCAAAAATTATTTTTTTTTTTTTTAGATTAGTGAATTGATCCCTAATTAGGACAGCCTATTCTAATAGTGACCACCCCAAGCGGAGTTTAACAGGTTTGAGTTTTCCTTCTCCTAGACTGGTTTCCTAACCAAGGTTAAAGAGCCCAGTCTACTATTTACCCATAGCTGGAGGGAGAATACTTGGATTCATACCTTTCCCAAGGGTATTAGCGTTATGTGAACTGTAACTTCGTCCGGGATTTGAACTCGGGTCGACGAGTCCATTTCCTGCGACTCTAACCATTAGACCACGCGCCTCCAACTGGTGATCGAGTCACCAGAAGGGGAGGTTTCAGCAGTGCTGTGTACACGGCTCGGGATTAACGGTGTCTCGAAGATAACAGAATATTGATAGGGGACACCATATCCCCTTGTCGAGGTCGGATTAGGGGATTTAAAAAAAAACTAAGCGTATCCTATAATTAGCGCCCTGGAAAATGACAGCAAATTTGATATCATTTTCCAGGGCCTTTAGTCTTGATGATAAACGGCTAATACCCTACTTTGAAACCAATGATTATTGAATAGTATATCATAACAAATAAATATAGCTCTTACACCTATAATTGAGCACTTTTTTTCCATTCATCCAATACAAAATTATATATATATATATATATATATATATATATATATATAAAATGTACACAAGCTGTATGTTCCCGGCTTTGACTGGGTTATATAGAATCCGACTAAATATAAGCATACACTTTCTAAATCTCATATTGCTCACCATTGGACAGCAGTACCTATCGCTCGATGTAATTATTGTGAATATGTTACAACGGAAATGTATGCATGCTAATCTCCATATTCGCAGTTTTTTTTGTATTTTTCAATATTATTATTAGTTGAATGCTAAGGCATCGACTAAATTCTAATAATATCAATTTGTTTTTCTTTCAGACTATTACAATTATAATTCCAACTCTCCATAGAAAATGACGTCCCTCTAATTTTCCGCGCCAAAATGATTTAACTAGGTCAACAAAGATTAAAAATCGTAAATTTATTCAAAATGCAAAAAACCTACGTCATATGTAACAGAAATCTGTTTTTTTTCTTTTTTCTTTTTTTTACACATAAACTTGGAATTGTTCTTTATATTAAACGTAAAAGAAAACAGTAAAAAGATCATTTTTCCATTTTTTATTGACGTTTTAAAATATGTTTTAACAATTTACGCACTTATGAAAAGTCCGTAAATTGAGCATATATATATATATATATATATCGCAGTTTTATTAAATCAACCAAGCAAACAAGTTTAAATCTTATTTACTTCTGGATTTTGTTCCTAAAACCGATTTAAAAGGTGCTCAATATAAAGAGCTAAATATACGTTTAAAATCGAATGGTTTAAAAACTACCGACTTAAGTTTCTCGCAGTTGCACGAATCTTCAGAAAAAGAAATAAAAATAATTCCAAACCAGACAAGTATATATGTAAAAAGTAATTACCTATAATTTTTAGTTCTCCCGAGGAAGGTATACCTTGAACACCGAAACCGTGGTAGGGAGAAAAACTTTTGAAATGCATTGAAAATCAGAAAGAAAGGGATTATCAGTGGTCATGAATTAATGCAACTGTAGCAATTGTCTGCCTCCTGTTTGGCCTCGAAGAGTTATCTACCCTTGATACAGGTTTTCTACCGATAGGGGTCCTGAGTATTTAGTCTGGAAAGTGCCAAGTTTGAGTCTCTTACTTCTCAGGCCGGCAACGAGTAAATATGGTCTTGGTGCCTGACGCCTCTAAACCTTAAGTGGGGGGGGGGATTTGTCCCCCAACCAGCTACCAGTAAGTGACATTCCCTACGACGCAAGTCGTACACCTATTTACTCTTATAGAGCGTTATGTATCTGTTTTGTATATTTTTGTCTTGTATGTGTTTCTCCGTCACTTACGGAATAAATATTGTTCTCGTTTTACACATTTGTCGGAATGTTTTTACGTACACACTCATGTACCCACGTTGGGGGGTTACTCTAGGACTTTCAACATTAATATAACTTCCTCACATGTTATACAACCATTACCGATAGAATAGGAGTATTTTATGTAGAATGTAAATAAACTTCTAAAATCAAGAGCGGGGTTGTCAGTGGTCAGAAATGAATGCATACTGTACTGATAAAAAGGATCTCTTTCATATAGAATGTAAATACACAGCTAATTATTTTACTATAGAAATGCATTGAAAATCAGAAAGAAAGGGATTGTCAGTGGTCAGGAATTAATGCAAGCATTACTGATAGAAAATAGCTTTTTTGTATAATGTAAATGCATTGGTAATGATTTTACTATAGAAATGCATTGAAAATCAAAAGAAAGGGATTGTCAGGGTCAGGAATTAATGCAACCATTACTGATAGAAAATAGCTTTTTGTATAATGTAAATACACAGCTAATATTTTACTATAGAAATGCATTGAAAATCAGAAAGAAAGGGATTGTCAGTGGTCAGGAATGAATGCAACCATTACTGATAGAAAATAGCTTTTTTGTATAATGTAAATGTATTGGTAATGATTTTACTATAGAAATGCATTGAAAATCAGAAAGAAAGGGATTGTCAGTGGTCAGGAATGAATGCAACCATTACTGATAGAAAATAGCTTTTTTGTATAATGTAAATGCATTGGTAATGATTTTACTATAGAAATGCATTGAAAATCAGAAAGAAAGGGATTGTCAGTGGTCAGGAATGAATGCAACCATTACTGATAGAAAATAGCTTTTTTGTATAATGTAAATGTATTGTAATGATTTTACTATAGAAATGCATTGAAAATCAGAAAGAAAGGGATTGTCAGTGGTCAGGAATAATGCAACCATTACTGATAGAAAATAGCTTTTTGTATAATGTAAATGCATTGGTAATGATTTTACTATAGAAATGCATTGAAAATCAGAAAGAAAGGGATTGTCAGTGGTCAGGAATGAATGCAACCATTACTGATAGAAAATAGCTTTTTTGTATAATGTAAATGTATTGGTAATGATTTTACTATAGAAATGCATTGAAAATCAGAAAGAAAGGGATTGTCAGTGGTCAGGAATTAATGCAACCATTACTGATAGAAAATAGCTTTTTTGTATAATGTAAATGCATTGCTAATGATTTTACTATAGAAATGCATTGAAAATCAGAAAGAAAGGGATTGTCAGTGGTCAGGAATGAATGCAACCATTACTGATAGAAAATAGCTTTTTTGTATAATGTAAATGCATTGTAATGATTTTACTATAGAAATGCATTGAAAATCAGAAAGAAAGGGATTGTCAGTGGTCAGGAATTAATGCAACCATTACTGATAGAAAATAGCTTTTTGTATAATGTAAATGCATTGGTAATGATTTTACTATAGAAATGCATTGAAAATCAGAAAGAAAGGGATTGTCAGTGGTCAGGAATGAATGCAACCATTACTGATAGAAAATAGCTTTTTTGTATAATGTAAATGTATTGTAATGATTTTACTATAGAAATGCATTGAAAATCAGAAAGAAAGGGATTGTCAGTGGTCAGGAATGAATGCAACCATTACTGAGAAAATAGCTTTTTTGTATAATGTAAATGTATTGGTAATGATTTTACTATAGAAATGCATTGAAAATCAGAAAGAAAGGGATTGTCAGTGGTCAGGAATGAATGCAACCATTACTGATAGAAAATAGCTTTTTTGTATAATGTAAATGCATTGGTAATGATTTTACTATAGAAATGCATTGAAAATCAGAAAGAAAGGGATTGTCAGTGGTCAGGAATTAATGCAACCATTACTGATAGAAAATAGCTTTTTTGTATAATGTAAATGCATTGCTAATGATTTTACTATAGAAATGCATTGAAAATCAGAAGAAAGGGATTGTCAGTGGTCAGGAATGAATGCAACATTACTGATAGAAAATAGCTTTTTTGTATAATGTAAATGCATTGTAATGATTTTACTATAGAAATGCATTGAAAATCAGAAAGAAAGGGATTGTCAGTGGTCAGGAATGAATGCAACCATTACTGATAGAAAATAGCTTTTTTGTATAATGTAAATGCATTGCTAATGATTTTACTATAGAAATGCATTGAAAATCAGAAAGAAAGGGATTGTCAGTGGTCAGGAATGAATGCAACCATTACTGATAGAAAATAGCTTTTTGTATAATGTAAATGCATTGCTAATGATTTTACTATAGAAATGCATTGAAAATCAGAAAGAAAGGGATTGTCAGTGGTCAGGAATGAATGCAACCATTACTGATAGAAAATAGCTTTTTTGTATAATGTAAATGCATTGCTAATGATTTTACTATAGAAATGCATTGAAAATCAGAAAGAAAGGGATTGTCAGTGGTCAGGAATAATGCAACATTACTGATAGAAAATAGCTTTTTTGTATAATGTAAATGCATTGGTAATGATTTTACTATAGAAATGCATTGAAAATCAGAAAGAAAGGGATTGTCAGTGGTCAGGAATGAATGCAACCATTACTGATAGAAAATAGCTTTTTGTATAATGTAAATGCATTGCTAATGATTTTACTATAGAAATGCATTGAAAATCAGAAAGAAAGGGATTGTCAGTGGTCAGGAATGAATGCAACCATTACTGATAGAAAATAGCTTTTTTGTATAATGTAAATGCATTGCTAATGATTTTACTATAGAAATGCATTGAAAATCAGAAAGAAAGGGATTGTCAGTGGTCAGGAATGAATGCAACATTACTGATAGAAAATAGCTTTTTGTATAATGTAAATGCATTGTTAATGATTTTACTATAGAAATGCATTGAAAATCAGAAAGAAAGGGATTGTCAGTGGTCAGGAATGAATGCAACCATTACTGATAGAAAATAGCTTTTTTGTATAATGTAAATGCATTGTAATGATTTTACTATAGAAATGCATTGAAAATCAGAAAGAAAGGGATTGTCAGTGGTCAGGAATGAATGCAACCATTACTGATAGAAAATAGCTTTTTTGTATAATGTAAATGCATTGCTAATGATTTTACTATAGAAATGCATTGAAAATCAGAAAGAAAGGGATTGTCAGTGGTCAGGAATGAATGCAACATTACTGATAGAAAATAGCTTTTTTGTATAATGTAAATGCATTGGTAATGATTTTACTATAGAAATGCATTGAAAATCAGAAAGAAAGGGATTGTCAGTGGTCAGGAATGAATGCAACCATTACTGATAGAAAATAGCTTTTTGTATAATGTAAATGCATTGCTAATGATTTTACTATAGAAATGCATTGAAAATCAGAAAGAAAGGGATTGTCAGTGGTCAGGAATGAATGCAACCATTACTGATAGAAAATAGCTTTTTTGTATAATGTAAATGCATTGTTAATGATTTTACTATAGAAATGCATTGAAAATCAGAAAGAAAGGGATTGTCAGTGGTCAGGAATGAATGCAACCATTACTGATAGAAAATAGCTTTTTTGTATAATGTAAATGCATTTAATGATTTTACTATAGAAATGCATTGAAAATCAGAAAGAAAGGGATTGTCAGTGGTCAGGAATGAATGCAACCATTACTGATAGAAAATAGCTTTTTGTATAATGTAAATGCATTGTTAATGATTTTACTATAGAAATGCATTGAAAATCAGAAAGAAAGGGATTGTCAGTGGTCAGGAATGAATGCAACCATTACTGATAGAAAATAGCTTTTTGTATAATGTAAATGCATTGCTAATGATTTTACTATAGAAATGCATTGAAAATCAGAAAGAAAGGGATTGTCAGTGGTCAGGAATGAATGCAACCATTACTGATAGAAAATAGCTTTTTTGTATAATGTAAATGCATTGTAATGATTTTACTATAGAAATGCATTGAAAATCAGAAAGAAAGGGATTGTCAGTGGTCAGGAATGAATGCAACCATTACTGATAGAAAATAGCTTTTTTGTATAATGTAAATGCATTGTAATGATTTTACTATAGAAATGCATTGAAAATCAGAAAGAAAGGGATTGTCAGTGGTCAGGAATGAATGCAACCATTACTGATAGAAAATAGCTTTTTTGTATAATGTAAATGCATTGCTAATGATTTTACTATAGAAATGCATTGAAAATCAGAAAGAAAGGGATTGTCAGTGGTCAGGAATGAATGCAACCATTACTGATAGAAAATAGCTTTTTTGTATAATGTAAATGCATTGTAATGATTTTACTATAGAAATGCATTGAAAATCAGAAAGAAAGGGATTGTCAGTGGTCAGGAATGAATGCAACCATTACTGATAGAAAATAGCTTTTTTGTATAATGTAAATGCATTGTTAATGATTTTACTATAGAAATGCATTGAAAATCAGAAGAAAGGGATTGTCAGTGGTCAGGAATGAATGCAACATTACTGATAGAAAATAGCTTTTTTGTATAATGTAAATGCATTGTAATGATTTTACTATAGAAATGCATTGAAAATCAGAAGAAAGGGATTGTCAGTGGTCAGGAATGAATGCAACATTACTGATAGAAAATAGCTTTTTGTATAATGTAAATGCATTGTTAATGATTTTACTAGAAATGCATTGAAAATCAAAAGAAAGGGATTGTCAGTGGTCAGGAATGAATGCAACCATTACTGATAGAAAATAGCTTTTTTGTATAATGTAAATGCATTGTTAATGATTTTACTATAGAAATGCATTGAAAATCAGAAGAAAGGGATTGTCAGTGGTCAGGAATGAATGCAACCATTACTGATAGAAAATAGCTTTTTGTATAATGTAAATGCATTGGTAATGATTTTACTATAGAAATGCATTGAAAATCAGAAGAAAGGGATTGTCAGTGGTCAGGAATGAATGCAACATTACTGATAGAAAATAGCTTTTTTGTATAATGTAAATGCATTGGTAATGATTTTACTATAGAAATGCATTGAAAATCAAAGAAAGGGATTGTCAGTGGTCAGGAATGAATGCAACATTACTGATAGAAAATAGCTTTTTGTATAATGTAAATGCATTGCTAATGATTTTACTATAGAAATGCATTGAAAATCAGAAGAAAGGGATTGTCAGTGGTCAGGAATGAATGCAACCATTACTGATAGAAAATAGCTTTTTTGTATAATGTAAATGCATTGTAATGATTTTACTATAGAAATGCATTGAAAATCAGAAGAAAGGGATTGTCAGTGGTCAGGAATGAATGCAACCATTACTGATAGAAAATAGCTTTTTTGTATAATGTAAATGCATTGCTAATGATTTTACTATAGAAATGCATTGAAAATCAGAAAGAAAGGGATTGTCAGTGGTCAGGAATGAATGCAACCATTACTGATAGAAAATAGCTTTTTTGTATAATGTAAATGCATTGCTAATGATTTTACTATAGAAATGCATTGAAAATCAGAAGAAAGGGATTGTCAGTGGTCAGGAATGAATGCAAATTACTGATAGAAAATAGCTTTTTTGTATAATGTAAATGCATTGCTAATGATTTTACTATAGAAATGCATTGAAAATCAGAAGAAAGGGATTGTCAGTGGTCAGGAATGAATGCAACATTACTGATAGAAAATAGCTTTTTGTATAATGTAAATGCATTGTAATGATTTTACTATAGAAATGCATTGAAAATCAGAAAGAAAGGGATTGTCAGTGGTCAGGAATGAATGCAACCATTACTGATAGAAAATAGCTTTTTGTATAATGTAAATGCATTGCTAATGATTTTACTATAGAAATGCATTGAAAATCAGAAGAAAGGGATTGTCAGTGGTCAGGAATGAATGCAACCATTACTGATAGAAAATAGCTTTTTGTATAATGTAAATGCATTGTAATGATTTTACTATAGAAATGCATTGAAAATCAGAAGAAAGGGATTGTCAGTGGTCAGGAATGAATGCAACATTACTGATAGAAAATAGCTTTTTTGTATAATGTAAATGCATTGCTAATGATTTTACTATAGAAATGCATTGAAAATCAGAAAGAAAGGGATTGTCAGTGGTCAGGAATGAATGCAACCATTACTGATAGAAAATAGCTTTTTTGTATAATGTAAATGCATTGCTAATGATTTTACTATAGAAATGCATTGAAAATCAGAAGAAAGGGATTGTCAGTGGTCAGGAATTAATGCAACCATTACTGATAGAAAATAGCTTTTTTGTATAATGTAAATGCATTGTAATGATTTTACTATAGAAATGCATTGAAAATCAGAAAGAAAGGGATTGTCAGTGGTCAGGAATGAATGCAACCATTACTGATAGAAAATAGCTTTTTTGTATAATGTAAATGCATTGCTAATGATTTTACTATAGAAATGCATTGAAAATTAGAAGAAAGGATTGTCAGTGGTCAGGAATGAATGCAACCATTACTGATAGAAAATAGCTTTTTTGTATAATGTAAATGCATTGCTAATGATTTTACTATAGAAATGCATTGAAAATCAGAAAGAAAGGGATTGTCAGTGGTCAGGAATGAATGCAAATTACTGATAGAAAATAGCTTTTTTGTATAATGTAAATGCATTGCTAATGATTTTACTATAGAAATGCATTGAAAATCAGAAAGAAAGGGATTGTCAGTGGTCAGGAATGAATGCAACCATTACTGATAGAAAATAGCTTTTTTTGTATAATGTAAATGCATTGCTAATGATTTTACTATAGAAATGCATTGAAAATCAGAAAGAAAGGGATTGTCAGTGGTCAGGAATGAATGCAACCATTACTGATAGAAAATAGCTTTTTTGTATAATGTAAATGCATTGCTAATGATTTTACTATAGAAATGCATTGAAAATCAGAAAGAAAGGGATTGTCAGTGGTCAGGAATTAATGCAAGCATTACTGATAGAAAATAGCTTTTTTGTATAATGTAAATGTATTGGTAATGATTTTACTATAGAAATGCATTGAAAATCAGAAAGAAAGGGATTGTCAATGGTCAGGAATGAGTGTGAACATTACTGATAGAACTGGACTACTTTATGTCGAATGTAAATAAACTGTCATGTAAAAACATTACATTGTTAACTATTGTTTTACAACAAAACGTAAAGGTACTGCTAATTATTTTACTATGAAAATGCATTGAAAATCAGGAAGAAGGGATTGTCCATTAAGGTAGGTCGATTTTTCACTTTTTAAAAATATCAAATTGTCAATCTGTACGAAATTACCTATTTAGAAAGATTATTTTCTTTTCTTTCCAACCATATAAATATTCTAAAACTTGGACCAGAAATAAGCGATGAATTATGATTTTATTTATTATGTTATGGTATGGATAAACAGAGCCTAGCTGAGAGTTGTTTACGTTCGAAGACAAGTAAATCTGATATTTTATTTGCACCATTGTTTGAGGAAATAGCATCAAAGATCGTCTACTAAAATTCACTAAAAATCCTCGTTTTCGCAAAATTTAGAAAACGAGGATTTTTAGAGCATTTTAGTTGACGATCTTTGATGCTATTTCCTCAAACAATGGTGCAAGTAAAAGATCTTTTTTTTTTTTTTTGTATCAGCATTCAGTATACTAACATACAACTTTCGCATAGATGTACAATTTGACATTTTAAACAAGTGAAAAATCGACCTACTCTATTGTCCATGTCTATGAATTAAGGCAGTAATTACTGATAGAATTGGATTATTTTATGTAGAATGTAAATGAATGTTGATGATTATACTATAGAAATGCATTGAAAATCAGGAAGAAAAGGATTGTCAGTGATCAGGAATTAAGTGCCACCATTACTGATAGAATAGAGCTACTTTATGTCGAATGTAAATAAACTGCTAATTAGTTTACAATAAAAATATTAGATTGTTAACTATTATTTTGTGAAGTACTGTTAATTATTTTACTAAAGAGATGCATTGAAAATCGGGAAGAAGGGATTGTCCATGGTCATGAATTAATGCAAGCATTGCTGGCAGAAGAGGATTTGGGTTAAATCGAACTTAACGGACCTAAATTCCACCATCGTATGACCTGACCCCCCTGAAAGAAAAAAATACCAAAAATCAGGGAATTAACCGAATTTAATGAAATTTTCAATGTTGATATATTAATGAATAAAAGATATAATGCACCAGTTATTTTATTTAAAAACTTTTACATTTTTTCAGATCGGTTAATTTTGAACCACGTATCTTTGAGAATCTGTGTTACGCCTCAAATATACGTGGTTCAAAGTTAACGGACCTGAAAATGTAAAAGTTTTTAAAATAAAATAACTGGTGCATTATATCTTTTATTCATTAATATATCAACACTGAAAATTTCATTAAATTCTGTTAATTCCCTGATTTTTGGGGTTTTTTTTTTTTTTTTTTTGCCTTTCGGCGGGGTGACATATGATGGTGGAATTTATGTCGTTAAGTTCGATTTAATCACAGGATTTTGTATACTTTTAAAGAGTTGATTATTATTTACCTTTTTACTTCCGTTTTTCATCAAATGTTGGTTTCCCTTCAAGAAACAAAAATCCTTCTGAATTAATGATATATATATATATATATATATATATATATATATATAATATATTCGTGTAAAACAAAACAAAACACATCTTATTCGTTTTCATGATTCAACCCGCTCGTTTGTCACGTTTTAACTTGCCCACCCGACACTAATCCCTACCCGTCATCATTTCACCATGGCCTTGTGTCTTTACCCTTTGTGTCTGTCGGTGTCCGCCCAAGCGATTTTGTTGTCTTTTGAAAATAAAAATAAAAATTCCTGTTTGTCACGAGAGTCAAAATTACAACTTTTTCTTTTCTTTATTTTATTTTTTTTTTTTTTTGCAGAATTCAGAATTCATATTTTTTCTTTTTTTCTTACTAAAAAAATCCTGTATAGAAACTTATAAAAAATCTTCTGATATGATTATTCAGACTCTTATCTTTAGGTACCACCAAAATACGTCACGTGATCAGTTTAGGCAATATTGAAAGAAGTAATGTAAATATTTTTAACTTACTTTTTTTAAATCTCGCAAAAAAAAAAAAAAAAAAAACGAACATGAAGATTTGTTACAAAGAAAAACAGTTAATTCAAAGATCAAATTATTCGATCGGCCTTGTGACTATTTCCCTAATTCGCCATCGCAAGGTTCCTAGTTCGATACCGGCCCTCGCCAAATCAGTGTATGAGTAGCACAGAGATCTGTGCAGTAAAGTAAGGAGCTGGTGGTAGGTGTGGCGCTCCACCTCAGACGCAAAAAAAACAATCTCCTTGGTTTAGCGCTAGTGAAAAGGTGATAGACTCCCTCGCTGCATGGCTGATACCGACTATAGGCCAGCCCGACGACTTTACTTTACTTACATATTGAACTATTTTCAATAACTCTTAAGTGAACCTATCAAACGTTGTAATAATAAAATTATCATACTGTGGTATATCCACAGGTCCTGCTAGTCAAGATTATTATACTTTTTACATATTGAACTATTTCGCAATAGCTCTTAAGTAAACATATCAAATGCTGTAATAATTAAATTATCATACTGTGTTATGTCCACAGGTGCTGCTAGTCTCTCTATTAATACTATCATACCTCTGTATAAGGGTTGGATTAACTGAATCGGTAGAGCATTCTTCCGGGTTCGATCCTGGTGCTCGCCAACTCAGCGAATGTGTTGTACAAGCTGGGTAATCTGATCTGTGAAGTAAAGTGGGGAGCTAATGATAGGTGCGGCACTCAACCTCAGCAAAACAATTTCCCTGTTCTAACGCTAACGAAAAGTTCGAGCTGTTCGGGTGATACCAGATAATAGGCCACTCCACTGACAACCGACTCCCTCGTTATCTACTTCAAAGCGTCTAAGGGAGATAACAATAAGGTTTTATTAACATAGTTATTTCCCTTGAACTGATAACATTTCAGAAGCCTGGAATCAATCAGCGAAGTGATTTTGTGTGATTCTCAGAACCGACCCCACCCACCCTTGTTGGGGGGGGGGGGGTAAGATGCCAAAAAGTTGGAAAAAAAGGACTAACTTTTGGGAGCAGAATTAAGTTAAGCTTTTTCGTCAGTAGTGTTAAGATTTCTTTCTCTCTTTACTTCCTCCACAAGTAAAAGATATTGTCTTATTATAATGGAGATTGTGTGACTGTCTGTCTGTAACCTAAACTATGTCACCACTGACGTCACGAATTCCTTAGTTATTTAAGTTATATTCTCAAAAAATATGAAATAGTCATTACTTAATCATAATTAGCATCTTATTTATTAACAATGTCTATTAAGATGTAGATTAGATAGATTTGTCTCAAAACAGCCCGTATTAATGTGTTTCAAATCCTGTATTATGTGTTATACATCATTAAGAAATGAATATTTACAGAGTATATGGTATGAATAATTTGCATACTGGTTTTAATAAAACAGTTTTTGGTTTTAATAAAAAAAAAATTAGTTATTTAAAACTACTTTAGTATAAAAACGTCTTTGGTTTGTATGAAATTCTAATGTAAACAAATGGTATGTTGATTTTGTTTGCGATGAAAAGCAAAAGATGTTCATTTGAAAACAGTTCTCAGTTGGGGTGCCCATTGGTGACTTGATCCAAAATAAGTATAATCTTTTAATATGTTAGTCTTTCTAATTTAATATATTTCATTACATTAAAACTTAAATAATTACACCCAGAAGACAGATATTCTTGCTATACAACAAAATAGTGGTTTACATTGGGAATGGGAAGGCTAATTTGCATATTGATATTAAAAATTTGAATTTAATAAATATGTGTTTGGTATTATTGATTTGTAATTGTTTGGTTTTATTTTAATGAAATTAAAAAAGATAAATTAAATTAGGAAAATTTAGCAATGAAAAACAGGAGTTATGGAAGAGTAAGTTTCAGTTGTTCTATTTTTCAATTGTACCGGTTTAAAATCTTTTTATTTGCATTCTTATTTAGTTTCATTAGCCTATATAAGTTAATATAATATTTCATTACATTAAAACTTAAATACTTGCACCCAGAGGAGGGTGAATATATTTGCTAGTTTGAATAATATTCAAAAGCTGCAACACACTAAAAAGACAAAACTTACCAGTTTTTTTTCTAGATAAATGAATGCCCTGAGGATGGTTTGCGGAACCAAAACTTTATAACATTGGCTCATACAATAAAATATCATCTATCTGAACACGGTTTTATCAATTTTTTTTTTTTATATACTTATATGCCGTCAGATTCATTTCCCTTTTTCCTGATATACATGTTGGCTGTCCACTCGTACACAAGCAAGACCATTCTTGTTTTACACAAAAATGATTCTTCAGTCCTCTTAAGAATCTACTACATAGTAAACTTACTTGAATGCCAGTAGCATTTGGCACTGTATCCTTGTGTTTTCTCAGATGACTCATCAGATCTGCCCAGGAGACGACATATTCTTACACATGAACAACATATTGGAACTTCTCCACTTTGGATGTTGCTGGACTCAAATTCACCAAACCATATATATATATATATATATATATATATATATATATATTATATATATATATATATTATATTATTATAATAATGGAGATTATGTCTGTGTCTGAAACCATGTCGCAATTCCCTTAGTTATTTACATTATATTCTCAATGGTTATCAAATAATCATTATTCAATCTTAATTAGTATCCTATTTACAAAGCAAGGCCAAGAATAGCCACCTGGAATGTCTGGACACTTCCCGATCTTGAGAGATTGGGAAACCCCAAACTACATACTGATATCGTGACAGGGGAGCATCTCTATATGGGCCGACATTTATGCCCTTGCGGAAATCAGTTTCAGCGATAAGGACCAATTGACAGAAGGGGGTGGGCTGGATACACATCCTCATGGAAAGACAGGCCGATGGTAGCTGTAAGAAGTTTGAGGTAAGGTAACTCGAGCCCTCCACCCTGAAGCAACACATGACGGACGCCATGGAAATATTTCCTACATTTAAGAAAAACTGGAATAGACTATCTGATGAGACTAGACTCATCTTCAGTTCTGGTCAAAATAATTAAGTTTTTCTTTCTTTGAAAGCATTTATATATATATATATATAATATGATAGATGAGGAAAACTTTCCATAAGGGATTTCTCTCTCAAAAAATTTTTTTTATTCTTTATTTTCTGTAATTCTTTTAACTTTTGAGAGAGGTCCCTGGGAAAGGATTTTTCATTTATTCCAATTATTATTTTTTTCATTATTATACATTTATTTTCATTTATTATATTAAAGCTAAGTTAATCAACATTTATTCCCTAAAGGCCTTTTTATTGTTTAGTTTAATGACACAAAAATTATACTAAATTATTCCTTAGTTCTAGGATTGAGTTATGTCTGAAAAAAATCCATTTTAATTGTTTCTAATTAGTCGTAATTTGCAATCAAGTAAAAAACTGACCCATCCCTCACTCACATCCTGCCTATCACTTTCTCCTTCTCTATATATATCTTGATTACCTCCTCATTATATATATGTTAGTTTCTCATTGAGAGTAGAGAGCGAAAGAGACAGGATAGTGCAAAATGTATTTGTATGTTAAATTTCATAAGCAGCAGACAGTAGTTTCAACATCTTGGCTCTCAATTAATTTAATTTTGGTCAAACTTTCCGTTTCTTAGAAATCTTACAAAAAGATTTTAATGTTTTTTGTTTTGTAATTCTCCGAACAAATTTTTTTTTTTTTAAATTTAATTCGCCTTGCAATCTCACTTTTCCTTAATCCCAATTATCTACCCATAGCTCAATAGGTGCCCCAACAAGTCACGTTTTGTCTAGTATATATATATATATATATATATATATATATATATATATTTATTTATTTATTTATCTATTTGGGAGAAATGTGAGGAGGTTAATCTGACAGTATGTGGAGAAAGGTAGACAAACACGGGATGTTATGGAAACTGGAAAATGTGGCTAGAGAAAATGTTTGGCTCTTATTGATATTTGATGAACTAGCAAATATATGCACCCTCCGTAGGGTGCAAGTAGTTAAGTTTTAATATAATAAAATATCATATTAAATTAGAAAGTCTAATGAAACTGAATAAGAATGCAGATGAAAAGATTTGGAACAGAGGTTTGATTGAAAAATAGAACAACTTTGAAAGTAACTCTTCCATCATTTTCCATTACTCCCGTCTTTCATTGGTAAATTTTCCTAATTTAACTATTTAGTTAAAATAGGAAGTAAAGAATAATATTACAGTTATTTGTTCTTGTTAATGGATTTCTTTTAAGATTTATCCCAGAGATTTTTGCTCATATTCATTAAGATAAAACCAAACAATTAGAAATCAATAATACTAAGCACATATTTATTAAAATCAAGTTTTTAATATCAATATGCAAATTAGCCTTCCCATTCACACTATAATCTGCTATTTTGTTGTATATATAAATACAATTGCATGTTCTGTGTATGTAGATATGGTCAATAGTCTTAATGATGTAAAACAATTTTATCAATTATTGAGGTTTAAATAAAAATAAAATCATGGAGAATGTGATGTAAATAACGAAGGGAATTGTGATTTGTATAGTAATATAGTTTCGGTTACAGACACAAAAACACACAATCTCCATTATAATAAGATGTCTATCTTTCTGCCGCGCTCCTGATTAGTTGTTACAGATAACCAATCAAATGTGCGGCACGGCACATTTAAATGTTCTTCGAGAACTTTAGCATTCTTTCTTGCATATGGATTAGTTTGCAACACTAAGAACACACAACATCTAATGGACTTCCTTCAAACTTTAACGAAACCAGCATCATCTCCCAACATTGTCTTCCAGGTATCATGCACTCCACCTATCAACACTGCACATCACATGACAATGCAATGTAATGCAATGCCCGTTTGTAGAAAGCCAAAAGATCTAAAGGTGGGAGGATATATTGAAGAAGCCCGGATCAATCACCCCTCTCCCTACTGGCGACCTTCTGTTTCAGCATTTTGAGAATGCCCCTCATTGAGGCGAGTACTGTATCCAGGTCCTGAAGATGGTCTAATAAGAGACCGAAACGTTGCATCGTCGACAATAAACATCCAGTTTCCATAACATCCCGTGTTTGTCACCTTTCTCCACATATATATATATATATATATATATATATATATATATATATATATATATATATATATATATTAATGTGTATGGTTGGCACTATTATACTTGAAAAAGCAGTAGTAATCCAACATACAGTATTATTAGAAGAGTGCTCAATATCTGTGTTAGAGCGTTGATAGATGAATGAATGAACAAATAAAAGGTTTAGCTTTATTTATTAACATATGAACAATTTTTATGGCCGAGTGGTTTCATGCTTGTGCATTCGTTAGGTAAAACGAAAAATCTATTTTTGTTTTACCTTATGAATGCACTAGTATGAAACGCTCGGTCGTAAAGATTGTTCATATGTTAAATAAAAGCTAAACCTTTTATTTGTTCATTTAATATATATATATATATATATATATATATATATATATATATATATATATACTTCCTTCTCTTCTCTTAATATAAAAAATAAAAAAAATTCTTTTGATGCCCAATGACACCTCTCCCCCTACCTCTTACCAATACACACACACACACACACACACACACACACACACAACCTTAAGGTTTATTTCCGCTGTCGTTTATGGCAAAAAATTTTTACACACACACACACACACAACCACACACCTAAAAAATGCACAATGTTTCCTTTCGATACACACACCTACACCGTCCCATACTCATGCCATAAAAGAAAATATTTGACGTCATATTTCAAACCGTCCCTTTTTTCAAACCTAAAAAAAATTTTAAACAGATGAAGAACAATGACTACCACTCGCTTTTCTCGTTATTCTGTGATAAATAATTTCTTATCACCTTCCATATATACCAACAAATGCCCTGAAGATGATCTAATTAATAGATCGAAACACTGCAGCGTCAGCCAATAAACTCACCACTTAACCCATTTAAACCTGTGTTTTTTCATTTTTCTTAATATACTACATACCGTCGGATTCACTTCCTTTCTTCACACATATATATATATATATATTTTTTTTTCTTTTTTGGATGTTTGTTTATTTTTAGAAGCATTGCCGGATAAAGTATATATATATATATATATATATATATATATATTATTATTTTATATTTTGCTTGAAGGCAACTACAATGTGAATATCGCATAAATTCGATAATTATAGAAGATAATAATAATGACAAGTGAATTTCGCAAAGAATCACTCGGTGTGTAGAATATCATACAGACTGTTTCAACTTTATTAAGTCTCATCAGCGATATATACTAACGACTCCCCTCCGACAGGAATCGAAACCGGGACCTCAGCAGGATAGTATATATCGCTGATGAGACATAATAAAGTTGAAACAGTCTGTATGATATTCTACACACCAAGTAATTCTTTGCGAAATTCACTTGTCATTATTATCATCTTCTATAATTATCGAATTTATGCGATATTCGCATTGTAGTTGCCTTCAAGCAAAATATAAAATATTAATATATATATATATACACTTTATTCGGCAATGCTTCTAAAAATAAACAAACATCCAAAAAAAAAATATATATATATATATATATATATATATATATATATCTTTCAATAGAAAAGGTAGATGGATTTAAATTGGCTGAAAAGTAAGATCATCAATGTCAAAAAATAAAAAATAAATAAATAAATCCAAACAAAATTTTTTGGCCATAATTTTGGCTTCATTTTTTGGGTTTTTCTTTTTTTCATTTCATTTACACTTTTGTCAACATCCAACGTGTTGATCTTAAGGGGCCCTGTGCGTATGTCTGTGTGTCACAGGTATGGGGTATACAGGGCCGGCCATGTTGTCTTGCTGGCACTTGATACCACTTAAGAGAAACAGGGTAAAAAAAAATTTAAAAAAAAAAAAAAAAAAAAAAGAGGAAAAATATAAAGAAAACACTGTACAAAAATATTCGTTCCACATCAGGTAATGGTAGGTGGGGGGAGAAGGTGATGGAGGAAAAAAAATGGGATTTTTCTTTTCTTCTCATTATGAAGGAATAACACACACACACATATATATATATATATATATATATATATATATATATATGCGTGTGATTTAAAAAAATTATGCATATAGATAAGAATTTTCAACTTATATATAAATAAAACCTATATACTTTATAGATTTTTATTCATATATATATTAAGAGTGCATGTGTATGTATTTATATACACATTTTAAATATGTATATATAAAAATGTATGAGTATATATATGTGTATATAAAATGTGTGTGTGTGTATGTGTGTATATATATATATATATATATATATATACACTCACACAAGAGTGAGTCAATAATTATCTACCTATGTATTTGTAAGTCCTGTGGCATACTTCTTTTCTACTATTATACCGAAAGTGTAGATATTATAGACTCACTCTCATATATATATATATATATATATATATATATATATATATATATATATATATATATATATGTATGTATGTATGTATGTAATATTGTACAAAATCTATAATTTTAAAGAACTTAAAATGTTTTATATCTTTCAATGCTATATATATATATATATATATATATATATAAATTTCAGAAACATCTTTAGTTGTAAATTTGTGTGCATATATATATATATATATATATATATATATATAATAATAATAAAATGTTATAGTCAGATAACCTACTCAGGTTTCACCATGTGGATCATCAGAGTTAACTGCAGTGAATTAATTAAAATAAATCAATTAATAACAAGAGCGGAAGTAATATATATATATATATATATATATATATATTGGATGCAATACATAAATTGTAATAGGAATGGGTGACTTATTCTTTCAAATTAGAATCTTTTTTTTTTCTTTCTTTTGTTCAATGAAAAAAGATATTTAGACTTGAGCTTAAGTGTTGCCCACCCCCCACCCCAAACTGGTTCGCTGAACCCCACCCACCCATCCCATCCCATATTTTCTTGGGGGGTGGGGGGCTGGCTGATATAAACCGCCAACTATCTTTCTAACCTGCCCCTGTAAAACAGTATTATATTGAAGAAGAAAAGAAAAGAAAAAAAAAAAAAAGAAAAGAGGTCTTGGTAGGCAGGGCAGCAAATGGATTCGTTCATGGTTTTTTCATTCTTTTCATTAGCAGCATATTTTTAGATTCCTTTGGATTTTTGATGTGATATTGATAATCCACTCGCATGCTCTGTAGAGCTTTGGCTATGTCCTCCTGGAAAACAACAAACAAAAGAAAAAAAAGGGTTTATTAAATCAGCATGAGAATTTTTTTGAAAAGCAGGATGCACTACAAAAAAAATAAAATAAATAAAATAACCATTTTCAGTAGAGTCATTGAATACTTGTAAGCAATGCCTTAGAAATAGCAAAAAGGTGGGTTTTTTTTTTTCAATTTAAAAAAAGAAAAAAAAAGGGTTTTATTAAATCAGGCATGAGAAACAGTTTTCGAAAAGCAGGCTGCACTACTAAAAAGAAAAAAAAAAAAAAAAAAAAAAAAAGGTTAAATCCTACTTAACGGACATAAATTCCACCATCGTAAAAGAAAAAAAAAAAAAAAAAAATCCAGGAATTAACCGAATTTAATGAAATTTTCAATATTAATGAATAAAGAATATAATGCAACAGTTATTTTATTTGAAAACTCTTACATTATTTCAGGTTAGTTAACTTTGAACCATGTATCTTTGAGTAACACAGATTCACAAAGATACATGGTTCAAAGTTAACTGAACTGAAAAAAAAAGTTTTTAAATAAAATAACTGGTGTATTATATTCTTTATTCATTAATGTATCAACACTGAAAATTTCATTAAATTCAGTTAATTCCTTGATTTTTAGTATTTTTTTTCTTTCAGCGGGGTGACATACAATGGTGGAATTTATGTCCATTAAGTAGGATTTAACCAAAAATAAACTTAAGGTAATTTTTATTTGAAGGTACCCCAACCATTTTTCAGTAGAGTCGACTGAATACCTGTAAGCATCTGCCTTAGAAATAGCAAAAAGTTGTTTTTTTTTTTTTCCCAATTTTTCTGGATTTTGGTTTACTAACAACCAGTGAAAAGCACCGTTGCTTTCAAATCTGATCTCGACTGGTGTGCCTATTGGTGACCTGATCCATTTTTAAAATGTTGCAAAAGTATCGAAAACGGCCGGTTATTTCCTATAACTCCAACATAAACAAAGGGGAACCACTCTTGACTGATAAATTATTTATTTTCCCATTAAACTAACCCTACACCCTAACCACTAAACCCATCTTCTTTTTTTCTAGTAGATCAATAAATAAATAAATAATTTATCAGTCAAGAGTGGTTCCCCTTTGTTTATGTTAGACTTATAGGAAATAACCAAATGGCCTATTGGTTTTCAGAGTCAAGAAAATTTCTTCCCTGTTTGCTATTAAAATATAGTTGACCTACTTAAAAATTTGCATTGACAGAATAAAGAATTGCAAGCAATCTATTAATCCAACTTTTTACTGATAAGACAATAAACAGGTTATTTCCTATAAGTCTAACATAAACAAAGGGGAACCACTCTTGACAGATAAATTATTTATTTATTGGTCTACTAGGAAAAAAGAAGACGGCGTTAGGTTTAGGGTTAGGGTTTAGGGTTAGTTTAATGGGAAAATAAATAATTTATCAGTCAAGAGTGGTTCCCCTTTGTTTATGTTAGACTTATAGGAAATAACCGGTCGACAGTAAAGTTTTCATAGTAAGTTAGTTTCTGGAATGAGAAGTATGAAAATATGTTGAATTGATATTCAAAGAAAATTTATCCCTAGAAAAATATTTTGTAAACTAATTGATAAGTGAAGTTTGGTATTTAAATGTTTAAATTCAGTCAAAGATTAATTAATATCAATTAAAATATTTAATATTCTTTGTTCTGTTTTTAATTCCTGAGGAAAATAAGGTGATATTCTTTTTGTGGGGGAGAAGAAAAGTAGCCTCCCTTGGATCAATGAGAAACTGAATTCTTATATGTTAATGTCTGGGGAAAACGTAAGCCAAATTTTTTTTTTTTTTTCACAAGGGATTAGTATATATATATATAGATATATATATATATATATATATATATATTTACTATTCTGCCTTCTCTTGTCTGTGAAAGTTGGACAGATAGTTTAACCAAGCAGTCTGTGAGGCCATTAAACAATTGAATGAAAACAACAAAAAAGGGAAAACTGAAGACAATAGATTTAATGACACAAAAATTATACTAAATTATTCCTTATTGAATTATGTTTGAAAAAATTCTGTTTTAATTGGTTCTAATTAGTTGTAATTTGCAATTAAGTCAAAAACTGACCTGTCCCTTACTTTACTTTATGCATATCACTTTCTTCCCCTCTATGTATTTCTTGATTACCTCCTCGTCATAATATTAGTTTCTCTAGGAGAGGAGAGAGAGAGAGCTGGGAGAATTTGAAATGTATTTCTATGTTAAATTTTGCAAGCAGCAACCGGTAACTTAAATTAGGTCAAACATTCCCTTTCTTAGAAAGCTTACAAAATGATTTTAAAGTTTTGTCCACTCGTATTTATTTTTTTAATTTTATTCGCTTTGTTAACTCATTTTTCCCTAATCTCTATTTACCCAGAGCTGAATGGGTGACCCAACAGGTCACGTTTTGTCTAGTATATATATATATAAGTAAAGAAATAACAAAAGACTTAGAGATTTAGCGTTATAGTCTATTTCAGGGAGCTTAGACAAAGTGTCTAACTCTCCCGACTCATCAGATGCGAATGATGAAATTTATTACTTTAAGGTAATAAATTTCATCATTCACATCTGATGAGTCGGGAGAGTTAGACACTTTGTCTAAGCTCCCTGAAATAGACTATAATGCTAAATCTCTAAGTCTTTTGTTATTTCTTTACTTATATATTTGCTCTGTGACTCTAACATTAAGAGCACACATTGAGCTCTCAAACTGCGACTTGTTTTTAAAAAAAATAAAACTCTTGTGTCGTGAGGAAGATTTCTTCTCTGGACTTTTGGATTATATATATATATATATATATATATATATCTATATTAATGTGTATGGTTGGCACTATTATACTTGAAAAAGCGGTAGTAATCCAACGTACAGTGTTATTAGAAGAGTGCTCAATATCTGTGATAGAGTGTTGATAGATGAATAAATGAACAAATAAAAGGTTTCATCCATCAACCTTCGCCAGAACAATATCAAATTTTTTTTTTTTTTTTTAAATTAAAAAAATATCTTACCTGTACATCATACCATTCCGAGTCATCCTTCCATATGTTTTTAATGTACAACGGGGTGTCAGGAACTGTAACAACACTCTGTAAATAGAAATAAACACAATACGTAAATAAATAAGTCTAATTATAATATCAAGCCGTGTTAGTACAGTCGATGTATTCTAAAACCAGAGCCGACAGGGGTCCCATAGAAGAGACCCTCACAGGTACTACCCCACCAGGACAGAACTGTTGCCTCACACGGAGCAAATTTTTTTTTCTAGGACTAACCAAAATGGAGGACAAGATAATATCTGGGTAGATATTATATATATATTTGGTTTGGTTTGGTTGGTTGGGTTTTACGGCATGTCAACCCCTTGGGTTATTTTATGCTGAATACTTCTATTGGTAATTTGGTATTCAAAAATGTTTAATGCCGACAAAGTTTTGAAATAATTTCATTTTTAATGGATAATACAATTTTTGTTTATAAACTCATGTTTTCTATTTAACCCATAGATGGGACTAATATATATATATATATATATATATATATATATATATATATATATATATATATATATATAGAGAGAGAGAGAGAGAGAGAGAGAGAGAGAGAGGTATCCAAAACTTAGTAGTAAGGGATGATTCTATATGTGATATCTAAGACACACTGTATTATTATTGTATGATCCAGTATGTATAAATACAGTGAATCTTTAAATCACTAAAAACAGCTCAATGTATAAAAAAACTTTTTAGATTATATACAGAGCAATATTTTGGTCAAAATAAATTTAGTATGGAATAACGGTGTTGAGTTTTTCCTTCCTTTCAAAGATATATATATATATATATATATATATATATATATATATATATATATATGAAATGTGTGCGGGTACTTACCCCCACCCAAGGATTAGCCATCACATCTGCAATAGTAAATCTCTTATCAGGATCCGTTTTTAATAAACCTTTGATGAGGTCTTTGGCTGCAAAAAAAAGAAAAAGGAAAAAAAAAAAAGATTTTAAAAAATGACAATTTCTGAGACAATTATACAACTTAATGACATTTCAAACCTTCGAAACAAAGTTTTGGTATTAAATATCCCACAAACTTTCATAAATATAAAGTAAACCTTTGTGCATATTAATTGAAAACCACTTCTTAGTTTCCTTCATTTTATCATACGGTCAGTTTTAGACCCACTGGAGTGACAAGGTGTAATTGATTTTATTTTTCTCTCCTCATATTAGGTTATTTTCAGTGGTGTGCAGTAATAGTAATATATTTTCGGAGTGTTGAAATTTGTTTGGCCTTGAAAAATATTGGGCCATCCATAATTGCATCAGATTTTTATTGCACCCAAACACTAGTGTCTCAAGTGTCAATAAGTTGCCCTATGGCCATTGTCTGCAATGGATGTTACTCCAAGGGAGTGTACGAAAATTGTAATGCTGCACAAACACACTGGCAAGCCATGGAGAGAGATTGTGGATATTATAATAACAATGGAAGTATTCATTTTGTTCCAATTAATTTGCACAAGAGGCTAGAAATACAGTTTATCTATTTAGTTATGTTTGTGTTAAAACAATTTTTTTTTTCAATATATAGGTTTGGTTTAACAGCATACTAACTCCTAATGGGTTATTTAATACCAAAATCTATATATAAATACTGGTGTTCCTACTAAATACAACCATTATCATCTTGTAATACCCTCTGGTTAAAAATGAGACCAGCCAAAATGAAATGCAAAGATGTAAATCCTGATGATCTGCTGTTACTTATCCAGTGAATTCTCATGAGTGCTGTCACCTCAGTTAAATAATGGACCATTCCGTTTTTTATTATAAAGAAAAAAAGGGAAGAAAAAGGACATGCTACACGGAAAAAATATAAGAAAGAAAGAAAGTAGGGGAAAGATAGTGAGAAGGGGGTGAGTACACGGATGTGATAACACTAATCTTTTTCAATTGAACATAATGAAAAGAAGGAAAGAAAGAAAAAAGAGTGAAAGAGTTAAATCAAGATTATTATACTTTTACATATTAAACTATTTTGCAATAGCTCTTAAGGATAATTCCATGTCAAATCATCCAGGCCATGGGGATATTAATCTTACTATGAAAAAATCAGAAATCATTAATAACGTAAAATTGGTTGAATTTCAGATTTCTTGGGCAAAAATGCTTTTATAAACCAAATTTTATAAGTAGGCAAGCTCTAGAACTCATTTTACAGAAAAAAATTGATTAGAAAAAGTCGCCATTTTTCACAAACCCCACCAAATTTGGAGAGCTAAAAATCTATATAACTCTGCCAATTTTTGGAATTGGAAGCTCAAATTTTGGAGACTGTCTAACTTTAACACAATCCATACCTGTACAAAATTTCAGAAAAACTGAAGGGGGTGGATGACAATTTTACTTTTTTCTGGATGATTTGACATGGAATTGCCCTTAAGTTTCCTCCGGACATACAGATTCACAAAACTGCCCTTTATATATGTATAGATGACCCTCATATTTGTCCCCACAAGAGCCCAATTTAGTCTTGCCTTGTGCCAGTATTTCTACTATGAGTAAAGGAGTAGATGCATGGTTTTCTCTTATGAGGTCACTTCATCGCTTTGATGATCCTCCTCGAGGTCTTCTCTTGATAAAGTCATTCTGGTGTGAATGGCTGACATATTTTTGCATTGTCTTGCTATACTAATTGACATTTCTTTATTCATCTTGATAATGTCAGGGATTTTATTTGGTATTTCAAGGTCAATCCCAATATCATCCATTTTGATTGGATTCATGCAAAAACTCCCCACCACCACCATTATCCCAAGGTAATTGTTCATTCTCAAATGCACACAAGTATTGTGTTGTCTTTATTCCTTCAAACTACAGCATATATTGCAATTATCAAAAATAAGGTGAGTGTTTTATGTTTGGTTATTTTTCCTTGTATATAAATATATTATACTAGCAGAAGTACCTGGTCTTAAGACTTTATGAACTTACTTATATACTTACTTATATGTACTTTTTTATGTACTTACTTATATGTACTTTTTATGTACTTACTTATATGTACTTTTTTATGTACTTACTTATATGTACTTTTTTATGTACTTACTTATATGTACTTTTTTTATGTACTTACTTATATGTACTTTTTTTATGTACTTACTTACTATGTACTTTTTTTATGTACTTTTTTACGTACTACTTATATTACTTTTTTATGTACTTACTTATATGTACTTACTTTTTTACGTACTTACTATATGTACTTACTTTTTACGTACTTACTTATTACTTACTGTACTTACTACTTACTTATATGTACTTTTTTATTACTTACTTATATGTACTTTTTTATGTACTTACTTATATGTACTTTTTTTATGTACTTACTTATATGTACTTTTTATGTACTTACTTATATGTACTTATATGTACTACTTATATGTACTTACTATATGTACTTTTATGTATATGTACTTTATATGTACTTTTTTTTATGTACTTACTGTACTTTTTTATGTACTTACTTATATGTACTTTATGTACTTACTTATATGTACTTTTATGTACTTACTTATATGTACTTTTTATGTACTTACTTATACTTATGAAGAACTGAAGAGTTCCACAAATTGACTGATCTTTAATTATAGAATTACCATATTTGACGGTATATAGGACGCATTTTTTTCCAAAATTTTAGATAAAAAAAAATTGCCCTGCATCTTATACATCGTAGGTGAAGTTTGAGAACTTCCGTAGGTCTAGGCTAATCTTCTCTATGATGCTCACTAATCCAGTTTACACTCAGTACTTTTACCTACCCTAAACTCCATGCATCCTTATTCTATTGCTGGTATTGTTATAAATACACTAAAAACTTTTTTTTTCTGAATCTGACTTGCTGAAATGAGGGTGTGCCTTATACGTCCGTGTGACTTATATGCTGTCAAATACGGTATATCATTTAATCAGGAAAAACCAAAAACTAAATTGTATACTAATATAAATATGCTAGTACCTACTAATGTGTGTCACACTTTAACACACACACACACACACACACACACACACACACACAAGATCCAGAGAAGCTTCATAGGGGGGAGGTGGGGGGTGACAGTGGCCAGGAAGTGGCAATCCAGAGCAGCTTGAAAAGGAGATAAAAAAGAGGGGTAGTGTGAGCAAAATTGATAATGCTAATTTGTTTCAATTGATTAAAATGGAAAGATGAGAGAGAGTTAAATGAAGATCAGAAGAGTGAAAGAAAGAAATCAAGTAACAGCAAGAGAACTCTTACGTGAAGAGAGTCAGAAATCATTAAATACAAATGGAAATCTACAACAATTTATCTCAGATGTTATTTCAGTGAAATGAATGAATAAGTACATACAGGCAAAGGTAGAAGGAAGTGTGGAGGCATAAGATGACAGATAATTTCTATAATCAACTACCATGAAATTTCCATCCAGGCCAAGTCACCCACCCACTTCAATTTTTCTGAATTTTTTTCCAAGTGTGGAGTATGATAACATTAGACAATCCCCAAAATTTGAGCTTCCAATTCCAAAAATTGGTGGAATTATGTCGATTTTTAGCTCTCCAAATTTGGTGGGGTTGGCGAAAAATGGCAACTTTTTGTAATCTATTTTTGTCTGTAAAATGAGTTCTAGAGCTTCCCTACTACTAAAAATTGGTCTATAAAAGCATTTTTGCCCAAGGCATCCAAAAATGATATAAAAAGAATCTTAAAGTCAACCAATTTTAAGTTATTGATGATTTCCGATTTTTTTTCATAGCAAGATCAATAACCCAATATGGTATGCATCTTTGATAAAAAAAATTTTTCTTTTATTATTTCATATATATTGAACATTATTTGTACCGAAAAGAGAGTTTGATTTTTGGGGGGGTGACAATTTTACTCTTTTCTGGATGATTTGACAGAATTACCCAGGGGTCCAGCTATGTTTTATTTAACTGAAAAAAAAAAAAAAAAAAAAAAAAAAGTTAAAAACTTACCCTCCTGGGAAACCGCGTTCCACTCGGGACTTGGAAATTCATATTCACCCTTCCGAATTCTCTTCTTCATGCCAGGGGAAATTGCCAAGCCATGGTTACTGTAGAAAGGTGGGTAGCCACACAGTCTGGACAAAAATAAAGGTTATATTTATAATATAATATAGTTATAAAATACAGAGAATAAAACTTGCAAACTCACAAATAAATGTTAATACAAATTAATATATAGTAAAGTATTAAATGGTGCATATCATATTCGTGCATCCCAGCCTCCTGCCCTAAAATAAACGCTTAGCGATGCCTGCTGAAAAAGTGAACCATGCTAGTTATGAATCACTTAGCTGTTTGAAGGCATTTTTACAGACAAGTCAATGCGATATGAAAGCAATATTTTACCCCACCCCAAGTTTTTTTTATATATATATATATATATATATATATATATTTTTTTAGTAGGTTGAAGGTGTTTTTATTGATAAATATCTTCTTCTTTTAGTAGTTTGAAGGCATTAAAATCAACAAGTTAATGCGATAAGAAAGTGATATTTTACAGCCACTTGGAAACGTCTTAACACCACAAGCCTCTGTATTTATCTACTAGTTTTAGTTTGTCAGGGAGGATGTTAATGGGAGGAGGGAGAAAGTCTATTCACACATGGGACATGAAAAATGAAATAAATGAAGAGTTAGCAAAAAGAAAAGGTAAGAATTAATAAATTTAAACAAGAAAATTAATAAAATAACCAGATGTCAAACAGACAATATTGGATACATTCGCTCTCAACAAACATTAAAAAAAAAAATTTTTTAAATAAAAAATAGTAAGAAATTACAGTTATTCGCCCATTTCATTTATAACATGAGGAAAAAAAGAAAGGAGGAGAAGAAGAAAGAAAAAAAAAAGGAGAGGAAAAAGAAATAAGAAGAGAAATTATAAACACACAAATAAAAACGTAAGCACGTCCATTTCTGATACAAATCTCTGATGATTGAAGTTCATCCTTCGATAAGACAAAAATAACATCTTTTTGTTTTTATTTATTATTTTTCATACGCATTGTATTTGCCTTCAAATTACTAATATATAATAAAATAAAATTTTAAAAACATATTTCCTTAACAAAATGACATTTTTTCTACTTGCAAAGTTTGTCATAGTAGATAAATATAGAGGATTGTGGCATTAAGACGTTTCCAAGCAGAATTTAAAATATTAAATGGCAGTAAAATTACCATTGCAGGACAGACGACAAACCTAGGTGCTAGGGCTTGATGTGACCAGCCAATTGATTGGAGGGAACCTCTCCGACCTACCATTATAGCCTATGTGACCAGCCAATTGATTGGAGGGAACCTCTCCGACCTACCATTATAGCCTATGTGACCAGCCAATTGATTGGAGGGAACCTCTCCGACCTACCATTATAGCCTATGTGACCAGCCAATTGATTGGAGGGAACCTCTCCGACCTACCATTATAGCCTATGTGACCAGCCAATTGATTGGAGGGAACCTCTCCGACCTACCATTATAGCCTATGTGACCAGCCAATTGATTGGAGGGAACCTCTCCGACCTACCATTATAGCCTATGTGACCAGCCAATTGATTGGAGGGAACCTCTCCGACCTACCATTATAGCCTATGTGACCAGCCAATTGATTGGAGGGAACCTCTCCGACCTACCATTATAGCCTATGTGACCAGCCAATTGATTGGAGGGAACCTCTCCGACCTACCATTATAGCCTATGTGACCAGCCAATTGATTGGAGGGAACCTCTCCGACCTACCATTATAGCCTATGTAAGGACTAAAATGAAGTATTGCATGTCATGGACTGCTTAGCCACTAGGATTCAGTCCTTAAGCATCACAGTTCACCACCCACGGCCAACAGGTGGCCCCAGCCAACAAAACGGCATATGTTCTTTAACAGTTTGAATATCTGTTAATGCTTAAAATTCAAAGGATCCAAATTCTTCTGATATTTCACAGAACAAATTTCATCGAGACAGAATCTAGGTCAGCGGATTCAATATTGAGGTCAGAGACACGATTAATTGCAACCACCCCCTACAGCCCCCCCCCAACTACCAAACAATTCCTTCACACTAACATAATTTTGTCAGTGTTGGCGTGTGTACAATTGGTAAATAAGTAGAAAGTTTTTTGTTTTTTTTCATGGTCTACTTGGTTTAGCTGGATTCATCAAATTTCATTCAGTAAATTGTTCAGATTAACTTTTAACGTCCTATACTACCTTATTCCACCCAGTCAGAAGTCTCATTCGTTTTCCTAATCCACCCCAAATGATAACCTTTGTTTAAATGTAATATTAAATATATTTAGAAGTCTTTGATTTAAGGGAATAACATAACTTTAGATGCAAAGGTCATTTTTAGCCATTTTTTTTTATATATCCTTATAGGAATGGGACTCTGGACTCAACAGAGTTAAACTACAAGCTCAAAGTTAAAATTCATTCTATCAAAGATTGTTATAGTAAAGTAAAGTCGTCGGGGTGGCCTAGCACTAGTGAAAAGGGGATAGACTCCCTCGTTGATTGGCTGATAGTCGGTATCAGCCAATCAACGAGGGAGTCTATCCCCTTTTCACTAGCGCTAGACCAAGGAGATTATTAAAGTGATAGGCAGAATGTAAAGTAAGGGGTAGGTCAGTTTTTGACTTGATTGCAAACTACGACTAATTAGAACCAATTAAAATAGATTTTTTTAAAAACATAACTCAATCCTAAAAGTAAATGCAATATACATGCAAGTTGTCACTTTAGCTAAATAATGGACCATTCCATTTTTATTATAAAGAAAGAAAAGGAAGAAAAGGACATGCTACACAGAAAAAATAGAAAAAATAAAGAAAGAGAGTAGGGGAAAGATAGAGAGAGGGGGGCAATCGAACATGAAAGAAAGAAAAGAAAGAAAAAGAGTGTGAGAGAGTTAAATCAAGATTATTATACTTTTTACATATTAAACTATTTGCAATAGCTCTTTTTAAGGTGAATATATATCAAACGTAATATTGAAATTATCATACTGTGGTATATTCACATGTCCTGCTAGTCTTAAATCTATTTCAATTGTGTCATACAGAACTTTTGGGAAACAAAGTTAATGTTATACCTATCGTAATGAATATTTGAAACTTTATCGGCAGAATTCAATCTGCTGGAATGTCTTTCCTCAATAAAAGGATATGACAACAATGAAACAATGAATGAATTTGGGTAAAGACTAGAGTACGCAATAAACAGAGCATCCAGAATCAGCAGCAGATGCTGATTTCAGGAAGAGAATATAAACCCATAAACATAGTATGGTTTGATGTGTTTTGCCTGCAGTCAATGTTTTTAATGTTTAAAAAGGTAAAAAGGAAGAAAACAAAATCCAGAAAAAGTTTTTAAAAATAAAAGTCCACAACAGAAAAAAAAAGAAAAAATAGATAAATAAAAAATTAATTTTTTTATTTTTATTTTTTTCTGATAAAAAATTTTGAAAATTAAGATGAAAAAATCTTAAAAAATTAAAGATACAATTTTTTTTAAATTAAAAAAGATTTTTTTTAAATCTTAAAAAATTAAAAAAGATTTTTTTTAAATCTTAAAAAATTAAAAAGATTTTTTTTAAATCTTAAATTAAAGATCTTAAAAAATTGAAAAGATAAAAAAAATCTTTAAAAAATTAAAAAGATAAAAAAATCATTAAAAAATTAAAAAGATAAAAAAATCATTAAAAATTAAAAAAGATAAAAAAATCATTAAAAATTAAAAAAGATAAAAAAATCATTAAAAATTAAAAGATTAAATTTTTTTAAATTAAAAAGATTAAAAAAAAAAAAGAAATAATTCACAAAGATACTCACAATATGTACATGATTACTCCTAAAGACCACAAATCACATGACGTATCATATTTTTCAGGACCTAGAACTTCAGGAGCTTGAAATAAAGAAAAGAAAAAACAAACATATCAAATTAGTAAACCAGTTCACATACCTAGGTAGCAATATCTCATCTACAGAAAACAATGATAATATACGCATAAGAAAGGTATTAGACTGCTATAGACAGATTAGTGATCATATTGAAATCTGATCTCTGATAAAGCAAGAATTCTTCCAAGCTGTAGCCTGTATGGCTGCACCACTTAGACTTTAATGAATCAATTGGAGAAAAAGCTGAATTAGAACTATACAAGGATGCTGTGTGTGCGGTCTTGAACAAACCTTGGAAGATATACACCTAATATACACCCCGAAAAAAACAGCTATAGGCCGCTTGCCTCCTATCACATAAATCATCCAAGTAAGACAAGTTTATCCAGTATCAGCACAGAGCTGATTGGATGGTTTGTGTGATAGGAGGTAAGTGGCCATATAGCTTGTACAAGATAAATAAATATAGTTTATATATTTTCTAAGTAATAATTTTGAAAAAAAAAATTAAATTTTTTTTTAATAAGTAAAAAAAAAAATTTTAATTATGAAAATAACATTCTATTAAATTTTATCAGAGGCACTCAATGCGTAATGGTTATCGTTGTAGGAAATAGATACGGCAACTTTGGTTCAAATCTTAGATGAGGTTGGTTGCTTTTCACATAGCACTAATACCCTCGAGGTGAGGTACGCTCCTAAGTATGCTTCCTTCAGCTATGGGTAAATAGTAGGGCAGACTGGGGTCTTTAACCTTTCTGGCCGAGTTGGTGAGGACCGGTATTGAACTAGGAACCTTGTGGTTTCTAGCCGAACGCTCTACCGACTGAGCTAACCCGGCCCATAGGTAGATAGAGAAAATACCTATTATCATAATACATTTTTAAATAAACAAAAAAAGGGTCATTATTTCTACTTACCGGCATAATAAGGAGTATAACAAGGAGTCATCAGCGATTTAGAAGTATTGGTTTCTTTAGCAAAACCAAAATCCGTTAATTTTAGGATACCATTTGCATTATTTTCCGTATATAATAAATTTTCTGGCTGAAAAATAAAACAAAAAGAATCTAAATTTCAGAGACAAGAGGTTGGACATGAGGTCATCCGGTACAATTTGTTAGTTTATGTCAAACACACAATGTTGATTTCATGTGACTTTTTTTAAAAGTCATTATACAATTTTAAAAAGCTATTCTCCTTTGACAAATTCACCTACATATCCAATACGACTTCAGCTACGCTTTCCCTGCAAGAACTGGTGCATCCACTGTCCCATTGGTGCTAGTGTCAAATTAGCAAGCTGGAATGTTCTGTCAGAGATTTTCATCATTTCGGATGTTGGAATGGTCGAACACTAAAACTCAATACCAAGTCTTTCGTTTACTTTAATTGTCATTAACATTTAATTTCACTTAAATTTATTTACATTTTAAAAAATTATCTGGCCATATTTCTTCTTTATTAAATTGTACTGGCAAAATGTTGGTGCATATAGCATAAATGCATCCTGGCCTCCCGCCCTAAATAACGCTATGCGATACCTACTGAAAATCCGACCCGTGCTACTTATGAACTCCCTGGCTGTTTGAAGGCATTTGCTTTCCTATCATATTAACTTTTCGGGGAAAAAAGCCTTAAAACAGCAAGGGAATTCATAAGTAGCACGGGTCGGATTTTCAGCAGGCACCGCTTAGCGTTTTTTTTGGGGGGGGCAGGAGGCCAGGATGCATTTATGTGATATGCACCAAAATGTTGGTTCATTTTCAATGTAAAAACGAATTATTATTTAAATCCATTATTTAAGGTCAGATTTTTGTTTTAGTCGAAAAGTAGTAACATAATGGCATTCAGTAAAAAAAAAAAAGAAAGGAAATTAAAATTACATATCTAATTTTTTTATACACTTTTAAACAATCAAAATCTACCCATAGCTTACAAGCTGCGAATGGCTGACACTGATAACCTCAATTGCATTGGATCGCCACGCATGGTCTGCATTTATTTGGGATACGGTGAATTCACTGGGTGGAGTCGGCTCAACCAACCTAGGGTGAATGCCGCAGCAGTAAGCTATGGGTAGATTTTAGGGCAGATGTTATTCGTTAGCCTTGATTAGGCAACCAGCATAGGAGAAGGAAAATTTTGAATTCAAAACCCGCTACAAACCCGCTCTGAAACTGACCTTGTGTCGTCTATTCCCTCTTCATGACAGTAGGTTGGAGTGAGTACATACAAAATTAACCCACAACTAAACATTTCATTTATACCCCCTCATTTGAAACTGCTTACTTATCAAAGTTTGGTACAAATGAAGAATAGCAGTTTATAGAATCTTAAATGGTTTTATATTTTTTCTCTAAATTTTTAGATGATTTTGAGGCTTGATAATTGCATTATTTGGACTATTGTCCTCATTTTTATTGTTATCTGTAAACATTTCAGCCAATGTGCCCTTCGGCCTTCTTCAGGTATTTCTTGTCACTTGGGAGCCTCTCTAACTTGGGAACCTTCTTTTTAAAATCGTAAACCTTCTTGTCATAATCGGTAGCTTTGAACTTTGAACCCGAACCTTTTATTCAATCCACGGGATATCCTGTACTCATTCCACTAACCATAGCTGTGGTACAGGTGTTAAGCTGCGTTAATTATTATTCTATGTTACTGTCACCCTTGACCAGGATTGAACCTGCAGCTTAGAGATAACTGTCACTTAGAACTGTCTTAACCAACACCTTTATCCACTTTATCCAATTGGACACATAGCATAGTGGATAAAGGTGTTGTTTAAGACAGAACTGTCTTAACCCAACAAGTTGTACAAATAACAATAAAGATGAGGACAATAGTCCGAATAACCCAAATAATACAGGTTTTATATTTATCATTTTAAATTTTGTTTCAATACTTATCAAAATTTACCAAGTTCTTGTTCGCACCATCCTCCTGTACGGATATGAAACTTGACCAATGAGGGCTGGGTACCTGTGCAAACTTCTGGTGTTTGACCATTATTGCGTTCGCCGCATCATCCGTGTTCAATGGTGGCAGTTCATCTCTAACATCCCTGTTCGGGCAAGATGCTGAATCTCCTCCCTCCAGTGGGTTCTTCTTGCAAGATGTCTTCACTGTTTTGGTCATGCCCTTCATCGACAACCTGGTGAGATCATCCGTGAATCTATCGACCAAGTGGAAGAAACACCAAGGGGGTTAACTAAAAACCTAGCTCAAAACAGTCAAGCAAGATGTCGAGTTGATCCTGGGCCCAGGCATTTATGGAGTCTGTCAGCCGACAGAGCAGTGGTAATCTGTACAGAATAAGAGGATAAAAATTCAAAAAAGATAAACTTACCTTGATATCTCTGTGTGCAATATCCATGTTATGTAAATGGTTAATAGCCACTGCGATGTCTCGGATAATTGCCGCTGCCTCTGTGTTAAAAAATAATTTTGATAAAAAAAATGTAAGTGAAGAACAAACAAAAATAAAAATAATTTAACAGGATTAAAAAAAAGTTCCAATATAAATTCAACGCAGTATTTTCAAGTTTGGTTTGGGTTTTTTTACGCCATACTGATATCTAAAAAGTGAAAAACCTCTACCGACTGAGCTAACCCGAACCCTTGCAACACAGTATAACATCTATTAATAATGGAGATTTGGTCTTAATTTGTCTGTAATAGAAACTATGTCACTGCTTACGTCACATTACCCAAAATCATCAAATATAAAATAAAGAACAACCTTATTTGAATTAATTTGAATTTAACTGAGAAACTTGATTTTATTAGAATGAAAACATTTATTTAAATTTTGACTGGAAAACTATTTTTAGGTCTATTACTAAAAAAATATAAGATTTCAAAGGTCTGTTTACATTTTCTTTTTTTTTTTTTCACGAAAGAGCATGGCAAAAAATCCCTTTTATAACTTTTGGACATCAATAAAATTAAGATATTCATTCAATTCTAATAAGATTTTGTAGAATTATGTAATATTGAGTGTATTTAAAAAAAAAAAAAAAAACAGTTGTCTGTCGTAAAACAAAAACTCCCACCCCCTTAAGCAATATCTTTCAAAAATCAATTTTTACACTGCCCAGAGTGCGTTTTTGTTTTGCTAGTAAGTATAAAACAACTTGTTCATAAGGGTAGGTCGATTTTTCACTTTTTTAAAATATCAAATTGTTCACCTATGTGAAAGTTGTGTGTTAGTATACTAAATAATGATACCAAAAATTAGATCTTTTACTTGCACCATTGTTTGAGGAAATAGCATCAAAGATCATCTACTAGAATGCACTAAAAATGCAAAATTTAGCCTTTAGAAAACAAGGATTTTTAGTGCATTTTAGTAGATGAATGCTATTTCCTCAAAGATCTAATTTTGGTATAACCTTATTCAAATTTGATAGGATGCAATAGGATAGGTCGATTTTTCACTTGTTTAAAATATCAAATTGTCCATCTATGCAAAAGTTGTGTGTTAGTATACTGAATACCGATACCAAAAATTAGATCTTTTACTTGCACCATTGTTTGAGGAAATACCATCAAAGATCATCTACTAAAATGCACTAAAAATCCTCGCTTTCTAAAGGTTAAATTTTGCAAAAACAAGGATTTTTAGTGCATTCTAGTAGATGATCTTTGATGCTATTTCCTCAAACAATGGTGCAAGTAAAAAATCTCATTTTTGGTATCAGTATTCAGTATACTAACACACAACTTTCGCATCGATGGACAATTTAAATTTTTTAAAAAGTGAAAAATCGACCTACCCTAGTGTGCATAGAAAACATTAATTAGATAAATGGTATTTTTATTTTTGAAGCGCTTACCTCTCTCGGTAAATGCTGAATTTGCTCTTTCCTGAATTCTTGTGAAAAGTTCACCTCCTTTCATGCTGTCAAAAAAATAGAAAAAGAAAGTTTAATAAAAGAATTGGTAGATATAAAATTTTTTTTAAATTAAAAAATTGTTGAAAATCATACTCATGGCATAACGGGGAATTTCATTGTGGCATAATGGTTAGCAAACTAGTTCACAGATCCATTACTACTGAATAGAGAGTTCAATCCTTGCTCGATGCCACATACTTACAAACTTGTGTCACATCCTACCCATCTCAAACTGGTGCGGTAAATGCCTGCCTATGGCATAAAGGTTATTATCATAAGAAATAGATATGGAGAACCAAGTTCAAATCCTGGACTATCCTAGCAGAAGTTATGAACACAAACAAACAGAAAAGGCACATATAATTATCATAAACATACATACATATATATATATATATATATCACACACACAGATGCTGATAGGTATGTGTCCTGTATCCCTGATGCACAAAAATTTAAAAGGACGCATAAAATCATATCCATGCATTCCAGTGTTTATCTTTTTTCTTCCCTCACCATTTCAAGCTAAGTGTATACATTTCAATAGTTTCTTAAAAACGAATTACACAGAACAGGTTATAAGGTTAGAGTTAGACAACTTTAGTTGGAACCCATACATTTTCCTGGGACTCGTTCAAAGCAAATATGTGTGTCTCAGGATGCACTAAATTAAAAAAACTATCAGCATCACTGTGTGTGTATATATATATATATATATATATATATATATATTATATATACACCCTTCCACATTAGTAGGATATGACACAAAGTTAATTTCTTAAGTGGAGTTTAACAGGTTTGAATTCAGAGTTTTCCTTATCTTCTACTAGTTGCCTAATGAAGGTTAAAGAACCCAGTCTGCCCTACTATTTACCATAGCTAGAGGGAGAATAGTTGGATTCATACCTTTGCCAAGGGGATTGACACTATGTGAAATGCAAATAGCCTCATCCAGGATTTGAACTTGAGTCTTTGGGTTCATTTCCTAGGACAATAACCATTACACAACAAGAGCCTCAATGTTTTTTTTATTATTATCTTGTACTCTCTTTAGCAAATATTGGTGGGGGGGGCAAGGAAGGATACTTCTACAGGTGACTTGAATTTTATGTTGGTTTTTTGTGGATATAAGGTGTGTGCCAGACGACTACTTTTACTTATAGACTTGCCGATAAACATGTGACCAACCTATTGTCCAATCACTGGCAGTGCTCTGCTGCTGTTATTATTATTTATACTGACCTTTTCTGGTCATACTAGCATTACTACTTGGATCTTCTTGGACGCCCGAACGTAGTATTATATTACAGGACTTATTCACTTAACAAAGGATTCTATACCACAGGACTTATTCACTTACCAAAGGATTCTATAACTCGGGACTTATTTACTTTAAGTTCTTTACAACTGGCCAAGGATGGCGGCCAGATACTTAACAGGTTATGGGCCCAGGTACGCTTGGATCTTCTTCAATGGCAACGAAGCCAGCTACGAAATATGGGAGACTAAGTTCCATGGGTATCTGAGAACCCTTCAGCTGCATGACATAATCAATGCACCATCTGACCAACCGGAGGACCCAGTTTTCGTAGACAAAAATGCTACAATATATGCGGAATTAATCCAATGCTTGGATGACCGGAGTCTCTCACTCGTAATGTGCGAAGCTAGAGATGATGGCAGAAAAGCAATGGAAATATTAAGGACTCACTACTTGTCGAAAGGCAAACCTAGAATTGTGGGGCTAAGTTCGTTGAGTAGAAACGATTATGAATCAATTACTGATTTCATAATCCAAACTGAGAGCATTGCAAGCTCATTAAGGGAGGCCGAGGAGATTGTTAGCGATGGATTGTTGATCGCCATGGTATTGAAGGGTCTGCCTTCAAATTTTAAACCCTTTGCAACAGTAATGTTAAAAAAAGAGAAAAGAACCCCCCCCCCAAAAAAAAAACCAACACACCCCACCCCTAGAGACCTGAAATTTCTTAGAAAGAATACACTTTTCAGCAAAGTACAATGCTTAGTTGATGAGGTTTATGATTTTTTTTTTAATTACCAAAACAAAGATGAGGTAACTGATCAGATAGTGAGTCCCTACCCCTCCCCTCAACACACGAACCTGCACTTCCCTCACACCAAAAGCTGTCTAGTTGAATGGTTTATATATCTGTGCACCCAGCATATATTAACACACTTGCACTTACAAACCCCCATCCCCACCCTCCAGTTAAATCATAGATAAACTTTCTTCATCCTGCATTTTTCTTTCTTTCTTCACTTTCTTTATCTTATTCTTTCTTTCTTACTTCCATCTTCGTGAATATTCTTTTCTCTTTCTTTCTTCACTTTCGTCTTACTTTCTTCACTTTCTTCACTCAGTCGGTAATTTATGAGGAAGTGCGTCCCAGTCTCCTGCCTCAAAAATTGCTATCCGGTGACTATTAAAATAACGACCCAGCTCAGTCTATTCAAAACTATCCATCTTCATATCTATCTATCTCAATTTGTTCATATTTATCTATATTACTTTAAATACTAAGATTTTTTTTATTCATGTTTGTTTAATGTCTTGTTTTTAGTTTAAATAAACAAGAATTATAACAAAAAAAGAAGTGACGCCCCCCCCCAAATACATTTACTTGTCGAAAATATCTATCTATCTCCATTTGTTCATATCTATCTATATTATTTTGTTTGTTTATCTATCTATCTATCTCAGTCTATTCCAAACTATATATCCATCTTCATATCTAAACAAGAATTACGACAAATTACGATAAATAAACAAGAATTACGACGAGCTGGGGTTGTTATTTTGATAGTCACCGGGTAATAATTTTTGAGGCAGGAGACCGGGATGCACTTCTTCATAAATTACCATTCAGTCTTCCAGAAATTAATCAGTCTATAGTTGTAGTCTTTCTGTTCACTAAGAACGATGACGTGTGTCCCCCCACCCGACACACACACAAAAAAAATTATCTGCGCAAATGACTCTGCGGGCCAATTCTTGAGTAACAGTTTTTGGTACACTGAATGCACACAAACTGATGCTTTCTGGGGCTGGTGTCTTTTCTCCCTCTTTCTGGCTCTCTTTGGTGTCGAGGCTACTCTCCTCTCCACCTCACCCCTCTCCGTACCTTGCTTAACGTTTAGGCACCAGGTCGCTCTATTTTTTGCATCTACCTCCCACATGTTTGTGTCAATATGGCATATCCTCATGACTCTCCTACAGACATCTTTAAATCGTAGGCGTGATCTACCAACCGATCGGGAGCCTTTACTAATTCACCATACAAAAGATCTTTTGGAATGCTGCATTTTCCATTCTCCTGACATGTCCAAGCCAGCAAAGGCGCCTCTCCCAAAGAATGGAGAACATGCTGTTCAAGTAAGTCTAAAGTCATGGCACAAAACGTGGACTCTCCTCTAAACATCAATATTGATGGGTGCAACCGTGAATCCGTGGATATTTATAAGTACCACAGGTCCACCATCTCCAACTCAGTCTCCTTTGATTCTGAAGTCAACAGCAGAATTGGTCTATAAATCTGATCATTAAACCCAATCGGTTCACTATTTCTTGCATGTGGTGACAAACATAGCTTTTTTTTGCTGTTGCTATTGTTGTTTTAATCTAGTTAGAAAGTTGTTTTAAGTCTGAATTAAATTTATATTCATATGCATTATAATTGAGGAAAGGGGGGTTGGAATAAATCTGACAGAATGAGGTAAAACAAGGAATGAAAGAACAAAACTCAGACAAAAATGTGTAGTATATTTCGCTGGAGTTTGAACTCCGCTTCTTCTGCTTTTATTGAATCATTAGATCATACAAGTGTTTTATAGAAGGGGGAAGTAGGTAGGTGGGTAAGTTTTGTGGTGAGGGAAAGATTTGATTGGTTATAGAGGAAATCTTTGGGGAAGAAGAGAAGGAAATCAGATGGGAAACTTACCCACCTACCTACTTCCCCCTTCTATAAAACATTTGTATGATCTGAATAATTCAATAAAAGCAGAAGAAGCTGAGTTCAACACTCCAGCGAAATATACAACACATTTTTGTCTGAGTTTTGTTCTTTCATTCCTTATTTTACCTCATGCATAATAATTAACTAGCAGGACATGTGGATATACCTGTCATATACCCTACCCATGAACATTAATGGGTATGTCCCAATCCTCATAAATATTAGTGATGGGAGTACTATGGTGACTGAGTAGTCTTATACCACTAGCAGTGGTTTAACCCTTCTTCACGCCGATGGCGAGTATTGTATTTTGTTAATGTCATAAAGATTCCATTTCACTTCCAACCTCTGTTTTGGTTATTTCTCATTTACTAACCTTTGTTAGGTTACAACAATACCACAGTAGAATAATTTAATCATTACAATATTTGATATGTTTACTCAAGAGCTATTGCCACATAGTTCAATATGTAAAAAGTATAATAATCTTGATTTAACTCTCTCTCACTTTTTTTCTTCTTTTCAATATGTTCAATTGAAACAGATTAGCGTTATTTCTTCTGTGTGCTCACCCCCTCTCTTTCTATCTCTCCCCTACTCGCTTTCTTTCTTATTAAATTTTTTGTGTAGTATGTTCTATTTCTCCCCTTTCTTTCTTTATAATAAAAACAGAATGGTCCATTATTTAGCTGAAGTGACGACACTCATAAGAAATTAGAAATCAGTGATTAAGCAACACTAGATAATCAGGATTTATATTTTTGTTTCATTATTAACCAGAGGGTGTTGCAAGGTGGTAATGGTCGGAAGATTAAGGAACAAGAGTATTAATATATAGATATCAAAACTCAAAAAAAAAAAAACTGACACTCATAAGAAATAAGAAATCATGATTAAGCAACACCAGATAATTAGGATTTATATTTTTTTGCATTTCATGTTGGACGATTTGGGCGGTTTCATTATTAACCAGAGGGTGTTGCAAGATGGTAACGGTCGGAAGATTAAGGAACAAGAGTATTAATATATAGATATCAAAACTCACAAAAATGTTCTCCTTCAGCTCAAGTTTCACTCATAAGAAATAAGAATTTGGTGATTAAGCGACACCAGATAATCAGGTTCCTCAGATAAACAAAAAAAGTAAAATGAATGTATGGTCACATGTGTAAGTGGGTTAAATAGCAGTGCCAAGTGTAATGTTTAAAAAAAACAACCATCTCAGTTCACATGACTATGACTTCAACAGGGGGGGGGGGATATTACGCATAAATTACTGGAACATGGAGAGGCGTAGTGTAATGGTTACCATCATAGGAAATGAACACAAAGGAACAGTTCAAATCCTGGACAAGGTTGTTTGCATTTCATATACCCTTGGAAAGTTACAATCCAACTCTCCCTTCAGCTATGGGTAAATAGTAGGGCAAACTGGGCCCTTTAACCTTGATTAGGCAACCAGTCAAGGAGAATGAAAACTGAATTCCCATCTGTTAAACTCCACTTAAGAAACTGACCTTGTGTCACATCCTACTCTTGAGGAGGGGTTGGTAAATACATATGCTCCCAATATCCCAGTAGAGCACTCTAGAGGGGACATTAATTGAACTTTCACTGTTTAGCGTAAGGTATTTACTCGTCCTGAAGAGACGTAAACGTCGAAACACCATGTCTGTGGATGACTAACATATGCTCCCATATATTTGGTATGAGCTCTCTAATTGGTAATTTAAATTAACTCTCACTACTAAGCATATAAGCAATGATCGTTTCCCCAGAAATTTGATCTCTCAGACATGTGTCTGTGGATGACTTATTAATTTATATATATATATATATATATATATATGATTGATCAAAGCCTGAAGAAGATATGATCAAAGCATATGATTGATCAAAGATATCAGAAGATC
>CM042154.1:2892125-2932125 GCA_023376005.1 Doryteuthis pealeii | reverse complement strand
AGGTTACATTTGGATGTCTTTTAAAAGGTTACCAAAGGATTAAATATTCTGAAATATTTTCTTAGCTAAGCTTTGCAGGGTACCTCCATAGGTTAATTTTTAAAGGCATGAAAACACTTGTTGGGTTATTTAATGTCAAAGTCAGTCTCTGTTTCAAGCAACAATTCTTGTCTAATAATGATAATAATAATAATAATAATTGTCATTTATTTGCATGCAGTTATATTATACAATATAAACATGTCACACAAAACAAAAAAGGTAATGTTGGTTGTTGTATTAATGTGTGGAGGATGATCACTAATTACGACTGAGCCTATTCTAGTAGTGACCACCTCTGTTTTTTTTTTTGTTTTTTTTTTTTTTTGGGGGGGGGGTTACATAGTTTGAAAGTTGATTATAGTGATAGTTTGTTATAAGTTTAATTATACGTATTAAAAATTTCTATTTTGATAAATATTGGTGAGCAGACATTTTGGTGAAATCAATGTTTGGAATTTTTTTTGTTAGTTTATACCAATCATTGAGAGACTTTGGGGAATGCAGATGGATGATCTTACAAGATCTACGGGTCCACCACACCGGGAAAAATAAAAGGTTTTTTAAAAAAAACAATAATTTTCCCAAATATTTTCTAAGTTTTAACTTAGTAAGTCCACAGGTACAATTTTCTATTAAATGGGTGACATACAATTTTATAATTTCACCATATATTACATTTAAGACAAATAAAAAAAAACAATAAGACCTATTCAAATATTGAAAAGAAAAATGAACAAGTAAATAAGATTAATATTGTTAAATGTCAATGAAATTAAACGTTATGACAATTTAAATCACTAAATAATAAAAAAAATAATATTAAAAACGCAAGGAGATACACAGTTAAAAAGTAAAGTTTAACTTAACAATGAGTCCACAATCTCGGAAGAGTGGCTTGTCATGGTCGATTTTTTATATATATATATATATATATATATATATACATATATATACATATACATACATACATACACACACACACACACAAAGTGTCCAACGGGAGAAAATTTAATATTTTTTTTATAAAAAAAGAGATATGTGTGGATATATACAGACATATTGGTTATTTCCTATAACTACAACATAAACAAAGGGGAACCACTCTTGAACGATAAATTATTTATTTATTGATCTACTAGGAAAAAAGAAGACGGGGTTAGGGTTAGATTAATGGGAAAATAAATAATTTATCAGTCAAGAGTGGTTCCCCTTTGTTTATGTTGGAGTTATAGGAAATAACCAATATATTTATATACAGACATGGTTAATCAGAATGTGGTTAATCAAAACCTGAAGAAGATATGAGAAGATCTGAAACACATGTCGTAAATGTAAAATAAATTTTTTTTTTAAACAATCCATTTTGCAGAACTTTTTTTTATAATATATATATATATATATATATATATATATATATATGTATGTGTGTGTGTGTGTGTGTGTGTGTGTATTTAGGCAGCATTTTTTCTTGTAGGCATATATTGTTAAATAATGCAGCCATTTTCTGTTTGCAAGTTTTGTCCTTTGTTTTTTCGTATTGCCGGATTATTTTTGTAATATCTGGCGAAAATTGGCTGATGTATTTGCCATATGTCATAGACCAAGTACTTTCCGCCCTATCGTGGGCCATCTTCAGGTATTTTGAAACCGTAAACAATGGGCTTTTCCATTTTCTATTTATATAGGTTGTGTTTATTATTGTTATTATTATTATTATTGTCAATATTATTACTACTTTTGCTATTATAATTTTATAGTAATTATAGGCATTTTAGAATGTTGGTGCTATTATCAAAGTTTATTTTGTTTAGTTTGGATTTTTGTGTTTAATATGCAGTGCTTCTAAGATTTTTAGTCGTTGTTTACATGATTGTGTTTCTATAATGGTAGTGTTATCGTTAAGTATTACGAAAAAACAAAGGACAAAACTTGCAGATAGAAAATGTTCTTCTTGGTAGTGAGACCAAACTCTATTAATACATCTAAGGAATCATATAAGAAGAACTCTATTGCCATTGGTTGGGTCACATGACCAGTAATATGAAGTGAAGGTTAGTGAAAGCCTGTTGCTGAGGGGGGAGAGTCGGGGTTTGATCAGTCCTGATTGGTCTCCTGGGAAGGAAATCGGATGTTGAAAGACCAGAAATTTCCAGTGATCTCAGGGATACAACATCGCTGACGACTCCCCCCTCAATCATCTAATAGATGTATTTTGTGAAAAAAAAAAAAAAAAAAAAATATATATATATATAAAAAGATAAATCTAATAAGTCAGATACCTACTAAAAGTTTCACTTAATGCTCTTCAGGGCTAAGATCCGAAGAGCATTAAACAAAATTTTAGTAGGTTTATCTGACTCATTAGATTTATCTTATTATTTGCTCTACTTAGGTATTGACCAGAGATACCTTGTACCAATAGATTATACGATTATCTTGGTCCTTACAATCAAACTATTTGCTGGGTTTTTTATCACCACGAGGATTTACCAACAAGTTTAGTATATTATTATTATATATATATATATATATATATATATATATATACATACATACATACATACAAGGAAGAGTAAAAAATTATCTGCACTCTTGTTTTCTCAATGTATTTACACAAGAGCAGGGGATAAACAAGTACGTCATTTTTCAACATAGTCTCCTTCTTTTTCAATGCACTGGCTGCAGCAATCCTTAAGCTTGCCCATAAGTTTCCCTCCAAGAAAGTTTTTGCTTAGTTGTGCAACCATCTACACACTGATTCTTTCTCATCTTCATCCTTGCTTTAGGCTTGTCCAGACACTTTTAAACTTCTCTATTCACTCATACACACTTTCTACACGGTAGGGCTCTGTCCTCGTATTTTGCTAAAAGATTCTGATGAATTTTAGCCCCTGACAGAGAATGTCACTTCCTTGGTGCATACTGATAGTGGAGTCGTTATCTTACACTGTAAAGACCGCAAGAAGTATGTATGTGTGCACGAGTGAATATATATATATATATATATATATATATATATTACACACACACACACACACACATATATATATACATACACACACGCACGCACACACACGCACACACTTCACACAACCTAGCACACACACACACATTCACATATATTCACACACACATTCACATATATTCATGCACACATATTCACACACATTCACACACACATGCACATATTCACTCTCACACACATACACTCTCACACACACATGCACACATATTCACACACACACACACACACACACACACACACACATTCACACACATACATGCACATATATTCACACACACACATGCACATATATTCACACACACATGCACATATATTTACACAGACAGACACACACATATATTCACACACACACACACATATATTCACACACACACACACATATATTCACACACACACACACACACACATATATATATCCCACATACATAATGAGAAACCAAAATTTCCCAAAGAAAAAAAAGAAAAATTATCTGCCAATATAGATTACAACCACTTGAAATGTTCATGTTTGTTTCCCTCCATTTCCAAATGAAATTCAATATGAAAAAAAGAAAATGAAACCCGCTTACCATTCCATTACAACCAACAGCGAAGGCACACCCTGAAAGTTATTGTGGTAGACATCAATAATCCCTACAATGTGTCGACATCCACAGGCTCGCCAATGAAGCTCTACTTCTCTTCGGGATTTAGGATCATCTCTCAGAACCTGCAAAGAAATTAGACAATTTTTAGATAATAAGCCAAACAATATAAACTATATACAAACAGTATCCACTATATATATATATATATATATATATGAGGAAAAAATGAGTAAAAAAAATGAAATGTAGATGGATAAAAATGAATAAAGTGATATCGATAAAATTCATTTTTATCTATCGACATTTCTTTTTTTTACTCATTTTTTCCTCATATTGTCGGATTCATTTCCCATTCTCGCATTATATATATATATATATATATATATAAATGAGAGGTAATCAAAACTTGGTAGTAAGGGATGATTCTATATGTGATTTCTAAGATACACTGTATTATTATTGTATGATCCAGTATGTATAAATACAGTGAATCTTTAAATCACTAAAGATAGCTCAATGTATAATAAACTTTTTAGATTATATACAGAGCAATATTTATCTTAGAAAGGAAGGAAAAACTCAACACCGTAATTATATATATATATATATATATATATATATATATATATGAAAAAGGAATGACTTACCAGTGAAATTGGCCTCAATGATTAGTTGATACAAGTTTTACCATGATAAGTCAGCATTATAACAAATATAAAGTGCTCAATATGTAAGTATTTTTTTTTATTTATTAAAAAGCTAAAAGCATCACTGTATAAATATACAGTGATGCTTATAGCTTTTTAATTTACTGTATCCAGGGATGCATGTATTTTATTTGAATCAATCCCCAGGAAATTTGATGGATTCCAACTAAAGTTTCTTAATAAATTGCAGAGTTTTTATCTATGAAAAACTAAAGCCATCTAACCTCTACCTTGTACCCCATACAGTGTAATTCATTCCCAGAAAATATTGAAATGTATTTACATTTAGCTGGTAATAGTGGGAGAAGAAAAAAAGAAAAACACTGGGAAGCATGGATGTGATTTTACTGCATCAGTGATGCAGGACACGTACCTATTAGCATCTCTGACCCATAGATGGGACCCTAACAGGTACTACCACTCGCTAGAGGGGGCGGCACCCTGGAAGCAAGCCATAATAATCTTGCCCTCACACTTACTCGACCCGAAAGTCAAATGTAAACAATGTCCACATCAAAAAATGACATCTCACATTGAACAATATCTTAATTGGAAGGAGCAAGAAAACAAAACATTGTTCTAGTTTTTTCGGTAACAGACCCTGACTCAACCCTAAAAATAGATCACTACAACAGATGTACAAAGCACTCGTTTTTGTTCAGGAATGTACACAACAGACAGGCAGTTCTTAAACAAGTACCAATAAAATATAAGCACTTGTTAAGAATTTCTGGGTTGTGTACAAAAACTTCAAAAAACCTGGAAAAACAAAAATCAGAAAGAACTCTACCAAACAAAAAAGGTAATCTTCAACTTGTTCCTCGTAAATTCCTACTATAAAATAAACTGAACCCTCATTTTATGTCCGTGTTTTTGCAATAAATGTTTTATTTTTCTTGCACCCGTTATTTTACAATACTAAATATATTTTATCTATTTATTTTAATATTCACTTCAATGTGTATATTCCAAAAGTTTTCATTTTGTGAGAATGGTTAGTTTTAAAGTGGGGGCTCGTTTTACAATTTAGGCATAATTTGGATCCTCCTTTTATAACCGTAATTTTGTTTTTTTCGTTGACGATGATTAAAATCTGACGTTTTTATTTTAGAGTACCAAAACAAAAAAACAAAAGAAATAACAACAAAAGGTAATCTTCAACTTTTTACTCATAAATTCCTACCATAAAATTAGGCTTGGGCATTTTATGGTAGGAATTTACGAGTAAAAAGTTGAAGTGTAAAAACAAACGTTATTTAGCATAGGAATATTGAAAAGTGCTCGATTATGGATGTAAGAGCTGTACTTATTTGATATAGATTACAATACATTTGAGGGACGATTGTTACCATTGGTTTCAAAGCACTATATTGGCCACTTATCAAGACAAAGAACATTAGCTTGAGGATAAGTGGACAATACGCTGCTTTGAAACCAATGGTAAAAATCGCTCCACAAATGTACTGTAATCTATAACATTGTATATATATATATATATATAATATATATATATATACACAGATGCTGATAGGTACATGTCCTGCATCCCTGATGTATAAAAATCTAAAAGGACACAGTAAATCATATCCATGTGTCCCAGTATTTTTCTTTTTTCTTCCCTCATCGTCTCAAGCTAAATGTAAATACATTTCAATAGTTTCTTAGAAATGAATTACACAGGATATGTTACAAGGTAGGAGTTAGACGGCTTTAGTTGTTTCCCCAGTTCATAAATAAAAACCCTACAATCTATTAAAAACTTTAGTTAGGACCCATTAATTTTCCTGGGGACTCATTCAAAGCAAATATATGAGTCCCAGGAAAGCAAAGAGCTACCAGCATCACTATATATGCGCATCCCATGCAATAAATCAAAACTCTCTCCCAACCAAGAATTTTAACCCACTTCTCCCAACCACCCCCTTTCCCAACAAGCACCTAGTAACCTCCTCATCTCATCTTCCCTTACAAACTACTATCCTCTGAACTACCCCCTCCACTTTATATGATAGTTATTCTCTGTTCCATCAAATCCTCCCTACCCTTCAATTCCACTACTAACTCACTTTCTCTTCTATAAACACAAATGTATGCACTTTGCTTTGAATAAAGTTAGACTGATGATGTTCTTCGCATAAGAAGGACAAAATATTTCTCTCCCACTTCTACTTGTTTGAGTCATTATTTTTTGTTCACTTTTCCTTTTACCTTACCTCATACTGTCGGATTTTCCTCCTATCTTCATATATATATATAGATATGTAGTATATTAAGAAAGAATGAATAGATATATATATGTAAAGCATATAAAGAAGATTATATATATATATATATATATATATATATATATATATATATAAAGCCATACGAGCAAGTGCAATGTAGGTGGTCAGTTATCTAGAAAAGGATAAAACAGTTCCCAGTTCAAAAAAGGGTGGGGTATAATGTAGTTTAACTGCGTATAAACATTAACTATAGGTAATAGTGTTTGTTCAATCATAATTACAACACAAACAAGGTCTGCAAATTCTATAAAGCAAGTAAGACAGAGAAATTTGTTTGTATTGCACTGATTAAAAAAACAAAAATAATTTCAGATTGGCAGATGTTAGAAAAGTAGCCTCAGTTTAGATAATCCAATCGGTTGGTTGGTTGGGTTTTACAGCATATCAACCCTATAGAATAATCAAGCTAAGTTCCAATTACCATCGAATTGGTAAGACATGGCAACAAGCAGTCGTAACTTAATACGAACCTGTCTTGCTGCAACTCTACTGCAGAATGACAGAGTATTTATGAAATTCCACAACATCATAGAAACCAAGCAGCCAATCAGAACTTAAGGAATGGAATCACCCAAATACACGATTTGACTATTCTTGATTTCCATAAATACCAACTGTCTTGGATACTGCTTCAGTTGTGCTTAGCCAGTTGCTGTTCTTCAACCAACAGTAGACTGACTGACTCAATAAACCCATTGAGTCATTTTCTGCCGAAGACAGTTTGTTTTTTTTAAATTAATTTTTGATGTGTACTCAATTTTTTTTTACCTTTTTTTTCTATTTAACACATAAATGAGACCCAAGCAGGTATTACCACTCCAGGTCAGAGTGGACCTGAAAGTAATTGTGATGAAGGGGTACTCCACATTCCCCAGAGCTCCAGAAGTGGAACTTCACCATCAGGATATGAAGAACCTCGTTCACCGCCTTCTAGCACATTATAAGCCAGTCAATCATTTGGTTGGTTGGATTTTAACAGCATATCAACATGTGTAGGGTTATTTCATGCTTAGAGGTTAGGAAACAATATACGTTATCTATCTATACATATATAAAGGGCAGTTGTGTGTATGTGTATGTCCGGAGGAAACTTCGAAAGTAATACAATTAACGACAAAGTAAATATATATACACATATTAAATATCACCAGGGCTTGGTTTTTGAGAAAAAATAATAAAGTTTAGATAGTAGACATTAACATTTATTTTCAGAGTAGCTGGACCAATGCAAAGATTTTTGGGTTTTTTTACATAGGGATTTAAATGGGGCATCCCACAAGGATTCAACTCATGATTCAGTAATAATGGATCTGCAGGACTAACTTTTAAAAAATCCCTTCTACTCAGGTGACGCTGGGTAGCCGCTGCTAGTAGTATATCAATATTTACACTTTTGTAGTTAACGATTTTAATGATATGTTAGCATTGGGAAATCATGTTGAGGGGTTATTTTTGCATGGTATTGATCAGGTTTATGTTGATATTTTTTGCTATAATTTCATTTCTCTCAAAATAAAAGAATGTCATCTATGTTGACTTTTTCAAATAGATCTTTCATATTATATGCATTAAAAAGCAATTTCTAATGAGTGCAAAAGCTCCACATTCTATGAGAAGGTGTTTGATATGTCTCACACTGTGGTTGTTGTTCTTGTTTGAGTAAAAAGGAGTGCATAAGTCTTGTGAGACCAATAACTTGTTCGTTTCTCAGTGATGCTGATAACTCGTTGACCCAAGTTCAAATCCTGGGCGAAGCTAAAGTTCACATAGCGCTAATACCCTTGGGAAAGGTATGAATCCTACTACTCTCCCTCTAGCTATGGGTAAATAGTAGGGCAGACTAGGCTCTTTAACTTTGGTTAGGTAACTAGTCTAGAAGGAAAACTCTCTCTGTTCCTTAATGTATCTAATTTTGTTTGTAATTGAATACCTATGATATTGTTAAGTTTTAATGCATTTAATATTTTAATTATTTTATATTAAATTAGAAAGACTAAAAAATTGAATAAGAAGACATAAAAGGATTACTTAATTGGTTTCTATATAAAATCATTCATAGGATAGATTTTTAATCGTTAGAGAATAAAACAATAATATCAGAGTAATTATTTGTTAAAACCAGTATGCAAATTAAAAAGTAAAGTCGTCGGGGCGGCCTAATGTCGGTATCAGCCAGACAGCGAGGGAGTCTATCCCCTTTTCACTAGCGCTAGACCAAGGAGAGAGTTTTTGCGTCTGAGGTGGGGCACCACACCTACCATCAGCTCCTCACTTTACCACACAAATCCCTGTGAGCTGATATTGAACCTGGAAGCTTGACATTCCTGGGCTGATGCTCTACCAACTGAGCTGAACCCTTTAAACCAGTGGTTCACAACCAGGGTCCATATGGACCCCCAGGGACCATATAACATTTTTGGTGACTCAAGCAAGCAAAATATATTTAACTATAAAAAATACAATGGAATTTTTAACTCTTAACATCCTGTTGAGAATTTTCCAAGTCCAGAACCCTGTTCCTATAAGGATTTATCAAAAAATGGCTAAAAATGGCATCTTCATTTAAATTTACCTGTTATTTTCGTTAAATCAAAGACTTCTAAATGTTTAATATTACATTTAAACAAAGTCTATCATTTGGGGCAGATTAGGAAACGAATGTGACTTCTGGCCAGGCGGAATGAGGTGGTATAGGATGTTAAGAGTTTAAACAATGAATGGCTATGGGGGAGGGGGGCCACCATAGTAAAATAGGATTAAAAGGGGGGTCACTATAGGTAAAAAAAAAAAGGTTGAGAACCATTGATTTAAACAAATAAAAAAAATTCTTTAAAAAAAATACTTGCACGGTTACACAGTTAATATAATATCTATCTACAGATCAAATTTTGTTAAGTAATTCATCAGATATCCCCCCCCCCCCCATTGTATTGCTTTGTCTGGGGGCAATTTTTTTGTTTGTATTCTTCACTCGTGCCAATAAGAGGAAGATAGAAAGTCTGAAAAGAAAGTAATATGATAAACATTTCAGTCTGGCTACGTTTCTTTAAGTCTAGAAAATCTGCAACATACGAAATAATCTTATGAAAGGAAATCCAACAAATCAGTTAACAAGTAATTCTTTTTTTTTCTTTCTTTCTCTCTTTTTGATAACATATTATTATAATGAGATTGTGTGTTTTTCTGTCTGTAACCGAAACTATATTCCTACTCAAGTCACAATTCCCTAGTTAATTACATCACATTCTCCATGATTTTATTTTTATCTAAATCTCAATTATTAATAAAATTGTCTTACATTATTAATACTGTTAACTATGTCTACATACTGATAACATGCAATTATATTTATATATACAACAAAATAGCGGTCTACAGTGTGAAGGGGAAGGCTAATTTGCATATTAATATTAAAAAAATCGAATTTAATAAATATGTGCTTAGTATTATTGATTTCTAACTCTTTGGTTTTATTTTAATGAATATAAGCAAAAATCTCTTCAATGAATCTTAAATGAAATCCATTAACAAGAAAAAATAACTGTCATTTTATTCTTTACTTCCTATTTTCACTAAATACTTAAATTAGAAAAAATAACAATGAAAGACGAGAGTGATGGAAGAGTAAGTTTCAGTCGTTCCATTTTTTATTATACTCTCTCTGTTTCAAATCTTTTATTATACTCCCTCTGTTTCAAATCTTTTTATCTGTATTCTTATTTAGTTTCATTAGCCTTTCTAATTTAATACAATATTTTATTACATTAGAATTAAATACTTGCACCCCGGAGGGTGCATATATTTGCTAGTATTAATAATACAGATATAGACTAATAGGCGGGTGGATTTCATAACGCAATACACTGGTACTTTGACTTACGAGTATAAGTTGTATAACTCAATTTCCTTGTACGAGGGTGAGTCAAAAAATTGCCATATGTATATCCAGCAGAAGTGGGTATATATATATATATTTACCAACCCCTGCGCACGAACAGGATGCGACACAAGGTCAATTTCTTAAGCGGAGTTTAACAGGTTTGAATTCAGAGTTTTTCTTCTCCTAGACTGTTTACCTGGCCATAGTTAAAGAGCCCTAGTCTGCCCTGCTATTTACCCATAGCTGGAGTGAAATTTGGATTCATACCTTTCCCAAGGATACTAGCGCCATGTGAAATGCAAACAGCTTTGTCAAGGAATTGAACTCTGGTCAACAAGTCCATTTCCTATAACTCTAACCATTAGCCCACGCAACTCCATGACAAGAAGTGGGTATAAAACGGTATACCCATGCTATTAAGAATGGTGTTCTGGGTATAATACTGAAATGTGGAGAGGCTCCTGCACTTTACTCACTCCCAGGTTAACTGACCCCGATGTGTTATACTGGTTAGGGTCACATCAGTGAGTCAAATAGATTTGTTTGGTTAAAATAATTTGCAACTAAATTGAAAAAAGTAATGCCATTTTGTTTAGGAAAAGGTATAATTACCAACACAGGAACATGTATCATACATCAAAATGAAGCTGGTCCTATGTGGATCACATCTCTACTTCTCCACAGTTACCATTTCTCTCAATAGCAATGTTCCACCTTTGGATGAGAGCATGTATCCCTGCCCCATAAAATTCTGTTGACCGTTCTTTGAGCCACTTCTTCATTACAGATTTCGCTTCCCCGTCACTGGAATAATGTTTGCCTCTCAAACTCTCTTTCATGGGGCAGAAGAGATGGAGTGACCTATTGTAGGTATCAGCCATACAGCAAGGGAGTTATCCCCTTTTCACTAGCACTAGATGAGGGAGATTGTTTTTGCATCTGTTGTGGACTGCCACACCTACCATTAGCTCCTTACTTTACTGCATAGATCCAAGGTGATCAAGCACTGAGTTGGCAAGATTGGTTGGTTGGATTTTATAGCGTGTCAACCCTTGTTGGGTTATTTGTTTTTCTTGATGGTACTAATTTTTTTTTAAACCCATAGATGGGACTCTAACCGGTACAACCACTCCAGGTCAGAGTGGACCTGAGAGTAATGATGATGAAGGGGTACCCCACATTCCCCAGGACTCCAGAACTGGAGATAGAGTTTAACGTCATACCCAGGACACTAAGACCCTCTGCTAACTTTACAAGGGCCAGTATTGAACCTGGAACCTTATTTCTGTATTGTGGGTATGGCGGCCAATTACTCACACACAAAGAGAAATAGGAAATATGTAAAGTGAATAAGAGGCATGTCAAATACTTGGTAATAGTATATTCATTCGATCAGGAATTCATATACCTACAAACTAACTCACTCGTCGTCGTCCTGTCTGTCTAACAGCTATTTATAAGACAGACAGAACCATTATTTTATGGCCTAGAGGGGAGGTAGCTAATTCTATATAAACACTTATAATTCCTAGGTGGATGCTCTATATATATATATATATATATATATATATATATTGTACTTGCGCATTATTTGAAATGAAGTTAGCTGTTAATAAAAACAGTCAAAACATTTGGTTTCATTGAAAATACCAATATCAGAGAATTGTAAGGTTTTTACACTAGAGAAAATGACGGAACATTATAAACTTCCAATTTCTTCCCCCAAAAAATAAGCAAGGGGAACCACTCTGATTGCCTAATTTGTAATTTATTTATTTTTTTAATTCATTTTATTATCAATGAATTTTATCTCTTAATTAATCTACCCATTATTTTCCCATTGAACTAACCCTAAACCCTAACCCTGTCTTTTTTTCCTAGTAGATTACATGCTATGCCTAAGCCTAACCCCGTCTTCTTTTTTCTTAGTAGATCACATTCCATCAATAGTAGATCACAAACATTCAGTCGATCACATAACAAATAAAAACAAAATAGCAGTTTACAGTGTGAAGGCTAATTTTCATATTGATATTAAATAATGTTATTATTTATATTTTTGCTTGAAGGCAATTACAATGCATGTATCACATAAAATTCGATACTTATGGTAGAGGCGTGTAAGTATCATTGACAAGGTTAATTTCGCAGGAATTGTTCGGCGTGTACCGTGGCCAAGGCAATATGGTCTCTGACTATGCCTGCTGAGGTCCCGGTTTCGATTTCTGTCGGAGGGAAATCGTTAGTATACATCGCTGATGAGACTTAATAAAGTCAAAACAGTCTGTACGATGTTCTACACAACGAACAATCCTTTGCCGGGATTCACTTGTCAAGATTATTTTCTATAAGTATTGAATTTTATGCGATACATGCATTGTAATTGCCTTCAAGCAAAAAATATAAATAATAACATTATTTAATATCAATATGAAATATATAATATATATATATATATATATATATATATATATATATATATATATATATTATATTATTATTTATATTTTTGCTTGAAGGCAATTACAATGTATCTATCGCATAAAATTCGATACTTATAGAAAATAATCTTGACAAGTGAATCCCGGCAAAGGATTGTTCGGTGTGTAGAACATTGTACAGAAGGTTTCGACTTAATAAAGTCGAAACAGTCTGTACGATGTTCTACACACCAAACGATCCTTTGCCGGGATCTATTTGTCAAGATTATTTTCTATAAGTATCAAATTTTTATGCGATACATGCATTGTAATTGCCTTCAAGCAAAAATATAAATAATAATATATACTTTATTCAACAATGCTTCTAAAAAACAAACATCCCAAAATCTTAAGCTAAATGTGTACTTTTGTAATATCCTTGCTGATAGACACAATTGCCCCACGAATGTTTGCATATTAGATTATATGACATTGAGCAGTTTTTTTTAAAAATGTTTTTCTTTTCGTAATAATAGACTTTATGGAGATCAGTTTTCTAAATAGAGAAATCCTTAAGTCGTTCATTTCTCATAGACTTCCTGTACAACTAATTAAATAACCAAAGAAAAAAAAGATTGAAAAGATATTGAGAGAAAAAGGAAGTTAATAATAAAAAAAAAAAATATGTATGATAATTAAAAATACTAGCTAAAGTATACACTCCCTGGGCACAAGTATTTAAGTCCAAAGTTGATAAAATATTATATTAAATTAGACTAACAAAACTAAATAAGAACAAATATAAAAAAAATATTGGACCATATGAGCTTAAGGCACCCCTTTTTGATCTCAATTAAGAAAGGACATGTTTTTCATTTACACCATCAATATCCGGTTGTTGGTTAGGGTTAGTTTTATAATTTTTTTTAAATCTAAAAATCGTCTGTTAAAACAACTGGATATTGACGGTGTAAATGAAAAACATGTCCTTTCTTAATTGAGATCAAAAAGGGGTGCCTTAAGGTCATATGGTGCAAAATATTACCCTTATTTTAATGTTATTCTAATTGATTTTTATTTAAAATCATATATAGGATTGCTTTTAATACGTTTGAAAATAACATGATAGTATTAGAAATCAGTAAAAGCAAATAATTATTTATTAAACACAGTTTTGTTAAAATCATTATGCAAATTATTCCAACCAGATACTTGGTAAATCTTTATTTCTTTGGGATATATAACACACATTTCAGGATTTTAAATGCATTAATAATAGGGGCCATTTTGCGGCAAATCTAACTTTGACAGACTTTCATAGCAGACATTGTTAACAAATAAAAGTAAGTAAGTAAAGTCGACGGGGCGGCCTAAAGTCGGTATCAGCCAGTCAGCGATGGGGTCTATCCCCTTTTCAATAGCGCTAGACCAAGGAGATTGTTTTTTTAAGCATCTGAGGTGGAGCGCCACACCTACCATCAGCTCCTTACTTTACCGCACAGATCCCTGTGCTACTCATACGCTGAGTTGGCGGGGACCGGTATCGAACTAGGAACCTTGTGGTTTCTAGCCGAACGCTCTACCGACTGAGCTAACCCAATAATGACTATTTCTTCATCTTAGAATAACTAAGGAAATTGTGACATCAGTGGTGATGTAGTTTCGGTTACAAACAGTTACATAATCTCCATTATAATAAGATACTGAAATTTATATCTGGTTGGTTTTTTGGTTTAATGATATATGAACAATTTTGGGTTATTTAAAGCCAAATCTTGTTGTTTTTTTTATATACATAAAATGAATTTAGTAGTGTATGTAGCAAGATTGCATTTAGCAAGGACTACTAATGGAAAGGGGAGGAAAAAAGAAATAAGTGAGAGATAGTAAAGGGTTAAAAAAATAGTGATGAGCACAAAACAGGATGAACAATGATTTGACCGGGGCGTGACCCCCGAATGGAGGATTGAGTATCAAACGGAAGTTTTGGGTGTTAACCGGAACAGAATGCCTTTTTAGTACGGTGAATATATCGCCACCACCGCCACGTTATGTATATACATTTGGGTACTGTGAAAATACTACAACGTTACAGTGTATCAATATATTGTTCTTGTGAACGTTTTTTGTGATATTGGAAGCATAGGAAATATATAAAAAGGGAACAAAAAACAGAGTTCTAATATATAACTGTTGTTTTGGGTTAAATCAAAATAATGTATGTTTGTGAATCTGTGTTATGCCTCAAAGATACGTGGTTCAAAGTTAACTGACATGAAAAAACATAAGAGTTTTCAAATAAAATAACTGATCCATTATATTGTTTATTCATTAATGTATCAACACTGAAAATTTGCTTAAATTCGGTTAATTCCTTGATTTTCAGTATTTTTTTTCTTTCGGCAGGGTGACATTTGATGGTGGAATTTATGTCTGTTAAGTAGGATTTAACCATTATTTTTTGTGTTGTGTTTTTATGGCCAGAGTTTGTATAGCTATAGGGTGATAAGTTCCGGCCATAGCAACAACAACACAACACAAAAAAAATAATAAATAAAATCCACCTTACAACTACCCCATGATCCTACGCCTACTATTACTCACAGACGACCCACATTCCTATCCTCACTCACCACAAAACCTAACGTCTACTATGCAGCACCATAGACAACCCCAAACATTCACCCCACATCCACTATGTGACCACATACACATCATCCCCGTCGCAACAACTACATATAACCCCTAATACCTTCCCAAACATTCACCGCCACATCATCAGCAGTTGACCAACACCCTCCTCCCAATCACGACCACAACACACTCATCAGTAAGTGAATCGAATCCTCCAATACAAGAATTCAGCCCGTGTCCTGAAGAAGGTCTGAAAGATTGAAATGTTATAGCATCGACATCACCACCAGTAATAAACTTCCATCCAGTATAACATCCCAGGTTTGTCTAATTTTCTCCACGTACTGTGAGACTGATTTCCTCATTTTACTTGTGTATATATATATATATATATATATATATATATATAGTCGTAGAAGAAGTTATTTCCTGACTGCGGTTTCAGTGTTACTCTAACACCTTCATCAGGGGGATTCCCTGATGAAGGTGTTAGAGTAACACTGAAACCGCAGTCGGGAAATAACTTCTTCTACGACTATTAATGCTCTATATTCACAATATATTGAGCCCTATTGGATTAACTACTTATGCTATGTTCACATAGTAGTATCCATAAATGTTGTATCAGTGTTGCTGTACGGATGCACCACATGGACCCTAACGAGGCACCTTGAGAATAAGCTGGATGGGAGCTGCACAAGAATGCTGCGTGCAGTCCTGAATAAATCGTGGAAGCAGCACCCCACGACGAAACAGCTATATGGCCACCTGCCCCCCATCTCACAAACCATTCGAGTGAGACGGACAAGACATGCTGGGCACTGCTGGAGAAGCAAGGATGAGCTCATAAGTGACGTTCTCCCGTGGAAGCCAACACACGGACATGCTAGTGTGGGCCGCCCAGCAAGGACCTACATTGAACAACTAAGCAAAGATGCAGGTTGCTGCGCAGAGGACCTCCCTGGGAAAATGAATGATAGGAAAGGTTGGCGAGAGATTGTCATGGATATCCGTGCTAATAGCGCAACATGATGATGATGGTATATATATAGTATGTATGTTGGTGTGTTTGTGCATTATTGGAGAATGTAGTCTATGTGAGTATTTGAGGTCTATCATATCATTAGAAACAATGCGGTAGACAATATATTACATGCACATCCACTTAACAATTGACCTTGTATCACATCTTGACCTTTGTAGAGGGATTGGGTTAATACATAACACAATAACAGACACACATGACTTGATTTGAAAACCACATAGGCAAGAAACTGTCAGTTACAAAATGCCATTGACTTCCTGTCTCCGCTACATATACATATATATATCTATTTTTCAAACTTCAGAAAAAAATTTTAAACAGACTGAATAAGAAGGATTACCACTCACTTTTTCTCATCATTCTGTGATATATAATTTCTTATCTTATGCCCTGAAGATGATCTATTTAATAGATCGAAACACTGCAGCATCGGCCAATAAACTCACCACTTAACCCATTTAAACCTGTGTTTTTTCATTTTTCTTGATATATTACATACCGTCGGATTTACTTCCTCTCTTCACATATATATCTATGTATATGTTAGAGTAGCAGAGACAGGAAGTCAATGGCATTTTGTAACTGATAGTTTCTTGCCTAAAGTTTTTTTCTTGCGTGGTTTTCAAACCAAGTCATGTGTGTCTGTACAGAAAAAAAAATTGTAGATCTTTAGTGTAAAAAAAAAAATAGTTGAAAAAATATTTCTTTTCTGACCATGAATGGATTAAAACTCTTCCTGTTTGAAAAAGAGAATTTGTCTATTTTGGAATTTGAAATATGTCTTCTTTCAAAAACTGTTACACTAAAGATATACAATTATGCCGTCAGCTGAGAAACGTGTAGCGGATGTGCTAATGACGAAACGGTCGCATGACTTGTACGCTTTTTGGAACATCAATGTTTTTCGTTTTGAATTTAAATTATTTTCTGCTTCTCTCTGGATGAGTCCGGAGTATAAACAAGCTCTGAAGATGATTTTTATAAATCGAAATATTGTTCAATATTAGCTATGAATATGATATAAAATATTTTCATTTTAACAGCATATTGTGTTGTTTTCATGTCCTTTTATCTATACTTTTATATATATATATATATATATATATATATATATATATAATCAATGGTAATATTATGGTTTTACACTCATAAGTAATTTTTTTAAATCTCAACCATTTCACGACTGGTTTTTAAGATCTCAACCATTGGACTCATCTGATGATTGGATTACCATGAAACTTTAAGTTATGAGCGTAAACCCATAATTTTACCATTGATTATAAATCTGCTCTGCTTTATTAGCATTGAGCACTTTTTCATGCCAATACTTTTCTCATTTTTTCATTATATATATATATATATATATATATATATATATATATATATATATATACACACACACACACACAGATAAAAGGATAACACATTACTCATTCTGTTACTCCTAAATTTCATGTGTCACCACAATCATTAGATGGAAAATGGAGTTCAAGTGGACGGACTTCCATATTACAAAAGGAAAATTTGATCACATGAAATATAGGATGTCCACGTGACTGAGGAAAAAGTTATATTCGTTCTTTTAAACAACATATTCAATTATTCTATCATATCTATATATTTACCTTTTACAATTATATAAGTATATTTTTTAATTATCTTATTCAATCATTTTTTATGAAGATTTCTCAATAACTATTATTCATTTTTTTTTTTAACAATTATTTTTCTTCATCTTAATTTAATAGTAAAGAAAAAAAATTAAAAAGCAACTAAGATTAAAATTAAGATTAGAATGAGGAAAAATAATAGTTAAAAATTAATAAGAATCACCGGAAAATCTTCATTGGAAAATGAAAAAAAAAGTTGATTCATATAATTAAGATTCAGGTAAATTCCTTTCAATTCATTTTATTGATATAATATCACATTATATATCTTCATATATATCTTATATTATATAATTAACAGCATCTGTTACCCAAAGTAGTGTATTAGCCACTTATTCTCAAGACAAAGTGCCCAGCAAAAACCAGAAAATGTTTTTTCCAAGGTGCTTTGTCTTGAGGATAAGCAGCAAATACATTGCTTTGAAACCAATGGTAACAGACCCTTTAATTGTATAGTTCACTATGATAAATAAATAAATAAATATATAAGTAAAGAAATAACAAAATACTTAGAGATATAGCATTATAGTCTATTTCAGGGAGAAATAGACTATAATGCTAAATCTCTAAGTCTTTTGTTATTTCTTTACTTATATATTTGCTCTGTGACTTTAACATTAAGAGCACACATTGAGCTCTCAAACTGCGACAGGTTTTTTAAATAAAACTTGTGTCGTAAGGAAGATTTCTTCTCTGGACTTTTGGATTATATATATATATATATATATATATATATATATCTTATTATAATGGAGATTGTGTGTTTTTCTGTCTGTAACCGAAACTATATTACTGCTCAAGTCACAATTCCCTTTAGTTATTGATATCACATTCTCCATGATTGTATTTTAATTTTAAACTCAATTATTAATAAAATTGTTTTACATTATTAACCATATCTACATACTACCAACATGCAATTATATTTATATATACAACAAAATAGCAGTTTACAGTGTGAACGGGAAGGCTAATTTGCATATTAATATTAAAAAATCGAATTTAATAAATATGTGCTTAGTATTATTGATTTCTAACTGTTTGGTTTTATTTTAATGAATATAAGCAAAAGTCTCTTCAATGAATCTTAAATGAAATCCATTAACAAGAAAAAATAAGTGTCATTTTATTCTTTACTTCCTCTTTTAACTAAATACTTAAATTAGAAAAAATAACAATAAAAGACGATGGAAGAGTAAGTTTCAGTTGTTCTATTTTTTGATTATACCCTCCTCTGTTTCAAATCTTTTTATCTGCATTCTTATTTAGTTTTCTAGCCTTTCTAATTCAATACAATATTTTATTACATTAAAACTTAAATACTTGCACCCGGAGGGTGCATATATTTGCTACTATATATAATTGGCCTTGGCACTATCAGCATTGTAAATAGAATAGTATGTGGAACCTAGAACACAGAGAAACAAATTTTTTTTTTTCTGGCTAAAAATTAAATGAATTAGTTCAACTATAAAAAAAAAAATTAAAAAATTCCACAAATTACTGGTATTTCAATTCATTTTCTAACATTTTTCTTTTTCCTTAGGGAAATTAAAATTCATATATAAACCCCAAAGGGACTTTAAAAATGTATTATATACTACGTAACTTATACTATATTTGCGGTATGTCTATCTGTCGAGGGATGCAATTGAAAAAAACAAAGCCGTGTACTAAGATCAAACAAAACTTTTCTAAGGTAGAATTTTACGAGGAATCCAGTGGTGGTATTTATATTTACTTCCGGATTCATTTGGGATCGCTAGGGACCAAATTACCGGCACGGATAAAAGAAAATAGGAAAAAAAAAAAAAAAAAAAAAAAAAAAGATAGGCTAATGATAATAACTCCAATAAATTTGAATATTTAATCAATTTCCATATCGAGCATTCTGTTTATTAGGACGACTTGCAGTGAGGATAAGACTGTCGATATTATGTCCCACTCTTCTTTTTAGCTCAGTCGGTAGAGTGTCGGGCTGGGAACCTCAAGGTTCCTGGTACAATATTGGCCCTCACCAACTCAGCATATGAGTAGCACAGGGATCTGTGTGGTAAAGTGAAGAGCCGATAGTAGGTATAGTGCTCCGTCTCAGATGCAAAAACAATCTCCTTGTCTAGCACTAGTGTAAAGGGGATAGACTCCCTCGTTGTCTGGCTGATACCGACTTTAGGCCACCCCAACGACTTTACTTCCTTATTATCGCACTAGCAGGACACGAAAACGAAACAAAAATCAAGAGGAACTATTCAAGCCAGAAACGATGATTTGCAATTTCATTACATAGAAATCCTACCAAAATATCTTCCGTAATTAACAATTTTAATATCATCTATTAATAATGGAGATTCGCTTCCAGTTTTTGTCTGTAACAAAAATTACGTCACTGTTTACGTCACATTACCCAAAATCGTCATAACATAGAATAAAATTTATTCTACGATTTTTGGCATGTTCAAATTTTGAGTGTATTTATTCAATAAATACACTCAAAATTTGAACATGCAACATTAGACAGTCCTCATTGTTTTTTAAAACAAGTTTTAATAAATACATGACTGGTATTATATATCTATATATAGTTTGTTTTATTTTAATACATATTTAAAGTTTACATTTCAAATTGTTTTATTTTTTAATCCTTTAATGAATTTAATGATTTTACTTACTTAGGGTACAAACTCGCTGACATTGAATTTTTTACTCCCACCCCTCAGGCAATATGTTTCAAAAATATTTTTATTTTGTACTAGTATATATAACAAACACGTAACTTTTTGTATTAGGTTTTGTTTTTTTAATTCATTTTAATTTTATGTTGGGTATTTAAGAGACGCAAGAACATTTGGAATGTTTCATTTTAAAAATTGGGTGAAATAAAATGGGACAAATAAGAAATCTGCGATTAAGTATGTGTATGTATATATATATATATATATATATATATATATGTCCAGAGGAAACTCCGAAAATAAAACAATTAACAACAAAGTAAATATATATACACATTCACTATCACCAGAACATGCTTTTTGAACAAAAATAATGAAGATTTGATTTATATTCGTGAAGAAATAGTAACAGCATGGATTTTTTTTTTTTTTTGCATTTAATATTTTAAATAGGAGATATTAATCTTTCTTTTCAGATTGCCGGATAGCTGCTTCTAGTCTTAAATATATCAAAATCAAAAATATTTTTTCTGACAACAAAGTCTCACAAATATTGATTCCTGAGACAGGGAAGCCAAAATGACGAACGACATCAGTTGTCTTCTTCCGATTGAGTAATGGGAGATTCTGTTGCCATGGACATTTTGAAGTGCAATTGACTCCCGTTGCCATGACAACAGAATATTCCTGATTACTCAGGAGTTTGACCAACAGGTGACTAACATGATGAAGATTAATATCAATAAAAACAAATCTTAATTCATCACTTTTCAAAGCTAACGGTTGATACTTTTATAGTCCTTCCTGTTATGTTTTGATTTTGGTTTGTTTTGTTTTACGGCATATCAACCTCAGTGGGTCATTTAATGCCGATAAAGTTTGGAAATAAATCAATTCTTAATGGATAATACAATTTTTTTATAAATACACTTTTCTATTTAACCCATAGATAGGACCCAAACAGGTACTACCACTCCGGGTCAGAGTGGACCAGGGAGCAATGGTGATGAAGGGGTGCTCCCCATTCCCCAAACCTCCAAAACTGGAACCTCACCATCAGATAGAGTTTAACGTCATTCCCAGGATATGTAGACCCGCAGCCACCGCCTTCTATCACCCATATGATAAAAAGGGGTTGGGGCTTGCCATAAGGGCAATAGGGTTGGGAAAATCATATAGGTGCTAGGGCTTGACGTGACCAGCCGATTGATCTGAGGGGGCCTCTTCGACCACCCGTCTAGCCCAAGATAGGGCCAAAGTGGAGTATTGCATGTCATGAACTGCTCATCCACCTGGGCTCTATCCTTAAGCATCACGGGTCGCCACCCACGGCCAACAGGTGGCCCCATTAGGGGAGTCTTACCCCTCTGCAGAGGTGCAGTCGGTGCATTCTAACGCCCCACCGACAGGGCGGTGTTTTGATTTTAACGTTAGAAAATTATCAATCATGTACAGGTTGATGCCAATATTTAGGCAATAAATTAGGTCTTTAAAATTAAACCTATAATTGTTTGTGTATATATATATATGAGGAAGAATGAATAAAGAAAAGAAAGTACAGAATGGATAATAAAAGATGAATTTAATCAATATCACTTACACATGTGTTTCGGTCAGTTTATCTATGTGTACACGATTCAAACTATTATCATCATTAAATAAACAAATGAAATGAAATAATAATTTGTTTATTTAATGATAATAATAGTTTGAATCGTGTACACATAGATAAACTGACCGAAACACATGTGTAAGTGATATTGATTAAATTCATCTTTTATTATCCATTCTGTACTTTCTTTTCTTTATTCATTCTTCCTCATATTGTCGGATTCAATTCCAATTCCATTTTTACACACACACACACACACACACATATATATATATATATTACACACACAGGGTATCCAAAAAAATTTGCCATCATTTTCTGAAAAAAATATTTATGAAAGAAATTCAACATTTTATAGAATGACAAATTTTTTGGGACACCCAATATATATTGTCTATTTTGACAGCAACTTATTATTTAGGCAGGTATTGTTAAATATCGAGATTGAAGCTGTATTTACCAAGATAGAAATGAACAATGAATGGAACGTTAATTTTTCTTTCAGAATGCAAGGTGTGTCATAAAAGTGCAGAGTTTGAAGCTGTATTTACCAAGATAGAAATGAACAATGAATAGAACGTTAATACAGGTGTGTCAAAAAGTACAAAAAATCTTGATACTTTTTTGATACACCTTGTGTGTGTGTGTGTGTGTGTGTATATATATATATATATAGGGAGAGAGAGAGTAATGAACTTAGACTGTGGCAAAATATCAAGGTCCCCTTAAAAAAAAAAATTTTTAAAAGCCATGTCCACACTTTTAACTTAAAACAAAAAATTATCATTTCTTATCTAAAGAAAGGAAAATGAGAAAAGTCCATGTTAAGACGTTGGATTATGTGTTGGGTAATGTGACGTAAGCAGTGACGCAGTTTTTGTTAGACAAAAACCGCAAGCAAATCTCCATTATTAATAGATATATATATATAATGTTCTCTCACTATACATATACATGCATAACACTTTCTTCTGTCTGTCTTTTGCTTATGAATAAAGCAAATGGGAGGGTTGGTGACTTATTAATAAATTAGAAAGAAAATAAAAAAGGAAATTACACTTCACCCCTTAACGAGGACAAAAATAAAAATAGTGTCAAAGATGTGAAGTGGTTTATTGGAAGAGACGACAAAGACGACCAAGACTTGGTAAATATTCAAATGTAAAGCCAAGAGGAGGAGGAGGGGGAGGAGGTGGAAATTTTCTTTGGCCGTGAGAAGGACAAATGGTCAATTGCAGACAAGACACTGGACACCAACTTTCTCAGTGAGAAAATTTGTACTATTTACATTTTTGGACCATTTTCCTCATCTTTATTGTTATACACACAACATTTCAACCAGTGTGCTCTCCAGCCTTCTTCAAGTGTTTCTTGTCAAACTTGGGAGCCTTCATATCATAATTGCGTACAAATGAAAAATATCACGCAAGAGATATCATTAGAATTGCATTTTATATATAAATAGCATTAGATTACGGAAACTCCCAAAAGAGCCTAACTAACCCTAGCGTCTCAAAAAGGTTTTGGGTATTTCCGTGAAATGTAACAAAATGTAATGCTTTTTTATACATAATCTAATGATATTATTTTTTTTGCACTATTCTGCATCAGTACCCATAATTGCAAACCCTGCACATATCATTCAATCAATTAACCCCCCCCCCTCTTGCACCCCCAGGCTTGGTTTATTCCAAGATTAAGATTAATGAGCTGGCACCCAGCAAATAAATAATAAATCTTTATTTGTTTAAGTAGAAATTGCCTATGCCACAGTCCAATGCAGTGGACACTCTGCACCTAGTAAAAAGGAAATTCCTAATTGCAACTGCCCCCCCCACACACACACACACAAAAAAAAAAAAAAAAAAAAAAAAAAAAAGAAAGAAAATCATAATTGAGAGCCTTTACAGAATTTTGAACCAAACCCTTTATTCAATCTATTTGAATATGCTTGAAAATTTGATGAGAAATCTGTTCATTTCTCTGAATGTTTGAGATGAAGCTTGATGATTAGTATTATTTGCGTTATTTGGACTATTGTCCTCATCTTCATTATTATCTGCACAATGTTTCGGCTGATGTGCCCTCCGGCATTCTATAGGTATTTCTTGTCGGACTCAGGAACCTTATCGGGCTCAAAGTTCCGTGATGGCTCCCGATTACGACAAGAAGGTTCCCAAAGGGGTTGGAGCTTGCCATAAGGGCAATAGGGTTGGGAAAATCATATAGGTGCTAGGGCTTGACATGACCAGCCGATTGATCGGAGGGGGCCTCTCCGACTGCCCGTCTAGCCCAAAATAGGGTCAAAGTGGAGTATTGCATGTCATGAACTGCTCATCCACCTGGGCTGGGTTCTATCCTTAAGCATCACGGGTCGCTACCCACAGCCAACAGGTGGCCCCATTGGGGGAGTCTTACCCCTCTGCAGAGGTGCAGTCGGTGCATTCTAACGCCTCAGCCGACAGGGTGGAGTGACATTTAAGGAAAGAGAGAGAAACAAATATTGTGCCTTTGTTTTTTCCAAATTTCCCTTATTTATCCAATGACCCTTGTATTATGTATCTACTATGGCAGGTGTTTTTTTGCTTAGTCAATAAACAGGATGTGACACAAGGTCAGTTTTTTAAGCAGTTTAATAGGTTTGAATTCAGAGTTTTTCTTTCTTCTAGAACAGATGCCATTCTGTTGTAACTCAAGTATTAGAATTAACAGAGAAATAATAAAAAGAAACACGAGTATTAAGGATAGGGAAAAAGGTTTACTAAGCAAAGATACAAGGTGAACAGAGTAATTAGCAATTGCTAGGTTGAATTATCAAGTCCCTTGAGATCTTGTTGTTTTACTCTTCCAAGGTCTCATCAGACATTATTTATAGGAAAAACAATGGATTTCATTCTCATTATTTAGGTACTATGTTTATTCTTTTCTTTCCATTATTTTTTATTAATATAATGTAAATGAGAGAACTAGGACTGAATTTAGGAGGGGGGTGTATCAGAATTAACAGAGAAATAATAGGAAAAGATGCAATGAGTGTTAAGGATAAGGGAAAAGATTTACTAAGCAAAGATACAAGGTGAACAGAGTAATTAGCAATTGCTAGGTTGAATTATCAAGTTCTGTGAGATCTCGTTCCTCTTTTTCAATGTTTCATCAGACATTATTTATAGGAAAAACAGACAATTCCATTCTCATTATTTAGGTACTATATGACATGTACCAAGGTAAAAGAGGCCATTCTGTCCTACTATTTACCCATAGTTCATGATGTTAGTAATGTAAAATGTAAAAAAAGATAAACACAGAGAAAATAGAAAGGTATGCTGGGATTTTGTGACACCAAAGTGTGCGAGTAAAAGAAAGAAGAAAATAAATGTTGTCTGGGCTCTTTCTTTAATTTATTTTTCCTGTCGGTGACCGAGACGAAAAAAAAACAGGCTGAGAAACAAAATTGACATTAAACAAAAAAATAACACAGTAAGTTAAACAAACTCCAACGGGTACATTAACTTGTAAATTTGCTTTTCGTACACAAGATAATACTCTAGTGTAATACAGGTTGTTGAGGTGTTAATACAACTTGTTTGGGAGTAGTACATGGCGTCGCGTAAGAGTAGCACAGGGATCTGTGCGGTAAAAGTGAGGAGCTGATGGTAGGTGTGGCGCTCCACCTCAGACGCTAAAATAATCTCCTTTCTCTAGCGCTAGTGAAGAGGGGATAGACTCCCTTGCTGCTGCTCATGGCACAACTGAGAGCCAGAACTGGATGCATATTGAAAATTAAGTTAACTATTTTATGAAAACTAGCAAATATATGCACCCTTTGGGTGCTATTGTATCAAATTAGAAACTATTTAGAAATGATAAATCGAGGGTATAATCGAAAATAGAACAGCTTTAAATCTAACTCTTCCATCATTTGCCATCACTCCCGTCTTTCATTTTTCCTAATTTATCTGTTCTTTCGTCTTCTTTAAGATTTATACCCTGCTCAGATTCGCAATTAGGCAATATGCAAATTAGCCTTCTCGACTGTAAACCCATACTTGCATGTTATTAGTATGTAGAACCAACAGTATTATTAAGGTATAACAATTTTATCAATAATTTGTTTAAATAAAAAATAAATTCATGGTGAATGTGATGAGGGAATTGTGACTTGAGTAGTGATTTAGTTTCGGTTACAGACAAACACACAATCTCCATTATAATAAGATACTTCCAATCACAACTTCACCTATACCTGATTTGGTTTGTTTTTTGTTTAACGGCATATCAACCTCAGTGGGTCATTTAATGCCAACAAAGTTTTGAAATAAATTCATTCTTAATGGATATTCAATGTTTTTTATCCTTTTTTATAAAAACATTTTTCTATTTAACCCATAGAAAGGGTGCTCCATATTTCCCACATTCTTAAGTCATTCTTAATGGATACTCAATTTTTTATAAACACATTTTTCTATTTAACCCATAGATGGGACCCTAACAGGTACTACCACAGGTACCGGTCAGAGGGAACCAGGGTGATGAAGGCATGCTTCATATTCCCCAGACCTCCAGAACTGGAACCTCACTATCAGTTTGGTTTGGTTTACGGCATATCAACCTCAGTGGGTCATTTAAAGCTAACAAAGTTTTGAAATAAATTCATTCTTAATGGATATTCAATGTTTTTTATCTTTTTTTATAAAAACATTTTTCTATTTAACCCATAGATGGGACCCTAACAGGTACTACCACTCTGGGTCAGAGGGGACCAGGGTGAGGAAGGGGTGCTCCATATTTCCCACACCTCCAGAACTGGAACCTCACTATCAGTTTGGTTTGGTTTGTTTTACGGCATATCAACCTCAGTGGGTCATTTAATGCCAATAAAGTTTTGAAATAAAGTCATTCTTAATGGATACTCAATCTTTTTTATAAACACATTTTTCTATTTAACCCATAGATGGTACTACCACAGGTACTGGTCAGAGGGGACCAAGGTGATGAAGGCATGCTTCTTATTCCCCAGACCTCCAGAACTGGAACCTCACTATCAGTTTGGTTTGGTTTACGGCATATCAACCTCAGTGGGTCATTTAATGCCAACAAAAAATAAATTCATTCTCAATGGATATTCAATGTTAAACTCAAAAGCAATGTTAGCAAAAGAGACAAAAGGGGTTAATAATTAGAATTGCAGTTGTGTTGAACTTGTCTCATCTCTTATACAATTTCTAAGAAAGTGTGCTACTAATCTGATAAAATAAATATCTAACGTTCTCTGAACTGGTTGTGTAACTGTAAGCAGGATGTGGTAAAATATTTTCCAGCTAAAAAAAAAGGGGGGGGGCTTGACATCCTGTTTTGTTGGAGGAAGAAAAACAAAGTGCTTAAATAGATCAGGCTTTCTATTGGTTGGGATCCCTTTTCTTTTTTTAATTCATTTATCCTTTATTTTCCCTTTTGGAAACTTGCTGAGAAATAAATTAACCATTAAAATAAGCGATAACATAGAAAGTTGTTGAGTTATTTAATGCGGAAGTCAGGATTTTTTTTTTTGGGGGGGGGGGGCAGTCAAATAATTATATGGCTTTAAGTAATAATGATAATCCTTAAACAGTTACAGCTTCAAATAACTGTTCTTAATATAAATAATTTTTACTTGGTCATATGGTTTTAATGCCTAATAATAATAATAATAATAATAACAATAACAATAATCCTTAGTAAACAAAGCTTCAAGTAACAATTCTTAATACAAATAATTTCCAGTATTATATGGTTTCAAATAACTAATAATAATAATGATGATAATAATAATAATAATAATAATAATAATCCTTAGTAAAAAAATAAAATAAAAAAATCATAGCTTCAAGTAACAATTCTTAATACAAATAATTTGCATAATTATATAGTTTCAAATAATTAATAATAATAATGGTGATAATAATAATAATCCTTAATAAAAAATTATAGCTTCAAGTACAATTCTTAATACAAATAATTTCCAGTATTATATGGTTTCAAATAACTAATAATAATAATGATGATAATAATAATAATAATAATAATAATAATAATAATAATAATAATCCTTAGTAAAAAATAAAATAAAAAAATCATAGCTTCAAGTAACAATTCTTAATACAAATAATTTGCATAATTATATAGTTTCAAATAATTAATAATAATAATGTGATAATAATAATAATCCTTAATAAAAAAATATAGCTTCAAGTAACAATTCTTAATACAAATAATTTCCAGTATTATATGGTTTCAAATAATTAATAATAATGATGATGATGATAATAATATCCTTAGTAAAAAAAATTTTTTGAAGAAAAAAAAAAAAATTATAGCTTCAAGTAACTATTCTTAATACAAATAATTTGTACACAGTTATATGGTTTCAAGTAACTAATAATAATAATAATCCTTCGTAAACAATTATAGCTTCAAGTAATTATTCTTCATATAAATAATTTGCACATAGTTATATGGTTTATAATACATTCAGGACTAAATTTATAGGTGTTAGGGCTTAACACGACCAGCCAATTAATTAGATCAGGCCTGTCCAACCCTCCGTCTAACCCAGTAATGGCCAAAGTGGAGTGTTTGCAAGTCATATAACCAATTAGGCAGCTGGGTCATCCACCAGGATTCAATCCTCAAACCATTTATGACCAACAGGTGGCCCCATTGGGGGAGGGGGGGGTCTTACCCCTCTGCAGAAGTGTAGATGGCGTATTCTACAGTCCCAGCTGACACGGCGGTACAGATTTGCAGAGTTACAGACAAAAAATAAATTATACATACACCTGATGTTTCGTTTTAGTAGATTGTAATCATTCGGAGTGAAAGAATGTTTTGACAAATTTGCTAAACAAATCCGCGAAAAAGAACCAACATAAAAGGATACTACGTGCCATTTTGAAGGAATCCTGAAAGCAACATGTTACAAAAACAACAGCTGCAAGGCCACTTACCTCCCATCTCACAAAGCATCCAAGTAAGATGAACAACACTTGCTATGGATGTCACAATCCAGCATATTAGCCACTACACTATGGGGGGGGGGTCTTCCCTAGAGAAGTAAGGATGACATCATAAGTAACATTTTTTTTTTTTTATAACCAAATGCTGGAAAGAGTCTTGCTAACAGTTTTGTTCATCCATCTTATATTAAAATAGGTGCACCACTTGGACCCTAATGAAGTGCCTAAAGAATAAGCTAGAGGGCAGCAGCCACATGCAATCGTAAACAAATTGGGAAACAACAACCCACAAGGAAACCGTTGTATGGCCACTTGCCACTTATCATATAAACCATCAAGTGAAATGAAAAAGACATGCTGGATACTGCTGAGGAAGCAAGGACAAACTCATAGGCAACATTCTCCTGAGGAAACCAGCTCATGGGCATGCCATATATATATATATATATATATATATATATATGTTTTTTTAAGTTTGGCATTATTATGAAGCATCTAAAAATAAATAAATGAACTCAATGTTATGGAGTATTGGATTCTCTTATTTTTTTATTATTTGTTATCATAAATTTTCGGGTTCGTTAGATACCCTTTATCAAATGACTGTTGTTCCTGTTCAACGGATCTTTTGTCTCTATTGTTATTGAGAATATATATATATATAATATATATATATATATAATATATATATATATATATACACAGTGATGCCGATATCTTTTTAATTTAGTGCATCATGGGACGCATGTATTTGATTTGAATGAGTCCCCAGGAAATTTGATGGGTCCCAACTAAAGTTTCTTAAATTATAGTTCTTCTTTATTAATAACTAAAGCCATCTAACCCTTACCTTGTACCCCATACAGTGTAATGAAAATATTGAAATGTATTTACAGTTAGCTGGAAATGATGGGAGAAGAAAAAAGAAAAACACTAGGATGCATGGATACAATTTTCATGCATCAGTGATGCAGGACACGTATTTATCAGCATCTCTGGATGTATATATTTTGTAGATGGATTTTGAAGTTTATTACAATGCGAACAAAGAAAAGTAACGAGTATGTTGTTCCTTTACCGCCATATTTGATTTTTTGGTAAGCCTTCAAAATCAATCTACAAACCAAATATACACACAATGCTTCAAGCAAACTATAAAACTAATATATATATATATTAGTTGAAAAAATGGAAGTGAATCCGACAATATGTTGAAAAAATAAATAAATAAAGGAAATAAAATGTTGAATGGATAAAAATTGTTTATTGGAGAGCTGACACATGCTTCATGCGAGAGAATGTCCTTGTGCACAATGTATTCTATTTATTATTATTATTTATATACAAAATATTATTATATTATTCATTATTAAAAATTATTATTTTATTTTGTATCTAAAATAGAATGCATTGTGTACAAAGACATCCTCTCGGATGAAACACGTGTCAGTACTTCATTTTAAACAGTGTTGGTACTATTTTCTCAACATATATATATATATATATATATATATATATATAACTTAGTGGTTCACGAATCCAAACTTTAAATACTTTACATTACGTAAAACTTGACAGTACAACTTGTCAAGAACACACATCACCTGAACAAACGCAGCAAACCACAATGTTTAACTAACTTTTCATTCGCATTCGTTTTTTCTCTTAATGTCTTCTGTTTTTATCAACAAGATAATCTTCTTACAAAACAAAACTACCTTAATTTTAAAATAAAAAAATAAAATTTTAAACCTAACTCGGATAACTGAAAGCAGATATCGAGTTAAGTCATTGGGGTGGCCTAAAGTCGGTATCAGCCAGACAGCAAGGGACTATCCCCTTTTTCAGTAACGCTAGACGAAGGAGATTGTTTTTGGCGTCTGAGGTGGAGCGCCACACCTACTATCAGCTCCTCACTTTACTGCACAGATTCCTGTGCTACTCATACGCCGAGTTCGCAAGGGTTGGTATTGAACCAGGAACCTTGGGGTTTCTAGTCTGCAGCTAAACCAGCCATACAAAACTATTATTGTAACTGCATACCTATCTCATCCTGGAGATTTAGAATGTAACATGCTATGGGCTGGTTGATTGCTTTTGTGGCATATCAACACTTGTTGGGTTAATTTATGTTAAATTCAATGTCGCCTGGGTAAGGGAAGGAGGGAAAAAACATGGCGTATTGATTTGTTTATGTTATGTTTTTACATACAGATAAAATACGGAACACTGATTGAAAATGCAAGACCAAGACAAGGTTTTATTTAACACAGGGTAGAGAATGCTTCTACCCTAAAAGTAGTTTAACCAGCTCCAACCGTATTATACACGTGTCCTGACCGCATGAATCCCAATTCAAAAGTGTCATGGTGAAAACATCACTTCCGGGTTTCCATCAGTCCCCTACTGATCAAGGGGGGTAAATCTAGATTTCGTTAGGTCTGAGACCTAACAATTTACTTTTTAGATTCACAAATGCTGGACATTTTTAAGTAAAATTTCAATGCTATTTCTATGTATATTTTAATTTATTAAATATCTTAGAATATAAATTAAATATTCATAATTTTTGCACAAAAATCAGGTTCTGGTATTAAATGTATATTATATATATATATTATATATATATGTATGTATAATTTAATATACAAAACTTGTTGGTAAATCCTCGTGGTGAGAAAGAACCCAGCAAATAGTTTGATTGTAAAAATATACTACCAAACATCAACCGGGGAGAAAAAAAATTTTTGAAAAAAAGAAAAGATCAAGATAATCATACCAACCAAAAATAATCTATTGGTACAATATTTGGCCAAAAGAAAAAACAATTTATATGTATATATATATATATAAGTAAAGTAAAGTCGTTGGGGCGGCCTAAAGTCGGTATCAGCCAGTCAGCGAGGGAGTCTATCCCCTTTTCAATAGCGCTAGACCAAGGAGATTGTTTTGGCGTCTGAGGTGGAGCGCCACACATACCATCAGCTCCTTGTGCTACTTGTACGCTGAGTTGGCGAGGGCCAGTATCGAACTAGGAACCTTGTGGTTTCTAGCCGAACGCACTACCGACTGAGCTATCCCGGACCCTCAGATATATATATTCATACAAAACCGCCAGGAGACTAGAGCTAATAAGTAAAAAGTGCTCAATACCAAAGTAGAGCAAATAATAACGATAAACCTAATGAGTCAGATAAACCTACTAATAGTTTCACTTAGTGCTCTTCAGGGCTAAGATCCGACTAAATGTGAGTTTGCTCTTTAGTCGGATCTTAGCCCTGAAGAGCACTAAGCGAAACTTTTAGTAGGTTTATCTGACTCATTAGGTTTATCATTATATATATGTATATATATATATATATATATATATATATATATATATATATTTACTTGGTCATTAATTGTTTTATTTTCATAGTTTTATCTGGACAAACATACATACACACTAACTTCGCTTTATATATGTATAGATAGATTGTAATTTTGTTAAGCCTGGAATTTCCTCCCCCCCCCTAGATTGTATATCATGTGAATTTGATTGTTTGAAAAAGTGTTTCCTTTATTTTATTATAAAGTGAAATCAGTCATGATAGTTTTCCTTCAGAATAAAAGAACTGATGACGTCTCTACATTCAAATTGCTGTCTACTTGAAAAGTACTAGAAAATAGAATGAAATCGAGCGACGAAGAGCGAGAATATCATCTTGCTTGACGTCACTATCAATATTTCTCTGAAAACTGGAAATTTACTGTCAACAAAAACCAACTGAATTTTTTTTTTTTTTTTTTTTTTTTTTTTACTAATAGAGAAGAGATACTGATAGATACTCGCCCTGCGTCACTGATGCATAAAAATCACAAAGGATACAGAAAAATCATATCCATGCGTTCCAGTGTTTGTTTGTTGTTTTTTTTTTTCTCTCTCTCCCCCCCCCACTATTTCCAGCTAACTGTAAATACATTTCAATATTTTCTTGGAAATGAATTACACGCTATGGGGTACAAAGTAGGGGTTAGACGGCTTTAGTTGTTCGTAGATAGAAACTCTAATAATTCATTAACAAACTTTAGTTGGGACTCATCAAATTTCCCGGGGACTCATTCAAACCAAATCCATCAGCACCATGATGCAATTCACTCCTTTAGAAATTTGGCTGGTTGGATTTTATGACATGTCAACCCTTGTTGGGTTATTTTATGCCAGAGTTGTATTCATTCATAATGTGTTTTGAAAATTCTTTTTACATACATAATTTATTAATAGTGTATATGTTCCGTGCAAAGTTGTTTTTTGTTTTGTTTTTTTAATGTTGATGAGAGGTAGATATAAAAAAATCTTTTTCAAAACAATGAAAACATACAATTCAAAATTAATAATAATAATAATGATAAAACTAAAAAATTCTCTGGGACTTTGAGATACAAACATGGTTTAGTCTTATTTATTTATTTATTTATTTATTTATTTTATAGTTTTGGCATTAAATAACCCACAGGGTTATTATACCATTAAACAAACCAACCAAATGAAGTTAAAGAAAAATTATACCAATTTGAAGATATTAAGAACTTGAAACATAGAAACTTTTATCAAAATAACTTGTTTCGGCATTAAATGACCAAAAAGGGTTGCGATGCCATAAAAATAAACAAACCAAATTTTTATTTATTTTTTTTTTTAACTAAAGAAAAAAATATTTATTTTAGTCTCCTCTATACGAGTGGCGGAGTGGTTGCAATTAACTGATAATTTCAATAAGTCAACTAGGGTGTGGTGATTGACATTATTATATATATATATATATATATATATATATGAAATCACATAAATGCTAAAGAAATCTTCCTTTCTCCTTACCCTTTTCAACAGGAAGTGACCAAATTAGAAGACGGATTTAGGAATGTGTCAGGGGAAAAAGATTTATCAATTCCAACCCTAAAAACGCATTTATTTCTATTCAAACTACTTCTAAAAAAAAAAAAAAAAAAAAAAAAAAAGAAATTCTGCATATTTGTTTTCTTTTGACAAGAGACAGGATAAGAGTTATATACAAGGGTTGGCGCCATGGTGTAATGGTTATCATCATGAGTATTGAAGTAAGTCAGCCCATAGCTTAAACATCTTGGCTCTTAATAAATTTCAATTAGGTCAAACGTTTCCTTTCTTAGAAATCTTACAAAATGATTTTAATGTTTTTTTGTTTTTTTTTTTAATTCTCCAGACGTATTTTTATTTTTTTTTAAATTTTATTCACTTTGCAAATTCAATTTACCCTAATCCCAATTATCTTCCCAGTGCTCAATGGGTGACCCAAAGTTCTGTCTAGTTCATCTATATAAGTCATCTTCAAGGTTACCCTAGCGTGTCACACATACCTTTCACCCCACCCAATCATTGTTGACCCACAGAGTTTATATGCCAGTGACATTTCTATCTACATGTTTTGAATCTAGTGACCTTGTTTCACCCGGACTCTCTGTAGAATAAACATTATACTCACTATAGAAGCAATATTCCAAACTGAATTATTTTGCTGATTTTTTTTTTTTTTTTACCTTACCTCATGTTTTGATTGTGCATTTTTTTTCCATAAGACTATTTCTATGGTTTTTATTGTTGGCATCCTTCTGTCTACTAAAGATGATGTGAGTGGCTGAACAGACCAATTTTTGAATGGCAATCTCTGGTGCAGTGATTGCAAACAAACGGTGATGTTTGCTGGGGCTACTGTTGTCTCTCCTTCCTTATGGCTCTCTTTTCTGCGGTGGCTTCTTTCCTCTCTTTTTCACTCCTTTTCGTTTCTTGTTTAATGAGGAGGCGGCAGGTCGTAGGGTCTTCTGCATAAGCCTCCCATGTGTTGATATCGATGTGGCATGTCTTCATGTCCCTCTTGCAGACATTTTTAAAGAGTAGGCGTGATCTCCCTACCGGTCAGGGGCCCCCTACTAACTCACCATACAGTAGGTCTTTGACAAAATAGATTCAAATTATATCCCTACAGTCTGTAAGGGATTAAGTACAAGTAATTACAACTATTCTTCTTCCAGCTATGGGTAAATAGTAGGGTAGACTGGGCTCTTTAATATTTGGTACAGCAAACAGTCAAGGAGAAAGAATCAAGGAGTGTATTTGAAACTTTATTTGAATATTCTTACACATTAGTGGCTACAAGTAAACACCAGGAGCTGGAAAGAGTGGACGAGCTCTAGGGGAGCCAACGACCATCCACACTGACAGTGTGGAGATTAGGGGTACTTGCTACACACATAAAGCCCCAAATTGGTTAGAAGCAGCTCCTAGGCCCTGGTTGTCAACCCATCTAGGACAAGGAAGTGTGTTATAAAACCACTGCTGCCAAGTGGCATTACATGATCTCGAAGAAAGGGTAGGGAAATAAACCCAGAAAATAAATCCAGAGTCGGAGTCCCTAAAGTGGAGTAATGCTGAACTTTAATGCTACACAGCAACTTCTGCAATACTGTCATTGCCAAACTGAATTGGTTACTTACCTTTCCCTTGGACCACAGTGGCAGTGTGGAGAGAGAGAGGGGGGGGATCTGCTGCTTGAGCAACAGAACATCCTCCAGATCAACCCGCCCAGGCTACATAGTTAAAAAATTTTTTTAAATGGACACTATGTTATGTAACGTTGCGGTATATCATCACAGTACCAAAACCATATACGTAACGTGGCGGTATATTCACCATACTAAAAAGGCGTTCTGTACGTGGCGGTCATCTTGTCGATAAAAAAGTACAACGCAAGAAATATATAGTCACAAGCTGGTTAGCTTTTATTTCCAGGGCTTGTCTCGTGGGTTGTGTCGGAGAGGAGGAAAGGCACAGAGAAAGAGAGAGAGAACACTGCTAGTTTACTGTGATGCCATAAGGGACCCAAGGTCAGATCCATACCCTACGACGTCGGGAAGCACAAAGAGGCTGGTATTTTTCTTCGTCGTTCCACGTCACCACGTGACTTCCGGTTCCGGTCAACACCCGAAACTTCTGGTTGACACTCAATTCTCCATTCGGGGGTCATGCCCCGGTCAAATCATCGTTCATCCTGTTTTGTGCTCATCACTGTTGTTTAAACCTTTACTATCTCTTATTTCTTATTCCTCCTTTTCTAATATAGTAGTTCTCACTCAGGATAATATCCCCATCTTGTTACAGTTATCATCTTTCGCAGACAGAAAGATGCCAACAGTTGCAGGATCTCAAACATAGGGGGACCAATTTTGTGTTATCACAGATTCACAAACAGAATTGTGGAATCATTAATCTGAAAAGGAATCTGCGATTTTTAACGTAAATTTCAATAAATAAATTAATCAACTAATTTTTCTTCTTTTTCTTTTTAAATTTTTTGTTCTAATTCTTTGAAAACTTAGCGTAAAACATTCTAATAAATAGAACATAACATAACCTAGTTATTTTTCCTTTTAAGATCCAACAAAGGATTAAGAACAAAACTTTTAACATAAGAAAAGGAAAGTAGGTTGTAGATTTTCTGAGAAAGTTTTTGACTAGTCTATTTTTAAATACTGGGCTGAGTCTTGCAGTGAACGAGGAAGTTTGGCAGGACACCCACTCTCTCACTCTCATATATATATATATATATATATGTAAAGTAAATGGAAGTGAATCCGACAGTATGAATTAAACATTTTTTTTTAGAAAAAACAAAATATTTTGCTCTAGAGGAAGACTGCTTTAATAAAAGGTCAAAACAGATTTCTGTCAGCGAACTATAACATCATTTGTTTGTTTTTTCTAAAAAAAAAAAAAAAAAAAAAAAAAAAAAAAATTCATTATATGTGTGTATATATATATATGATATAATGAAAAAACAAAAAGATGTTTACAACTGCATGGGTTCATCAGGAGAGAAATGTGCAAACCGTTTCGGGGCCTATCTCTCGACGGTTTAAAAAGCAACACCGGCCCTACCTCACTGATATGAGGACCCTCGCAATATAATGCATCGACCGCACGTGGGTCGGTCATCAACAAAAATAAGACGGGAAAAATGACCGTTAGTAAAAACAGAACGCTGCTAGTCAAACGTTGGAATTAATCAAAAAATGCGCTGTCTATATTAAAAATAAAATGAATTTTATTTAAAAATAAAATGAATCTCATTTTTAATTTTAAAAATAATCAGAAGCATTATAGTTATAAAATAAGACTCAAAAAAGTCTGATGTAGAGTTATTTAAAAAAGTGTAAATATGTATAAAAAGTGTATATAAAATATCAAAATTATTTTAATACAATCCAACTGTAAAATAAGTAGCCCACTTTTATAGGTAAATCCATGGTGTTTATGGATAAATATCATCAAAGGAGTAAACATTCATATGTAAAGTTTTTTCAAAGACAAGTATGTGAAAATAAAATGGAAATTAATCCGACAGTATGAATATGATATAATGAAAAAACAAAAGATGTTTACAACTGCATGGGCTCATCATATATATATATATATATATATATATATATATATATATATATATATATATTATTCATTCTTGCCCCAGGATGAGCTAGTAAGTGAAACTATTAGTTGGTATATCTGACTCATTAGGATTAATATTACTTTTTGCTCAATTCCGGCATCGAGCACTCTTTACATTTTAGCTTTTGACAAACCTAGCGTCATATACTTTTTTTTTTTATATTATTTATTTTCTTTTGGCCAAGTCGATAATATTTTCAATTGGTGCGACTCTTTTGGTCTTTTCTTTTTTTCCCCAGGCAATGTTTTGTGGTATATTTTTACTAACAAATTATTGGACTTTTTTTTTCTTACTGCAAGGGTTTACTAATAGGATTTAGTGTATATATATATATATATATATATATATATATATATATATATATATATATATATATACCAGTCATCCACAGACACGCGTTTCGAAGTTTACTTCTCATCAGTGAGGCTCGTCTTTTTAACAGCTACCCTGAGCCGGGTGCGAAACCCGACAGAATTTTTGTCTGTCAAGCTCCTTATCCTTACGGCTATCGTGGACTGTCAGCCAGAGGCGAACAATTAATTGATACAAACAAACTTACAGGATGTATGTTTTTACAATCATCAGAGAACTCAAGTCTGTAAACAACAGGCGAGTAAATTTACATGCCAACAACGCACCCACATGAGTATGATGCGACAAGGTCAATATTCAAGCGAGTTTAACTAATTTGAATTCAGAGATTTCTCTTCTTTTTCCACTCCCCCAACCCCCAAATACATTTTACTAATGACTAACAACATTCTCCAACTTTGCATATTATATAAGCCGAGTGGGTAAATGTCGTCAGTGATTTGTAAAACGTGGGTGGGGAGGAGTGTAAGCTGCAAAAGGAAAGAAAGGCAGAAAAAAATGTCAGGAAGGTTGAAATGAATGTAGTGGCCGAGGGGGGGGGGGTAGGAGTATATCTTATGATGAATATGTAAATTAGGATAAGAAAACTTTGATCAGTGGAAGGTTCCGATTGGCTGACAAAGGGAGACGGTCAGAATAAAAAATGAAGTCATTTGGAAAACTGAAAATGTCTGAAGATTCGAGAGCATTGATGCATGAAACTTTGACAAAACAGTGAATAGTTTTAAAAAGGTCAATATATATATATATATATATATATATATATATATATATATATATATATATATATATATATACACACACACACACACACACACACACACACTAAAAAGTTAATGTTTAAAAAGGGAAAAAATACATATACATACTGTTAAAAAGTAAAAATAAAATATGTATATAATTTTAAAACGGTAAAAAGAAAAAAACTATATACATATATATGTAGTATAGTGAGAAATTTGAAAAAAACACAGGTTTAAATAAAATGAGTGGTAAGTTTATTTAAACCTGTTTTTTCAAATTTCTCACTATACTACATACAGTCAGATTCATTTCCATTTCTCTTCATATATATATATATATATATATATATATATGTATGTGTGTGTGTGTGTGTGTGTGTGTGTGTGTGTGTTTTAAAAAGTTAAAAATATATCAGGAAAAATAGAAATAAATTGACAGTATGTAAGTATATAAAAAAAAAATGAAAATACAAGGTATTCAGATGGATGATATAAACACTTATAGCTACACAAGTTCTGTCTCTATATTTTAGTAATATTCTGAAGCTGCAACATACTAAAATAACTTACTAAGTTCTTAAGTTTTTTTTTCTCTATATAATTGAATACCAACGAATGCCCTGATGATCATTTGCTAAATAAACTAAAACATTATAAACTTGGCTCCTATAATAAAACATCATCCATTTGAATATCTTGTTTTTTCATCTTTTTTGTATATATATTATATATACTAGCAAATACATGCACCCTCCAGGTGCAAGTATTTAAGTTTTAATGTAATGAAATATCGTA
>CM042154.1:2869625-2887125 GCA_023376005.1 Doryteuthis pealeii | reverse complement strand
TCCTGTGGAAGCCAACACATGGGTGTGCTAGTGTGGGCTGCCCAGCCAGGACCTATATTGACGAACTATGTGAGGATGCTGGATGCTGCGCAGAGGAGCTCCCGGGGTCAATGAATGATAGGGAAGGTTGGCATGAGATTGTCATGGATATCCATGCTACTTGTGCAACATGATTATATAGATATAGATATATGTATAGTCTATGGTGAGGGCATGTAATTAATGACTTTTCAATTAGGTATATATATATATATATATACACACAAATAACTTTCAAAAATTCCACTTGTATAAATAAAATAAATTTAGGTACTCTATGAGGAAGTTCGTCCCGGTCCCCTGCCTCCAAATTTGCTGTTCGGTGACGTATCAAATACCAACCCCAACTAGCGGTGTTACTTGAAAGAAAACAACCAACTCAAATAACAACCCCAACTATCGTATCGGCGTGTTTATCTATCTATCTATCTATCGTTGTGTTTATCTATCTATCTATCTATCTATCTATCTATCTCTATCTCTCTATATCGTTGTGTTTATCTATCTATCTATCTATCTCAGTCTGTTCAAAACTATCTAAACAAGAAATATGACAAATTTCTATAAATAAACAAGAATTACGACACATTACGATAATAAGAATTACGACAAAAAAAGAAAAATTAGAATTGCGACAAAAAACGGTTTAATGTTTTTTTCTTTCGAATGGAAAAAATAAATAAACAAGAATTAAGACAAAAAAGAGCCCCACCCCCCTCAAATAGGCGCCGATACGATAGTTGGGGTTGTAATTTGAGTTGGTTGTTTCAAGTAACACCGCTAGTTGGGGTTGGTATTTGATACGTCACCAAACAGCAAATTTGGAGGCAGGGGACCGGGACGAACTTCCTCATAGAGTACCTAAATTTTAAATGAATTTATCCAGAAGAAGGGTTTTACTGAACAGATGGACTCACCACTTCTAATACATTTTTTCGGCCAAATTTTCATGGTCTGTCAAACACTTAGAAAATTTATTTAAACTTTCTAAAAACAATTTCTTTCACAAGAAATTTTCACCCAACCTAAAATCGAAACTAGTTGAAAAAATAAATGACATAATAAAAAAAAATTCTTGTTTGTCTTGTCACTTTTTGTTAGTCTTTATATATATATATATATATATATATATATATATATATATATATATATATATTAATAATGTAGATTCGCTTCCAGTTTTTGTCTGTAACAAAAATTACGTCACTGCTTACGTCACATTACCTAAAATCGTCATAACTCAAAATTTGAACATGCAACATTAGACAGTCCTCATTGTTTTTTTAAAACAAGTTTTAATAAATACATGACTGGTATTATATATATCTATATATAGTCTGTTTTATTTTAATACATATTTAAAATTTACATTTCAAATTGTTTTATTTTTTAATCCTTTAATAAATTTGATGATTTTACTTACTTAGGGTACAAACTCGCTGACATTGAATTTTTTACTCCCACCCCTCAGGCAATATGTTTTTTTATTTTGTACTAGTATATATAACTGAGAAAAAATTATGAGTCCATCACGGTTTCGATCGATACAATCTCTTCAGGAGCCCATATTAAATCGGACTAAATTGAAGCTACTACTCAGTTTAACTGAGACAATCATAATTTTTACTGCTGCATTTAACTTAATTCTATTTGTTTTATTTATTTCCCTGTTCTTATCTGTGTATTGTTTTTAAATTAATTCTAATTACAAATAATAGCTAGTGTAAACAGTTAAAATTTAAGAGTATAATTCTATTTTATAGAGCCACTTTATTTGTCTCCAATTACAAATTGATTCTATTATTTCATAAATATTTCTTATCTGGAAATCTCATCTAATTTATCAGGTTTCTCTAATCTTATCTCTGTATTGCGCCAATTAATTACTTCCAAAAGATAGCTAGTGTATCCAGCAGGGCTCGACACTAATGCCGTCTCGTCGTCCGGGGACGATAAAAATTACATCTGGGACAGTTTGCCAGGGACGGTAACATTTTTTCCTAAAAGTTAGTACTACATTCCAATAATGGCCGTCCAGTGATTGCCCGAATGCTGACCTCAAAATGAGGCTATGGCACCGCAGGTCTATTCTCAAAGCCATGTAATGAATAATGGTGGAGGAAGATAGTTTAAAAGGACCGAATTATGTACTACTAACCCTACTCAGGGTAATTTAAAGTAAAAATATTTTTTTTAGCACAAAACACACTAGGAAATGGATTTTTTGTCCAAATATCCAGAATTATCACTGCTTCAGCTTTTAGCTCAGTCGGTAGAGCGTTCGGCTAGAAACCACAAGGTTCCTAGTTCGATACCGGTCCCCGCCAACTCAGCGTATGAGTAGCACAGGGATCTGTGCGGTAAAGTAAGGAGCTGATGGAAGGTGTGGCGCTCCACCTCAGATGCTAAAAACAATCTCCTTGGTCTAGCGCTATTGAAAAGGGGATAGACTCCCTCGCTGACTGGCTGATACCGACTTTAGGCCGCCCCGACGACTTTACTTACTTACTTATTATGCTACTGATGACTGACAAGTATAGATGATGCTAATGAATTAAACAAAAATATTTTGATTTTGGGACGGTCCAAACCCCATTCAGGATGGTTGATAATGTTTGTTCGGGACGGTCATGAAAAAAGTTAGTGTCGGGGTCTGATATCCAGTATAAATTTAATAGTTTAATCCTAATTATATTTTAGTGACAGACACAATCTATGTCTACAATTACAGATTGATTCTATTTTACAGTTTAATCATTTTTTTTTTTTTCCTATTAGAGGATCTTTTTTTCATGTAAGCATAGGAAACAGATCATTGCATACATTTGATTGTTTTTTTAAATATCCCATCCAATAATTGGTGTTGGGTTTTTGAAAAATTAGTAATTATACGGTTTCATTAGCCTTTCTATATACGAAGGATACATATATTTGGTAGTACTAATAACACTGGTTTACAAAGAAATTGAGGCAAGCACAAAAATAGCTGTTTTAACCTAATTTGGGGGTGCTGAATTCAGATTTGAAATCCGTTTTTACTCATCACCTCTAGTTTTTTTAGATATGCATACTGTACATTTTGTACACATACTGTACATAAAGGTGTATATGCATTCAGGGTTAATTTCTAATATTATGTGACTTATGTCTTCTTTTTTAGTTATTATGCAATAAATGTAAGTGATAGCATTACATTATATATATATAGCTATATATCAAGACGGATTTTGACAGTTAAGCGTAGCCAACACGTCTCAATCAACAGCCAGTAGTGCACAAGATCAAAAATAAAATTGTTAAACAGGAGATGTGTCTTTTGTTTAATTCTACATGTGTGTGTGTGTGTATAATATATATATATATATATATATATATATATATATATATAGGGCAGATTTTTTTTAATCAAATATTTTAGTTGTATATATTTATATTTGGTTTGATAACAAAAATTCCTAACTGTGTTAACTTACTGAACCTATGGAAATTCCACCACAGTTTTGACAATTACCATTATCTATTATCTTATGATGAAATCAAAATACCTCTTATGCAATTTAGCACCTGACTAGTCAACCATGACCAAGCAGAACCTTACTATTTAAAAAAAAGAAAAAAATACAGTGGGAATAACCACTTAAATACATTCGTTATTTAATAACACCCACACTCTCGGCAGCTCTGTTGGCTGGGGCTTTAGAATCCATCGACTGCACCTCTGCAGAGGAGTAAGAACCCACCAATGGGGCCACCTGTTGGCCGTAGATGGCGACCTGGTGGATGAGCAGTCCACGACATGCAACACTTCACTTAAACCCTTACTTAGGCTAGATGGGCGGTTGGAGAGGCTCCTTCCGATCAATTGGCTGGTCGTTTCAAACCCTAGCATCTATATGATTGCTCCAACCCTATTGCCCTTGTGGCAACCCCCAACCCTTTCTATCTTATAGGTACTAGAAGGTGGTGGCTGAGGGTCTTCATGTCCTGGGAATGACATTAAACACTATCTGATGGTGAGGTTCCAGTTCTGGAGGTTTGGGAAATGTGGAGCACCCCTTTATCACCATTGCTCCCTGGTCCACTCTGACCCAGAGTGGTAGTATCTGTTAGGGTCCCATCTATGGGTTAAATTGTAAAATGTGTTTATAAAAAAAATTGAGTATCCATTAAGAATGAATTTATTTCAAAATTTTATCGGCATTAAATGAGCCACTGAGGTTGATATGCCGTAAAACAAACAACCTTGACAATACAACAGAAGTGTGTAGGCATATCACACCTACATGACAGGTTTATATCCTGGACAAGGCTGTTTTCATTTCACATAGTGCTAATACCCTTGGAAAAGCTATGACTATTCTTCCCCCAACCTCCAGCTACGAGTAAATAGTAGGGCAGACCGGGTTCTTTAATCTTGGGATGGCAACCAGTCTAGGAGAAGGAAAACTCTGAATTCAAACCTGTTGTACTCTGCTTACAAGTTGACCATGTGTCACATACTGGTAGGATGGGTTGGGTAAATAGATAAGTGAAAGGTCAGAGTTCAATCCCTGGAAGTTAAAAATGAAATATTAATTGAATCAATTCTTTGTGTTGGTTTATCTAACTTTCCATTTATATTTTTTTATTATTTTTTCAAAACATACATATATATATATATATATATATATATATATATATATATATATATATATAGTTGTAGAAAAAAGTGTTCTCCTGCAGAAGGTATACCTTGAAAACTGAAACCGTGGTAAAGAGAAAAACTTTTTTCTACAACTATACACTTTTTACAAAATATATTGAACCCTTTTGGATTAACTACTTATGCTACTACAATGAAAACAGGGTTGTAACTTTGTGATGAATATATATATATATATATATATATATATACTAACTAAAATACCCGGTCCATGACCGAACTAAAAAAAAAAAGGAACACCAAAGAGTGAGTGGGGAGAAAATAAGAGATAGGTATAACCAATTTCGGTTCATTTTTTTAATATCTGTTAAAATAAATAAGGGTGTAGACCTCATAAAAAATATTTCCCCAAATATATTTTTCGTGAAAATTGGACCATTAATTGATTTTTCATAGTATATTTTTTAAATCCTCTTGTCGTAAGTTGTTTTTGGCTACGTTAAATTTCAGTTGATTTAACGGTGCAAAAATGAAAACATTGTTTTTCAATCATAATTTTCATTATTTCCGTAAGCTGAAGTTTTTTTTTTAAATCATCAGGAGTTTGTTTAATGTTTCTTCTTTCGTATTTAAATATGAAATAATAATAGAAATATATTAAAGGACAAGATGTTTGATATTTGAAGTTAAAATGGTCAAAATACAGAGAATTTAGAAGTGTTCGAAAAAAGAAATATATTATATATATATATATATATATATTAGACAAAACATGACCCATTGGATCACCCATTCAGCTCTGGGTAGATAATTGAGATTAAGGAAAAGGGAGTTAGCAATGCGAATGAAAATTTTAAAATAAATACAGCCGGATGAAACCTTAAAATCATTTTGTTAGCTTTCTAAGAAAGGAAATGTTTGACTTCATTTAAGCTACTGGTTGCTGGTTGTAAAATTTAGCATAGAAATACATTTCGAATTCTCTCTCTCTCTCTCTCTCTCTCTCTAGTCTCCAGAGAAACTAACATTATATAACAAGGAGGCAGTCAAGAGATACATAGAGGGGAAGAAAGAGGTAGACACAGAGTAAAGTAAGAGATTGGTCGGTTTTTGACTTAATTGTAAATTACGACTAATTAGAACCAATTAAAACAGAATTTTTTTCAAATATAATTCAATCCTAAAAGTAAAGAATAATTTAGTATAATTTCTGTGTCATCAAGCTAAACAGTAAAAAGGCTTAGGAGACAAAAGTTGATTTGCTCAGCTTTAGTATAATAATAGATACACACACACACACACACACACTTTTACCTGGTCTTATCTATATTTTTGAGTGTTTGGAGTTTTTTGCACTAAACTACATCCAGAGGTGTGGCCCAATTCTGGGAGATCTGGGGAGTGCAGAGTCACCCCACTGTTGCCATTCCTAGATCCAATCTGACCAAGGAGTGGTAGTACTTGTTAGGGTCACATCTAGGGGTCAAATAAATCTGTTTGAGATAATGTTTAGAATGACTTTGAATCCCATTGGCTCTTTAAAATATTGTAATTGCAACTATTTATTTACCGGTTTAAAAATAACTCTAAACTACATTTAATTGCTTGCAAATTGTTAGTATCTATATATTATTACTCTTCTTCCTTAATCTTCCAACCGTTATCTAGCAACACCCTATGGTTAAAAAATGAGACCATCCAAATTTTCCAAGATAAAAGGCAAAAATATAAATCCTGATTATCTGGTGTTGCTTATCCACCAAATTTTGATTTCTTGTGTGTTGTCCCCTCAGCTAAATTAATGGACCATCCCGTTTTTTATTATAAAGAAAGCGAAGAAAAAAAGACATGCTATACAGTAAAATAAAATAAAGAGCAGGAAAGAGATATAAAAAGGGGGTGAGCATGAAGAAGCGATAACACTAATCTGTTTCAGGGATGGGTGGAAAGAGAGAGTCATGGCAATATGTACTGTCAATTATTTGTGGCATCCCCAGTGAAGATTAAAATCTTTTCATTAACACTGACCTTGAAAGATTAATGTTTTCTGTAATAGGCACAAAAAAAAACATATATATATATATATATATATATATGATGAGTCTAATTTTCTGTGTATGTATTATATTATATATATATATGTGTGTGTGTGTGTATTATATATATATATATATATATATATATTAGATGTCTATAATATATATTCATAGGAAAATAATTTTTTTTGTATTTTCCCATATATATATATATATATATATATATATATATATGTGTGTGTGTATTATATATAGATGTCTATTATATATATTTATGGGAAAATAATTTTGGGGGTATAATGGAAAGGGGAAAAAGAATGAGAGAGTTAAATCAAGATTATCATACTTTTTACATATTGAACTATTTTGTAATAGCCCTAAAGTAAATATATATCAGACGTCGTAACAATTAAATTATCATATATGTGATATATCTACAGGTCCCACTAGTTAGATTGGAATACTTAAAAAACAAATAATTGCCTGCGATAACAAAACCTGACTTTAGCATTAAATGACCCAACAAGGGTTGGCATTCCATAAAGGTATATATATAGGCTCCCCACCCATGGTAGGTTGAGCATTCTGGTGGGTATTTACCTGTATAAAATTCCTCTACTGCTGATAGGAGTGCTAATGGCCTGGTGGTTAGGGACTGACTGATGAAAAATAGGTTGTGTTTCGATCCCAGTTTGAGGTAGCTTGCTAAGTCTAACCGTACTGAGAAGACATGATATATTGAAACAGGACTGTCTGCGGTTGAAATTTTTATTTATATATATATATATATATATATATATATTGATGTGTATGGTTGGCACTAGTATACTAGAAAAAGTAATAGTAATCCAACGTACAGTGTTATTAGAAGAGTGCTCAATATCTGTGATAGAGCGTTGATAGTTGAATGAAGTGACAAATAAAAGTTTTAGCTTTTATTCATTTATTTGGGAACGATATTACTACCAATGGTTTCCTGCTAAAAGCATTCATCAGGTAAACGAAATATTTTTTTTAAAAATGACAGAAATGGTGTAAATGGTCAAATGTGTGCGTTTTTTAACTGTATTCTCGTGTTGCATGTTTGCGTGTTTACATGATGTCGAATGCTCTTTTTGTTTGTGCGTATGTGTGATGTCATGCACGTGCGCATGGAAATGCATGAAAGCTGTGATGATATAATTGTCTCCACGTGTGTGTGTGTGTGTGTGTGTGTGTATGAATATGCGTATTTGTGTTTGGTATTCTTGGTTACGTATGTTATGTGCAATTAATATAATGTATTTTTTAATTATGCTCTTAATAATAATGACTATGTTATGTATTGCATTGGTGATGTAATGTGAACGATATATTTGTATGATATTATTGTACAATGTAGACAGGTAGAGGGAAAAATACTTACAGTTTGGCGGATCTGTTGCAGTGTAATATATATATATATATATATATATATATATCTTATTATAATGGAGATTGTGAGTTTTTCTGTCTGTAACCGAAACTATATTACAACTCAAGTCACAATATCCTTAGTTATTTACGTCACATTCACCGTGATTTTAGTTTTATTCAAACCTCAATTATCAATAAAATTGTTTTCCATTATTATTACTGTTGGTCATATCGACATACGAATAACATGCAATTGTATTTATATATATATACAACAAAATAGCGGTTTACAGTGTGAACGGGAAGGGTAATTTGCATATTGATATTAAAATTGTTATTTTAATAAATATGTGCTTAGTATTATTCATTTCTAATTATTTGGCTTTAACTTAATGAATATGAGCAAAAGTTTTGTGGATACATTTTAAAAGAAATCCATTAACAAGAAGACATAATTGTAATTTTATTCTTTTCTTCCTATTTTAACTGAATAGTTAAATTAGGAAAATAGTTCTATTTTTCGATTATACCCCCCTGTCTAAAATATTTTTTATCTGCATTCTTATTTAGTTTCATTAGCCTTTCTAATCTAATAACATTTTATTACATTAAAACTTAAATACTTGCACCCAAAGGGTGCATATATTTGCTAGTATATATAACTATATATATTACACACACTATCAGAAGTATGGTGCATGTGTGGACTGAAAGGATTTTAGAAACACCGGGGAATAAGAGAGAAAGGGAGAAGAGAGGGAGTAAAAAAGTAAAGTCGTCGGGGTGGCCTAAAGTCGGTATCAGCCAATCAGCGAGGGAGTTTATCTCCTTTCACTAGCGCTAGACCAAGGAGACGGGGGGTTTTTGCATCTGAGGTGGAGCACCACACCTACCATCAGCTCCTTATTTTACCACACAGATCCCTGTGCTACTCATACGCTGAGCTGGCGAGGGCCGGTTTCGAACTAGGAACCTTGTAGTTTCTAGCCGAGCGCTCTACCGACTGAGTTAACCCGGCCAATCTTACGTGTTTTTTTTTGTAGTTACATACGAAGAAATGTGAATAGTTCCAAAAATTGATTGATGTTTGATTATTGAATTATATCATTCAGTTAGTAAAAATCAAAAACTAAATTTAGTACTTTTCATTATTATAAACACATTTAAGTGCATGCACGATTTTAATGCTCAATGACATCTCTTTTTTTTTTTTTTAGTTATAAATCGCTACGTACATACCAAAACAGACGCGACGACTCCTTTATATATAGATAGATATATATGCCACTTGATAATCAGGCTACAGCAGTGGCCAATAAGGTGTTCCAATTTCTTACAGGTAGGAGCCCAGTTATTTACCTGCTGCAGAAATGTGGTGACTGGGGGTTGGGTGGGTGAGGATAGGCTTCTACTCCCCTTTTAGCCTCTCCCCACCCTGTGAAGAAGTAGCTAGGGCAACAGACACTGATACTGGGGGAACTAAAGAATAAGAAATAGCAAGTCAAGACTTAAAACCATTGTGAATTTACTGGGTTTTCTTTTATGTCAAAATAAGATTCAACTTCCTTTTGTTTAACCTGGCAACATTTATAGAGACGAGGACGCGCGTGGTGTAATGGTCAGAGTCATAGGAAATGGACTGATCAACTCAAGTTCAACTCCTGTACAAAGCAGTTTACATAGTGCTAATAACCTTGGTAAAAATGTATGAATCTAACTACTCTTCCCCCAGCTACGGGTAAATAGTAGGGCAGACTAGACTCTTTAACCTTGGTTAGGTAACCAGTCAAGAAGGAAAACTGAATTCCAACCTGTTAAACTCTACTTAAGAAATTGGCCTTGTGTCACATCCTGCTCATGCAGGGGGGTTGGTTAAATATATATATATATATATATATATATATATACACACACACACACACACACACACACACACACAGATAAGTGACTGTTGTTAAAAGCAGGAAAGGATCACAAGAAAAAAATTAATTGGGATTTGTTTTTTACTCTTTATTTATTCTATTGATGAAAAAAAATAAATAAATAAAGGGCTAAATTCTTTTTTTAAAATATGGAATAACAGATAATCCAACCGACTGTCTAGCCTAAATAAGGGCCAAAGTGGAGTGTTTCAAGTCATGGACTGCTCAGCTACCAAGAATTGGTCCTTAAACATCACAGGTCACCACAAAAGTGATCCACTGGGAACTGTGCAAGACAGTAAAACTTGACCATGTTGATAAATGGTATATGCACAAACCTCAACCTGTCCGAGAAAATGAGACTGAGATACAAATGTGTAACCCAATGCCAGTCAGAAGACTAAACCTAGTATTAATTAAACTGAAAAAAAAAGAAAAGAACTTGACCTCTAGCGGATTTTGCTGTTCCAGTGAACCACAGAGTGAAAATTTAAATAAATAAAATAAAATATAGCGAAAACAGACAAATTCTTGGATCTTGTGAGAGAGCTGGAAAAAGCTGTGGAACATGAAGTAATGGAAGTCTTGGAATGGTCACCAAGGAAAAGAAACCGAGGGAACTGGAGATAAGGAAGAATCAAGAACCTCCAGACTATAGCAGCATAAAGACCAGCTAAAATACTGAGTAAAGTCCTGGAGACCCAAGCAGACTTGCTATCACTCACACTTCATAGAAATTCAGTAAATAAGAATAAAAAAGTGAAAAAGAGACAAATTCTTGGATCTTGCTAGAGAGCTGAAAAAACTGTGGAACATGAAGGTGATGGTGAAACCAATTGTATTTGGTGCACTTGAAAATGGTTCCCAAAGTCTGGAAAAGAGACTGGAGATCAGATGAAAGATGAAGACAATCTAGACCACAGCACTGTCAAAAATCTTTGAAGAGACTTGCTGTTACTCAAGCTTCATTTAAAAGTGGTGAGGAAAACATGTATACAGTAAAACTTATGATAAACAAAACAAAAAATTAGAGAAAAAAAAAAGCACTTGACCCATTTTGGGAGTGGATTTTGTCCTAGTTCATTTGGATCTTGTTTGTAGAATATCTAAATAAATATTTGGATCTTTTTTGAAGGAAATGGCCAATTAGTTATTTGGGTGGGTTATTTTGTTGAATGGCATCTTAACACTTGTGGGTCATCCAATTCCAAATCCTGCAAGAAGTATTCAGATATCGTCTGACCACATTATGACTTGCCTTTTCATCTTCAATTCAAAACTACTTGTGGAAAAACTTGGTTAGTTAGTATTTAATGGTATATTAACCCTTGTGGTCGGAGGGGGCCTCTTCCACCACCCGTCTAGCCCAAGATAGGGCCAAAGTGGAGTACTGCAGTCATGAACTGCTCATCTACCTGGGCTCTATCCTTAAGCATCACGGGTCGCCACCCACGGCCAACAGGTGGCCCCATTGGGGGAGTCTTACCCCTCTGCAGAGGTGCAGTTGGTGCATTTCTAACCCAGCCGACAGGGCGGATAAACTGGTAGAAATCATTTTCATGTTAGATCTTTCATTAACTTCACGAGTATCAATAAATTAGTAGAAATAATTTTCATTGACTTCATGTGTATTATTAAGTTGTTAGAAATAATTTCACATTAGATTTATTATTAACTTCATGTGTATCAATAAAATGGAAAAAAAAATATAGAACTTAACAAGGCTTATGTTCAAGTCATGTTGAAAGCAACGGTTCCTACCAAAGTTAAGTAGCAATGAGCGTGGTCAATATTTGGATGGGTGACCATTTAAGCCAACCACAGATACTCCAAGAAACCAAATTATCATAAATGACTAAAAATGAGAACATCCAAAAGGAAATGCAAAAATGTAAATCCTGATTATCTGGTGTTGCATATCCACAGAATTCTTATCAGTTGTCATTTCAGCTAAATAATGGACCATACCGTTTTATTAAAAAAAAAAAGAAATGGAAGAAAAATGACATGTTACACAGAAATAATATAAGAAAGAAAGTAAAAGATTGGTGGAAATATAGAGAGAGGGGGTGAGCGTGTGGAAGCGATATTGCGGTTTCAATCAAAAAAATAAAATGAAAAGAAAGAAAAAAGAGCAAGAGGTAGTTAAATCAAGATTATTATACTTATTACATATTGAACTATTTGCAATAATGTTACATTATTATTAGATACCTAATATTTATGGCAATAGTGTAGAAATCAAAATGGCCGTTATAAGCTACAGCCCACGGCCTTGAAGGATGAGTGACAAGGCTTTGACCTCAGTCCTAACCTTCCGGTGGATACCATGAGAACCGGTAGAGAGGACCCTCTCTTCCGGTTTAGATAGTAAGTAAGTTTCAGTCAGTTAGCAAGTAGGAGCCGAGCTCGTAGGATGTAAGTCTCACCTGCGCAGATTTCTGGGTTGGGGATTGAAAATAAAGTAACATCAAAGTAAATCGAAGTCTTGTTTATTACCTAAAAACTAACAATGACACAGGGCTTCTGATAAGGAGAAGTCCCTAACAGAAACCAGACCCGAAGTCCCCAAGAAAGTCCAGACCTTAGAAGAGACCAGACCAGGATAGATGAAGAAATAGCAAAGCTGGCCAGAAGAAAATACGACCAGAAGTAAGAAGTAAGAAAAGGGTATACAACAATAACTCTTAAGTAAACATATCAAAAGTAATAATTGAATTATCATACTGTGGTATATCCACAGCTCCCGCTAGAGTAGTCAATATTGTTTTTTTTTAAAAATGTCAGTTAAAAAAAATAAATAAAACTTATTAAGTTGATGAGATCCAGAATCCGCACAAAAGCTGATTAATGTAGGTCAAAATCATTTTAAATAGATCTATCCGACCTATAAATGGTACGCTAACAGGTACTACCACTCTGGTAAGTAAAGTAAAGTTGTTGGGGTGACCTAAAGTCAGTATCAGCCAATCAGCGAGGAGTCTATCCCCTTATCACTATCGCTAGACAAAGATTGTTTTTGCATCTGAGGTGGAGTGCCATACCTACCATCAGCTCCTTACTTTACTGCACAGATCCCTGTGCTACTCATACGCTGAGTTGGCGAGGGCCAGTATCAAACTAGAACCTTGTTGTTTCTAGCCGAACGCTCTACCGACTGATCTAATCCAACCCTTTATTAAACAGATCTATCTGACCTATAAATGGTACGCTAACAGGTACTACCACTCTGGATCAGAGTAAATCCGAAAATAATGTCAACAATGAGATGACTCCAAATTCTCCAGAGCTTCAGAAGTGGAGCCTCACCATCAGATTAACTCTAAGCTTTTTAACTGATTTAACTACTGGATAGTTAATGATGTTGATTTTGTCACACTGTTGTCCTCATTTTTATTGTAGCATGTAAAAAACAATGTTTCGGCTGCTGTATCCTCCGGCCTTCCTCAATTGATCCTGGTGTATCCGAGTATAGTAATGATCCAACCTGGGAAATCATTTTTAATAGTTTGACAGTTAATCCAACCAACAGGCATCAAAGAACTTTTGGAGATCTCATCTATTAATAATGGAGATTCGCTTCCGGTTTTTGTCTGGAACAAAATTATGTCACTGCTTACGTCACATTACCCAAAATCGTCATAACAGAATAAATACACTCAAAATTTGAACGTGCAACATTAGACAGTCCTCATTGTTTTTTAAAACAAGTTTTAATAAATACATGACTGGTATTCTATATCTATAGTTTGTTTTATTTTAATACATATTTAAAGTTTACATTTCAAATTGTTTTATTTTTTAATCCTTTAATGAATTTGATGATTTTACTTAGGGTACAAACTCGCTGACATTGAATTTTTTTACTCCCACCCCTTAGGCAATATATTTCAAAAATCTATTTTTACATCACCTGGTGGGCGTTTTTATTTTGTACTAGTTCAAATAATGACGTCATTGTTTTTGCACGCCTATCATTTTGACATATATCACAAGAAGAATCACAATCATTTAGAAAAAAAAAATACAGACAATTAATACTTAATGATGCTGATAACTTTTTGATTTTGTGCGTCCTGGGATGCACATATTTGCTTTGAATGAGTCCCCTGGAAAATTTATGGGTCTCAATAAAGCCATCTAACTCCTACTTTGTAACCAATCCTGTGTAATTCATTTCTAATAAACTATTGAAATGTATTTACAGTTAGCTTGAAATGGTGAGGGAAGAAAGAAAAACACTGGGATGCATGGATATTATTTACTGCATCGTTTATTTCCTATAAGTCTAACATAAAGAAAGGGGAACTACTCTTGACTGACAAATTATTTATTTATTTTCCCATTAAACTAACCCTAACCCCGTCTTCTTTTTTCCTAGTAGATCAATAAATAAATAAATAATTTATCAGTCAGGAGTGGTTCCCCTTTGTTTATGTTGGACTTATAGGAAATAACCACTGCATCCTTTTAGATTTTTGTGCGGCAGGGACGCAGGATGCGTACCTATCAGCATCTCTGTAATACTAGATAGTTATTTCACCAAAAGTTAAGAAATTCTTCTCCAAGAGTTTTTATCTCTTTCTCTCAGCCAGCAGAGAAGAAGATTTTTCAATAGATATTTGTGTGTTTTTGTTTTAGTTGGGTTAGAAAAGACAAGTTATATTGGGGGTTTCCCCAGTGAATAGATTTTCCTTCACAGCCCTTCATAGGCTTTTTTTTTCTTTCTTTTTTTTTCTTTCTTACTTCCATTCTTTGTGGCTGTAACTTTACACCTCCTGAAGACTCAGCACCATCTGATAACTCAATACATTAACAGATTTTCTGATAATTCCAAAATGCAAATTCAAGAACAAAAAAACAAAATGCAGCCCACAGATAAGCAAGACAGAATTCCACTTAGAATGGGGGGGGGGGGTGATTTTTTTAAATTTCTATAGCTGCCTTTGACATTTGTTTGTATCCTAACAAGCGATGCCAAACTAATGCTCAGATACACACATATATATATATATATATATATATATAATTTAATATAAACTTGTTGGTAAATACTCGCGGTGAGAAAAAACCCATCAAAGAGTTTGATTGTAAAAATATACTATCAAACATCACCCGGGGAGAAAAAAAAACTTTGGAAAAAAGGAAAGATCAAGATAATCGTACCAACCAAAAATAATCTATTATTACAATATTTAGCCAAAAGAAAAAAACAATTTATATGTTATATATATAAAGATATATATATTCATACAAAACCGCCAGGAAACTAAAGCTAATAAGTAAAAAGTGATTAATACCTAAGTAGAGCAAATAATAAAAGATAAACCTACTAAAAGTTTCACTAAGTGCTCTTCAGGGCTAAGATCTGACTCAGAGTCGGATCTTAGCCCTGAAGAGCACTTAGCGAAACATATAGTAGGTTTATCTGACTCATTAGGTTTTATATATATATATATATTTAGAGAGAGAGAGAGAGAGAGAGACAGACAGAGAGACAGAGAGAGATAGACATTATAATTGAGGAAAAACGGAAAAAGCACAAAACAACTTCATTCAATTGATATTTCGCCTCAGTATGTTCATGAAGCTTCGTCAGAAGATTTATTTGACACAAGATTTATTTGTCTCAAATAAATCTTCTGACGAAGCTTCATGAACATATCAAGGCAAAATATCAATTGAATGAGGTTGTTTTGTGCTTTTTCCGTTTTTCCTCAATTTTTGATCACATTTTGTTGGATTTTACCCAATCTGTTACTCCTCATTATATAAATATATATATATATAGGCATGCTATTATCATTGACAGGTTAATTTCGCATGGATTCTGCGGTGCGGATCGTTGGCCGAGCGGTAAAGTCACAGACTTTGCCTGCTGGACTACCGGTTTCAATTTCTGTCGGAGGGAAATCGTTAGTATACATCGCTGATGAGACTTAATAAAGTTGAAACAGACTGTACAATGTTCTAGCATCACATAATTCTTTGTCAAGTTGGCTTGTCATGATTATTTTCTATAATTATCGAATTTTATACGATATACGCATTGTAATTGCCTTCAAGCAAAAATATAAATAATATATACTTTATTCAACAATGCTTCTAAAAACAAACATCCAAAATCTTATATATATAAATATATATATATATATATATAAGTTAAAAGAAAGGAAATGAATCCGTCGGTATGAGTATATATAAAAAGATATGAAAACACCACAAATTATGACTTTTGTCTCCGCTCTTAACAACACGGAGTATAAACAAGCTCTGATGATGATTTTCATAAAATCGAAATATTGTTCAATATCAGCTATGTTATAAAATGTTTTCACTTTAACAGCATTTTGTGGTGTTTTTATATCTTTTTATATATACTCATACCGTCGGATTCATTTCCTTTCTTTTAACTTTATTATATATATATATATATATATATATATATATATATATATATTTGAAATAAAAGGAAATTAATCCGACAGTGTGAATTTGATATATTGAAAAAACAAATGAGGTTTACAAAAGCTTGGGATCATCAGGAGAGAATGTGCACCGTTTCGGGGCCTTCCTCTCAACGGTTTTAACAGCACATCGCTCCCCCCCCCCTCACTGATGTGAGGTCCCTCGGAATATCTGTATCAACCATATGTAATAGATCGGTCTTCAACAAAAGTTAAAACCGTTGAGAGGAAGGCCCCGAAACGGTGCACATTCTCTCTGATGATCCCAAGCTTTTGTAAACATCATTTGTTTTTTTCAATATATCATATATATATATATATATATATATATCTGTTGTGCAATATGTCCAAATGTACAATAGTCCAAAAATCAAAATAATCAAGCCTCATCTCAAAAATTCAGAGGAATCGTTTGTTGTATTTTTTTTTTTTTTTCGTTTTTTTAAATTTCTATAGTTACGTTTGACATTTAGCAGAATTTTCAGGAATCGCAGACAGGAAGAGAGGTGCTCGACTTATTTCTGCTTTCTGTGCACATGTGGGTGTGCAAGTATTCATGGAAGCAGAAATGATACAAGTAGGAGGTGGGAGTGAGTGAGGTGTGTAAGGGTTCAAAAAAAAGTAGAGGACTCAAATAAAAGGAGGGAGGGAGGAGGAAGGGGGAGGGCGCACCAACGGACAGAGGAAGTGATGCATACACAGTTTTGTGGGGGTGTTGGGGGGGTATAGACAGATAAACTAACATACCCTTCTGGAGGTACACATGCATAAATTTTAGAAGCAAGAGAGGCAAATAGCCAAGTGGTAAAAGTGCTGGCAAGCACTACCAACAAAAATTGTTAGACATATATGATAGGGAAAAAACTTTAAATGATTTTTTTTTTTAATATACGTTGTCAGAATGGATATCTATCTATCTCTCTCATTATATATATATATATGAGAAGTAAACAACAAACAAACAATGTGTTTGATATGGCTTTTTTGCCGCAATTTTTT
>CM042154.1:2863041-2869525 GCA_023376005.1 Doryteuthis pealeii | reverse complement strand
AGAGCACCACACAGCGAGAGATAGAATCCCTTACAAGAAGAAATAACTAATATTATTCTTTACTTCCTATTTTAACTAAACAGTTTTAATTAGGAAAATTTACCAATGAAAAACGGGAGTAAGGGAAAATGATGGAAGAGTTAGTTTCAAAGTTGTTCTATTTTTCAATCATACCCCCTCTGTTCCAAATCTTTTTATCTGAATTTTTATTCAGTTTCATTAGCCTTTCTAATTTAATTATATAATTTATATATATATATATATATAATTTAATGATATTTATATTTATTATTAATTTTATTATATTAAAACTTAAATACTTGCACCCGGAGGGTGCATATATTTGCTAGTATATATATATATATATATATATATATATATATATATATATAAAATACATGATTAATGTATATATTATACATAAAATATATGATTAATATGTGTGTGTGTGTGTGTGTGGAGGCACTTGTCCTGTATTGGTCATTATAAGAAATTGACTTGGCAAGCCTAGATGTTCAGTAAGCAGTATATATATTTACCAACCCCTCTACACGAGCAGGAGGTGTCACAAGGTCAATTTCTTAAGCAGAGTTCAACAGGTTTGAATTCAGAGTTTTCCTTCTCCTAAACTGATTACATAGCCATGGTTAAAGAGCCCACTCCGCACTACTATTTACCCATAGCTGGCGAGAGAGTAGTTGGACGCATACCTTTCCCAAGGGTATTAGCGCTATGTGAAATGCAAACAGCCTCGTCCAGGATTTGAACTTAGTTCGACGAGTCCATTTCTTCTGAGTCTAACCATTACACCATGTGCCTCCAACCAATATAGGAGAAGGAGATACCGAATTCAAACCCGTTAACTAAAATTCTGCTCACATGGAGGGGTTGGGTAAATATAGATAATTTCATTATAAAAATTGTGCTGTCAAAATGTTTAGCCAGGATATGAAATTAACCAAAACAAGAAACTTTATGTTAAGAGTCCTTAAGACGCAGCATGTCCTGCAATGACAACTGGGACACACCTAGCTTGACAACTCGAGAAAAAGAAAAAAAATATCAAAACAGGTTATCATTTTTGCCCTGCCCAGAAAATATAGAATCATTTTTTTTTTTCTCAGGGTCAAAATTTTAAGCTGTTAACAATTTTAAAAAAATTATTTTTAGATAATGAAAATAAAAATGTAAAAATTCCCATACAAGGTGATCCAAAATACAGATAAACACACAATCTCCATTATAATAAGATTAAGGAATACTTGATATCATATAACTGTATGCAAAAAACAACTAAAACATATGAACATATAATGAACGTGATTCTCTTAACATAAAAAAAATCCGACTGACTGACACAGCATTAAATCAATCCAGTCCCCCAGTGACATTGTATTACAGAGTTCCAGCTGTAATAGGAAAACACAAACTGGTGCCCTTTAAAAGACGTTATTTTTAGAATGGTTTGGTTTGGTTTGTTTTACGGCATATCAACCTCAGTGGGTCATTTAATGCCGACAAAGTTGTGAAATAAATTCATTCTTAATGCATAATACAATTTTGTTTATCAACTCATGTTTTTCTATTTAACCCATAGATGGAACCTTAACAGGTACTACCACTCCGGTCAGAGTGGACCAGAGGGCAATGGTGATGAAGGGGTGCTCCATATTCCCCAAACCTCCAAAACTGGAACCTCACCATCAGATAGAGTTTAACGTCATTCCCAGGACATGTAGACCCTCAGTCACCGCCTTCTAGCACCCATATGATAAAAAGGGGTTGGGGCTTGCCATAAGGGCAATAGGGTTGGGAAAATCATATAGGTGCAGCCGATTGATCGGAGGGGGCCTCTCCGCCCGCCCGTCTAGCCCAAGATAAGGCCAAAATGGAACTGCTCATCCACCTGGGCTCTATCCTTAAGCATCACGGGTCGCCACCCACGTTATTTTTAGAATGGAACTCGTAACAAAATAATAGTAATAATCAAGTGTATCAACCTGGAACTTTGTGATAAGAAAAAAAAATAAGAGGAATTTTACAAAGTTAATATCAATTGTTTGTTATTAAAAAAAACTAACAGGGATACACTGCATTGCCTTGTATTAGACTCAAAGCAGAATGGAGAATTACTAACAACAGCTTCAGTTTCAGAAATCTTCTGTCGAAGAGATTTTTATCTCGAAATATTAAGAATAAATTAAAGGTTAACAAACAACACAATAATTACCTTATTTTTCTTTACACTTGCATTGTGATAGCCTTCAAAACCAACCAACAGACTAATATAAACACAATGCTTCAAGCGAATTATAAAACACTTATCACTAAATCTTACAAACTTTATATCAAAAAAACTAGCAGGGAAACTCTGCATTGCCTTGTATTATAACAAATTAACATCACTAATATGCAACTAGCAGGACCTGTTGATTACTAACTCAACACAGAACATTTTATTAAAATCAGATAATTCCCCGATTTCTGATAATTGTTTAACAATAACAACTTTTCATACAAGGAGAGGTCACGTGACATTTTCTCTCGGTAATTTTTTTTTTTTTTTTTTTAAATAATAATCAAATTTATTGTGTACAGTGCTCAGGTGCACCACAACTCATCAAAGCCACATGTCAAGTACACAGAATAATGTATTAGTGTCAGGAACATGAACAGCATACAGTAGTAATATGCATGTATGTGTGTGCGTGTGTGCATATGTATGTGGAGAGTGGCATCAGGTATAGTGTCGGCAGACTACAGGAAGCATGGAGGCTTTGATCTTGTAAATAAACTCACAAGAATTTTGTAGAGAGTCTTTTTCTTCTGCATATTTAGACCAAAAAGAAAAATATATTTCATTTAAAAGTTATTAATTCTTCTGTGATGAATGTATTGTCTTTTGTTATTGATTTCTAAGAAGAAACTGTTATAAATCCTTAAAATCCTAAATGTTTGGGTTTTTTCAGTCCGTAAATACATAGAGAAAAAAAGCTGCCATGTTTGCAAAGATTTGTGCAAGATTGATTGAAAATAATAGTTGTATTAAAAATAAATTATATGTGTAATGTTATTTTTTTGTTTTTTTTTTTAACTAATGCTCATTATGTTACTACTTTTCGACAGACAAAAATTTTACCTTAATTAATCGATTTAATTAATTTTAATTTGCTTTTAAAATGAATATGAGCAAATGAATTGACAGTGCCTAGTGATCATCCACACATTGATTAGCTCTGTCAGCTGGGGCTTTAGAATACACTGACTGCACCTCTGCAGAGGGGTAAGAACCCTCGAAATGGGGCCACCTGTTGGCCATGGGTGGTGACCCGTGATGCTTAAGGACAGAATCCCGGTGGCTGAGCAGTCTATGACATGCAACGCTCAACTTTGGCTGAGCAGTCGGAGAACCACCCCCCCATCAATTGGCTGGTCACATCAAGCCCGAGCACCTATATGATTGTCCCAACCCTATTGCCCTTATGGCAAGCCCCAACCCTTTTTATCATATGGGTGCTAGAAGGCAGTGGCTGAGTGTCTTCATGTCCTGGGAATGACAAACTATCTGATGGTGGGGTCCAAGTTCTGGAGGTCTGGGGAATATGGAGCACCCCTTCATCGCCACTGACCCAGAGTGGTAGTACCTATTAGGGTTCCATCTATGGGTTAAATAGTAAAATGTTTTTTTTCTAAATTGAGTATCCATCAAGAATGAATTTATTTCAAAACCTTGTTGGCATTAAATGACCCACCGAGGTTGATATACCATAAAACAAAACAAAAAACCAAAACAAAACCCTTACAAAAACAAAATTAAAAGGCACGTCTCCTTTTTAACAATTTTATTGATAATCTTTGAGCTTTCTGGCCAACTTTTTTTACATTTGGATGAATAAGAACTTCGATGAACTAATCTACGGATTCCATCCAAATGTAAAAAACTTGGCCAGAAAGCTCAAAGATTATCAATAAAATTGTTAAAAAGGAGACATGCCTTTTGTTTAATTTATATATATATATATATATATATATATATATTACTCACACACACACACACATATATATATATATATATATATTTAATATACCAAGCGTGTTGGTAGATCCTTGCGGAAAGAAAAAACCCGGTAGAGAGTTTGATTGTAAAAATATACTACCAAACATCAACCAGGAAGAAAAAAATTTTTGAAAAAAAGAAAAGACCAAGATATTCGTACCAACAAAAAAATAATCTATTGGTATAGTATTTGGCCAAAAGAAAAAACAATTTATATGTATATATATAAGATATATATATATTCATATAACCGCTAGGAGAAGCTAATTTTAGGAGAGTCAGATTTTAGCCCTGAAGAGCTTTATGCGAAACTAATAGTAGGTTCGTCTGACTCAGTAGATATCCTTATTATATATATATATATATATATATATATATTACTCACACACACACATATATATATATATATATATATATATATATATATATATATATATATATATAACCAGTTAAGTTGGTGTTGTGAATAATTCTAAGCAGGCCCTTTTTAAATAGCAGTCATATTAACAGTTATAAATTTATTTCAACTAAAACAAAACAAACCAAACCAAACATTAATTGATTATTTGTTGTCTTTTTTGTAAAAAAAACATTTCTTCTTTATCTTCTTCTACTCACTTAAAAAGAAGAAAGTATTTTTGCTATGACACTAATTGTTTTGTTTTGTTACCTCCCCCCCCCCCCCGCGCCTCAAATTCATACCAGACATATAAAGTCAACTACAAGAAAGAAGAGTTGTTATTATCGTCAGTCAGTGCTCGGTTTATCAGCAGATGAGTCTACAAGAAATTCAGTTTTGTTTTGTTTGTTTTACGGCATATCAACCTCGGTGGGTCATTTAATGCCAAAAATTTTTGAATAAATTGATTATGAATGGATACTTCAATTTTTATTTTTATAAACACATTTTTCTATTTTTCGGGGCAGGGATCTGGTGCGCTTCGGCCACTGGACATGTGTTATTAATTAACCGCATTGATCCCAGGGGGCTATCCCCTCAGGCAACACCTGCCCCTTGATTTAAAGGGGCAGGGCTGGGTTTATTGCCCAGTGACCGAGGTGCCCCCTTTGAGGGGGAATGCCAACGGGATTAAACGCATTTTTTGTGATTACCACCCATGAGCTTCGGGTTATCCTTGTGTCATGCCCTCATAAGTGGGATGAGAGGCAAATACCCACATACATGAAAATCTCTTAAAAATTAATTTCTTAAAAAAAAAATTTTTTTTTTTTTGACAATTTAATAGAATATAGTACATACCAATTAAAAAAGCAAAAAAAAGTTTTCAAATATTAATATTATGACATTTTTTGCACTTTTTATTTCAGATTTCCTTAATTTTTCCTAAAAAAAAACTGCGTTGTATGTTATACAATTTCTTTGATATAGTTATTCAGACTTTTTATAGAAAAAAAAAAATTTTCTGACGGGTCATTTTTTTTTATCTCATAAAATAAGATATTTCCCTAATATATTTTAGGGGAAAACTATTTCAGATATATTTACATCCATTTATGGAAATTTTCGTGAAAACCAGACTATTAATTGATTTTTCATAGAATTTTTTAAAAAACCTCTTATCGTAACTTGTTTTTAGCTACGTTAAATTTCAGTTGATTTAACAGTGCAAAAAGGAAAACATAATTTTCATTATTTCCGTAAGCTGAAATTTTTTTTTTTTTTTTTAAATCATCAGGAGTTTGTTTAATGTTTTTTCTTTCGAATGGAAAAAATTTTTCCAGAAAATATTAATTTTTCTGCAAGTTTCATTGTGTTAAATATAAGGGGGGGGGGTAAATTTCACAGGGTAAAATTGGTGGTACCTAGTAATTATAAACTATAAAACCAGGAGTTTTTTTATACTGTCAGAGTTTAGAAATAAATATATAATATATATATATATATATATATATATTACACACTGGGAAGCGTGCAAAAAAATTAATTTGTTGCTCCACATTCCGTGTATTGTGTTGGTTTCCAGGTAAAAATCAGAGAGATGGGCACAAAGGTAACTTATAATACAAACATTTGAACTCACTCAAGATATATATATATATATATATATATATATATAATACACACACAAAGTATCACAGAATATAGACACACAAATACAGAACACACACAAAGTATACACACATATACATATATAAATAAAACACAACTCACATACATATATATATACACACACACACAAAACAAACACACACAATATACACACACACACACACACAATATATACACACACACACACGTACAATATATACACACACAACACATATACACACACACACACACACACACAAAACACACAATATATATACACACACACACACACACACACAAAACACACAATATATATATACACACACACACACACACACACACACACAAAACACACAATATATACACACACACACACA
>CM042154.1:2848041-2858041 GCA_023376005.1 Doryteuthis pealeii | reverse complement strand
TTGTTGCTTCTCATCAAAATATCTTTAGTCGATTTAGTTTTCCCCCAGTTGGTAAATTAGTAGTCATAATATTTTTAGCTTCTCAGTTAAAATACTTTCATCCTTACACATTTTTTATATTACTACTACTACTACCACTTATTAATATTACTATTGTTATTACCAGTTATTAATACTATTACTACCACTGTTATTATTATAACTATTATTATTAATACTATTATTACTACTTATTATTACTATCATTATTAATACTACTAGCAAATATATGCACCCTCCGTGTGCAAGTATTTAAGTTTTAATATAATAAAATATGTTAAATTAGAAAGGCTAATGAAACTGAATAAGAATTCAGATAAAAAGATTTCAAACAGAGGGGGGTACAATCAAAAAATAGAACAACTTTGAAACTAACTCTTCCATTTTCAATTACTCCCGTCTTTCATTAGTGAATTTTCCTAATTTAACTATTTAGTTAAAATAGGAAGTAAAGAATAAGATGACAGTTATTTCTTCTTTTTAATGGATTTCTTTTAAGATTTATCCCCGAGATTTTTGCTCATGTTTGATAAGATAAAACCAAACAATTAGAAATCAATAATACTTAGCATATATTTATTAAAATCAAATATTTAATATCAATATGCAAATTAGCCTTCCCATTCACACTGTAAACTGCTATTTTGTTGTATATATAAATACAATTGCATTTTATTAGTATGTAGATATGGTCAACAGTCTTAATGATGTAAAACAATTTTATTAATAATTGAGGTTTGAATGTAAATAACAAAGGGAATTGTGACTTGTATAGTAATATAGTTTCGGTTACAGACAGACAAAACCACAATCTCCATTATAATAAGATTATTACCACTGTTATTATTATTATTACTATCATCATTAATACTATTATTACCACTGTTGTTATTATTATTACTATCATCATTAATACTATTATTACTACCACTTATTACTATCATCATTAATACTATTACTATTATTATTATTACTATCATCATTAATACTATTACTACTACTACCACTTATTATTATACTATCATCATTAATACTATTACTACCACTTATTATTATTACTATCATCATTAATACTATTACTACCACTTATTATTATTACTATCATCATTAATACTATTACTATTATTATACTATTACTACCACTTATTATTATTACTATCATCATTAATACTATTACTACCACTTATTATTATTACTATCATCATTAATACTATTACTACCACTTATTATTATTACTATCATCATTAATACTATTATACCACTTATTATTTACTATCATCATTAATACTATTACTACATTATTATATTACTATCATTATTATATTACTATTATTATATCATATTACTACCACTTATATTACTATCATCATTAATACTATTACTTACCACTTATTATTACTTATCTATCATCATTAATACTATTACTACACTTATTATTATTACTATCATCATTAATACTATTACTACCACTTATTATTATTACTATCATCATTAATACTATACTACACTTATTATTACTATCATTATTAATACTATTACTACCACTTATTATTATACTATCATCATTAATACTATTACTACCACTTATTATTATTACTATTATATTAATACTATTACTACCACTTATTTTATTACTATTATTATATTATTATTACTTATTATTATTATTATTACTATCATTTAATACTATTACTACCACTTATTACTATCATCATTAATACTATTACTACCACTTATTATTACTATCATCATTAATACTATTACTACCACTTATTATTACTATCATCATTATACTATTACTACCACTTATTATTATTACTATTATCTATGTACTATTACTACCACTTATTATTATTACTATCATCATTAATACTATTACCACTTATTATATTACTCATCATTAATACTATTACTACCACTTATTATTATTACTATTATTATTACTATCATATTAATACTATTACTACTTATTATTACTATATTATTAATACTATTACTACCCTTATTATTACTATCATTATTAATACTATTATACCCCATTATTATTATTATTATTATTACTATTACTACCACTTATTATTACTATCATTATTAATACTATTATTACTGTTGTTATTATTATTACTATTATAACTAGTATTATTATTATTACTAAACTATTATCACTACTACCACCACCACCACTTCCTTTTTTTTTTTCCTCAAAGTTCTTTTTTTATCTCATTGTCTTAAGCAGATCTATTCTTCTTCTTCTTCTTCTTTAGCTGTTAAATTACTAATACATTCTTGAGATTTCCACATGAAGTGTTTTCATTATTACACATTCTTATTATTAGTCTTGACTGGTTTCTTCGTCATTCGGGGTTGGGGGGTGGGGGCTTTCTATTGTCTTTAGTTGATCTTTTTATCATCAACTACAAAACAAGTAACAAGAAATTTGTGTTGAGATTCACAAATAAAGTATTTTCATTATTATAAATATTTACCCAACCCCTCCGCATCAATAGGATGGGACACAATGGTCAATTTCTTAAGCAGAGTTTAACAAGTTTGAATTCAGAGATTTCATTCTTAGTCTGGTTGTCTAATCAAGGTTAAAGAGCCCAGTCTGACCTACTATTTACCCATAGCTGGAGGGAGAATAGTTGGATTCATACCTTTCCCAAGGGTATTAGCACTATTTTCATTATTATTCAGGTTTTATGGAATGCTATTGACAGATTATCAATTAAATAGAAATCTGATCGCTCTGATAAGATAAAACGAGAATTCTTCCAAGCTGTAGTTGTGTCAGTGCTGTTGTATGGCTACACCACTTTTTGACTTAGACAAAACGACTGGAAAAAAGTTGGTAACTACACATGGAAGTAAAGTGAACAAAAACACTGAAATAAGAAGACTAAAGGGATTTAACCTTTTTTCTATTTACTCATAGCCGAACCGAGAAGGACTTTGTCTCATTACCAAATAGCCGACCGAGAAGGACTTTGTCTCATTACCAAATAGCCGAACCGAGAAGGACTTTGTCTCATTACCAAATAGCCGAACCGAGAAGGACTTTGTCTCATTACCAAATAGCCGAACCGAGAAGGACTTTGTCTCATTACCAAATATAGGACTTTGTCTCATTACCAAATAGCCGAACCGAGTAGGACTTTGTCTCATTACCAAATAGCCGAACCGAGAAGGACATCGTTTCATTACCAAATAGCCGAACCGAGAAGGACTTCGTTTCATTAACAAATAGCCGAACAGAGAAGGACTTCGTTTCATTAACAAATAGCCGAACAGAGAAGGACTTCGTTTGTTTCATTAACAAATAGCCGAACCGAGAAGGACTTTTTCATTCAAATAGCCGAACCGAGAAGGACTTCGTTTCATTCTCAATAGCCGAACGAGAAGGACTTATTCCAAATAGCGAAAACGAGAAGGACTTCGTTTCATTCTCAAATAGCCAAACCAAGAAGGACTTCATTTTATTACTAAATCGCTGAAGTTGATAAAGAAGAACTTCCCAAAAGGCAAAGAGACAGACAGACAGAAGAGACAGAGAGAGGGAATTACAAAGAGAAGCTAAACATTAAAATAGAAAAAGCAGCCAACCAGAGAAATAGAAAAAGCGACCAAGAGAGAAAGAAAAAAAAAAAAAAGAGACGCAAGAGAGAGAGAGCATGACAAGATGGGGAAAGAAAGAAAGAAATAAAAGAGTGTTAGCAGTTTCCTCTTCCTACTTTTGACATCCAAGTGTTAAATGCCAACATTTCAATAAAAGAACAAAGTGATAGAAATGAATAATATACAAATGAATGAATCATGGATGACATTGTCACGGCCTTTTTAACTTCATTCTGATCTTCCAATTGCCATCACATTCAATAAATCAGCAACAACTGGTTTCACACAACTCAAACAGTTCTTGATTTATTGTAATGAATAGCATTTGTCTTTCCAGTATATTTTTTAGACATAATTAGAGGTGGTGACCTAACTTATGACCTATGTGACTTACGACGACCTACATTTACAACAGAGTTCAAATCTTAGACTAGGCTGTCTACATTTCACATAGCACTAATACCCTCGGAAAAGGTATGCATCCACTGCTCTTCCTCCAGCTATGGGTAAATAGCAAGGCATACTGGGCTCTTTAACTTTGATTAGGCAACCAGTCTAGGAGAAGGAAAACTCTGAATCAAACCTGTTAAACTCCGCCTAAAAAATTGACCTTGTGTCACATCCTGCATGTTACAACCACGACCAAAAGACTCAACTGAAAACAGAAATTTCAAAAGGATAGTCAAGAAATTTCAATTACCAGGTAATGTGAACAAGTGCTGGTCCCAACGTGCCGTTCATGGATCATTCGGTTAATTTATAAGGAGGATATTTACTTCAGTACTAAAGTCCAACCCCTCCTCACTGTGGCAGGGTGCTCTAAACATGGGAGTGTCAGCACTATAGTGTCAGAAACTTAAGTCAATATATTTTTTTTTTTTTTTTTTTTACTGTTGTTCTCATCTTTATTGTTATATACACAATGTTTCGGCCGATGTGCTCTCCAGCCCTTATCAGGTGTTTCTCATCAAACTCGGGAACCTTCATAATCAGGAGTGTTCACGGAACTTCGAAACGAACCCTTTATTTAATCCATTGGGGTAGATTGTTCTCATTCAAGTGAAACATTCTGTATATAACAATAAAGATGAGAACAACAGTCCAAAAATCTAATAATACAAATTATCAAGCCTCATCTCAAAGATAACAAGAAATACCTAAAGAAAGGTGGAGGACATATCGGCCGAAACATTGTGTATATAGCAATAAAGATGAGAACAACAGTCCAAAAATCTGAATAATACAAATTATCAAGCCTCATCTAAAAAATTCAGACATATCTTATTATAATGGAGATTGTGTGTTTTTCTATCTGTAACCGAAACTAAATCACTACACAAGTCACAATTCCCTTAGTAATTGACGTCACATTCACCATGAATTTATCCTTATTTTAACCTCAATTATTGATAAAATTGTTTTACATTATTTATACTGTTAACCATATCTACATAACAATAACATGCAATTGTATTTATATATACAACAAAATAGCGGTTTACAGTGTGAACGGGAAGGCTAATTTGCATATTGATATTAGAAATGTAATTTTAATAAATATATGCTTAGTATTATTGGTTTCTAACTGTTTGATTTTATTTTAATGAATATAAGCAAAAATCTCTTTAATTAATCTTAAATGAAATCCATTAACAAGAAAAGATAAGTGTCATTTTATTCTTTACTTCGTATTTTAACTAAATACTTAAATGAGAAAAAATAACAATGAAAAACGAGAGTGATGGAAGAGTAAGTTTCAGTTGTTCTATTTTTCGATTATACCCTCCTCTGTTTCAAATCTTTTTATCTGTATTCTTATTTAGTTTCATTAGCGTTTCTAATTTAATACAATATTTTATTACATTAAAACTTAAATACTTGCAACCGGAGGGTGCATATATTTGCTAGTAGCATTAATATACTCATTAACCCTTTGTCTACCAAATTTCCCCCACGGTGGTACCAAATTCTCTTGGTATTTTGTACCTGTACTGTTGGGTTAATTCAAAGTTTACTATCTATTCACCTCAGAACTCATTCTAGTCAAATAAAGTCATATTATTATTATTATTATTATTATTATTATTACTAGCAAATATATGCACCCTCCGGGTGCAAGTATTTAAATTTTAATGTAATGAAATATCGTATTAAAGTATTAGAAAGTCTAATAAGAATGCAGATAAAAAGATTTGAAACAGAGTGGGGTTATAATAGAAAAATAGAAATGAAACTTACTCTTCCATCACTGCCGTGTTTCATTGCTGAATTTTACTTATTTAACTATTTAGTTAAATTAGGAAATAAAGAATAAAATTACACTTATTTTTTCTTGTTAATGGATTTTATTTAAGATTCATTGAAGAGATTTTTGCTTATATTCATTAAAATAAAACCAAACAGTTAGAAATCAATAATACTAAGCACATATTTAATAAAATCACATTTTTAATATCAATATGCAAATTAGCCTTCCCGTTCACACTGCAAACCACTATTTTTTGTATATATAAATACAATAGCATATTATTAGTATGTAGATATGGACAACACTAATAAAAAGGTGAAGCAATTTTATTAATAATTGAGGTTTAAATATAAATAAAATAATGAAGAATGTGATGAAAATAACTGTTAATTGTGACTCGATTAGTAATATAGTTTCGGTTACAGACAGAAAAAAACACAATCTCCATTATAATAAGATTGTAATCTGAATCCTTCTGCTCAATCATAATGAACTTTTAGCAAACTGCTTCCTTCAGGTTATCAGTGGTGCCGAAACCCGGGAATGAACCGGGGACCTTCAGATTATCAGATAGTCGTAGTCGTTGTACTTGCTTTGCTCTCCCAGCAGTTCTAGTCTCCTCACTAGCACTATCCAAATATATCTTCTCTTCCACTCGTTTTGACAGCCAAAATGCTACTGCCGACTTTCTCCCCCGATCTGGGAGGGCAGGTCCTTAAATATCCCATTGTTGTGTTTCATCCGGGCTCCTTACTCTGAATTGCATGTTCGACATTCATCAGCACACATCGAGACTTTACATCCGGGTTACTCTGCACTGCTTGTGTGGAATTTCAGCAATGAAGAGGTGAAGAGTTCAATTTCTGTGGTCACTCGCCACACTCCTCCCTCTCGCACAGGCCACACATATCTGGACTCGTTTCGTTTGTTGGGGCTGGGAATCTGCTCATCCACCACAACTAACCATCAGTTTTTGTACTTTGGTGTTTTATGCATAGGATCACAGTGGTGGGAAAGCTGCTGTAGGCGTATCAAAGTAGGCAAAGTGTTAAACCTTAGGCAGAGATGCGGATAAGTATGCGTCCTGCATCACTGACACATAAAAATCTAAAAGGACAAAGAAAAATCATATCCATGCATCCCCGGGGTTTATTTTTTTCTTCCCCCACTATTTCCAGCTAAATGAAAATACATTACAATATTTTCTTGAAAATGAATTACATGCTATGGGGTATAAGGTAGGGGCTAGATGGCTTTAGTTGTTCATAAATTAAAAAAACTATAATTTATTAAGAAACTTATTAAGGAACCCATCAAATTCCCGGGGACTCATTCAAATCAAATACATGTGTCCCAGGATGCTTAAAAAGCTATCAACATCACTGCTTAGGATCAATTTTTTTTTTTTTTTTGGACATCTGAATTCCAATATAAGTAAAAAGTAGGGGGGAAGGGAAAGCAATATCATTCTACTAATGAATAACCAATATACTTACAAAGTACTTTCTCTATTTCTTATCCAATAAACATTCAGTTTTGGCTGAAGACCAACATGTATAAACTATTTAGCAGTTATTAGTTTTAAGTCATTGCTGTATTTAGAAAGCAGCAACCATGTGCCTCCAAAAAATTGTTAAAATAATTAATTAAGAAATAAGTCTAACAGAAACAAAGGGGAACCACTCTTGACTGTTCAAGCATTTATTGAAGAGCGTATTCAGATATGTTCTCTTTTTGTCTGGTTACTAGATGCTAGTAACACCCTTCCCATGGAGGTGAATATGATGTTTATTCTACATTGCCCTTAGCCAGGATTGAACCTGGATTGTAACTTAGAACTGTATTAATTGAACCCTTACATGCATTGCGTCATGTGTCCAACTGGACAAAAAATCTTTTAAATAAAAATAAAAATTTGAGTTAATTTTTGTTGCATTGCGTTCAGAAGACTTTTCTCTACTCTGGCAATTTGTCAATTTTTAAGAATATTCATTTTATATTATTCTAATATTGAGATAATTTTATAATATTAATAATACTAGCAAGAATATGCACCTTCCCGGGGTTTTTTAAAGTTTTAATATAACAAAATATATTAAATTAGAAAGACTAATGAAATTAAATAAGAATGCATATAAAAAGATTATATTTATTTTAAGTTTTAATTGGTTTCTCTATAAAAATCATTCATAGGATTGATTTTAATACTTTGGAGAATAAAACAATAATATTAGAGATCAATAACACCAAGTAATTGTCTATTAAACCTGGTTTTGTTAAAACCAGTACACAAATTAACCACACCTTATATTATGTAAACCTTTATTTCTTAGAGATATATAAGACACATTGCAGGATTTTAAATGCACTGATAACATGGGCTGTTTTGAGGCAAATCTAACTCAGATTTTCAGAGACATTTTTAATAAATAAGATTTATTCTATGTATTAATGATTTTCACTATAAATAAAATGCTCATTGATAAACTTACGCAATTCCTGAGTGTATTGTGACATAACAGTGACAGTTTCGGTTACAGACAAACAGACACCAAATCTCCATTATAAGATAGCTATGGACTGGGCTCTTTAACTTTGGTATAGAAACCAGTCTGGGAGAAAAAAACTCTGAATTAAATTCCATTTAAGAAACGGATTTTGTGTCACATCCAGCTTGTGTAGAACGCTTGGTAAATGCATATTCAATAGATTCAAATTGTTCCCTTGAATATATGGGTTTTTTGAGATTGTTACATAAATTATAGGTTGCCTATGAATTATGCACGGTAGTGAAATAAAAAATAACGGTAATTTCTGAATCATGGAAAAATACAGATTAGTGATTGATGGAGCTTAACCTTTTAACTGACCTATTCTCTCATTCACCAGAACAGAGTTAGGTTCGTTTAGAAAGTCAGATTTGGCTGGGTGTTTGAAGGGGACAGAAGAGACCATTTTTCTACACGTGTTTGTTAACTAGGGATTAAAAATAAGACATCTAAAAAAACAAGATAAAGTCTTGTGTTCATTAGTAAAAACTAACAACAAACACAGATAAAAAAAAAGTGCCAAATAGGAAAGATCAGATAGACAACCAGTTGTTAATATGACCAGAAATATTGAAAAGCCAAAAAATTAAATGTCAAATGATTGTTGGTTGGATTTTATGGCATATCAAACAACTGGGGTCATTTTATGCCAAAGACGGTTTTTTTTTTTTAAATTCATTGTTGATCGGTATTTAGTTCGTTTTAAACACTTTTCTATTTAACCCATAGATGGGACCCTAACAGGTACTACCACTCTGGGTCAGAGTGGACCTGGGAACAATGGTGATGAAGTGGTGTCCAACATTCACCAGACCTCAGAATTGGAAACTCACCATCAGAGTTTAACGTCATCATACCCAGGACATGAAAACCCTCAGCCACCGCCTTATAGCATATATATGATAAAAACGTGGTGTAATGGTTAGCATGCTAGATTTGCAGACCATTGTTAGTGAGTTCAATTCTCATTTGGTGCCCTGTACTTCTGGCCTTGTGCCACATCTGAGATAAGCTTTGTAAATAACTAGTTGGAGGCACATAGTGTAATGGTTAGAGTCGTAGGAAATGGACTCATCAAGCAGAGTTCAAATCCTGGACAAGGCTTTTTGCATTTCACATAGCGCTAATAGTAATACAATTGGATAATATGGGTAAGTAGTAGGGCAGACTGGGCTCTTTAACCATGGCTAGGTAACTAGTCTAGGAGAAGGAAAACTTGAATTCAAACCTGTTAAACTCTGCTTAAGAAATTGACCTTGTGTCACATCCTGGTTGTGCGGAGGTGTTAGTGTGTGTATATATATATATATATGAGAAATGAACCAGAGTTTTTTATGTGGGCATCACTGATTGTACCTAGACAGAGGGGGGGGTAATATTTTTGCCAGAAATTTAGTAATATTATGGGTGACAGATCCTAGGATGCCCACATAAAAAAACTCAGGCTCATTTTTCAGAAAAATAACAAACACCAACATTATTAATGAACAAGTGAACAAAAACAGAACAAAAAAAAAAAGTTTCAATATCCAGCTGTGTTCTGTTTTCC
>CM042154.1:2789689-2847941 GCA_023376005.1 Doryteuthis pealeii | reverse complement strand
AAAGTACACGAATTGTTGCCTAAATTAAATTGGATCTGCTATCGATACCTCAAATTCAGAGTGCGCTGCAATAACAAATAAGTACTCTTGCGCTGAACTGCGCCATAGCAAATCCCACTCGTGCACTTCTCACTCGCTGCGAGCTATTTCGTAATTCTGTTAGGACGCTTCGTCTGTCGGTTGTTGCCCTTTGATGGGAATATAGTTTCTTCAGCTTTCAAGTAGTAAGCCTATGTGACAGCCTTTAGAAAGTTGCTTGTCCACAAATGCATTAGAAGTTTTTGGTGGTGGTAGGTGCTTATGTAGCGTCTCTCCTCGGTAAACTGTCCCTGATAAGTTTTGAAGGTTTGAATTCTGGCGCCAACACGATGTGGCTTATTCCCCCTCTAAGCGGGCAGGGGGAAGATAATTCCTATCGGGATTCCGATAAAATTAGGCTTCCAGTTTTCAACATTTGAATTTGATTTCTTTACAAAAGAATGCTTAACTTTGGGATTTCTCCCAAGGAAGGAAAAGAAGAAGGAAAGAAAAAGGAAAGGAAAGAAGAAGAAAAAAGAAGAAAGAAAAAAGGAAAGAAAGAAAGAAAGAAAGGAAAGAAAGGAAAGAAGGAAGAAGCAAAGAACAAAGAAAGAAAGAAAGAAAGAAAAGAAAGATAAAAAAACAATTTCAGATTATTTGATGGTTGTTATTGTTTACGGCATATCAACCCTTTCGGTTATTTAATGCCGGAAAATCAACCATTTATAAACAAAGACTCGAGTTGTCTACAGTACTTGTGTTGCTTAAGTGGTCATTTCCAAGTAAATCTATTGAACAGCTAATCGCAGCTTAACTTAGTACCTCGTGGTGAAACGGTTTGTTGTACGGTATTAAACCCTTCGGGTTATTTAAATGCTGAATCGAGTCTCATTTGATTTACCAGCCGTTGATTATATTGTTACATTAATTGGATCCCATTACTAAGTAGTATAGAAATCCTCTATGGCGGATCAGTCGCAGGGCTGATGCCTGAGGAGTGGAGTGACAAATGGCTTGACCTCACTTCACTGCTTTCTGGGTGATAGAACGTGGGAACGGCAACCCCGATAGAAAGCGCCCCCCTTCCGGTTTAAGGTAACACTTAGTCAGTTGCAGGAGAGAGTTAGGAGTAGTTCATTGCAGAGACAGTTAGAAGTTAAGCGAACAGCTAGGAAGATTGTGAAAAGCTGACTGCGCAGTTGCCGGCCTGGGGATCCGGAATAAATAACATCAAAAGTAAATCGAAGTCTTGTTGTTATTACTAAGCTACACAATGGACCAAGGCTTCTGATAAGAACAATGATCCCCAGACGAACCAGGACACGGAATCCCAGATAAGAAAGACCAGACGAGACCTGTAGAAGATATACCCGACCATTTAGAAGACAGAAGACAGATGATCAGGAAGACGGTCGGAAGAATAAGAGACACAGAGTCAAGCGAAGCAGTAAGAACAAGTACGAACCAAATATATTCTATTGGGTAGTGACGAACGGCTACGTTACATATATCGATTTGGTGCCTTGAGACCAGTCACGCCATCAAGACGTGATCAGATTCGAACCTGGACAACGTGCCACTAGACAGAGAAGAAAATTAAAGGCAGAAAAATGAAGCAAAGGAAAAAGAAAGGAAGAAGAAAAAAAAAAACGTGATAGAACTTAAAAGAAAACGTAAGTAACGAACGCACCACACACACACACACACATTGTTTAGAAACAGACTATAGAAAAAGACAATTAGAAAAAAAAGAGTGAACTAATATTCAAAGATCTATCTAGATTTGCCACAAAAAAAAAAAAAATTGAAAGTTAAGATAGAATGTTGAAAAGAAAGAAAAAAAGAAGACAAAAGGGACATTGTTTTAAGTTACTTTTCAGAGAGAGAAAAAGAAATCCGACTTAAAGCTTGACTGGAGGAAAGAAGGAGATATATTGTTTTTAAGAAAAAGAAGAAGAAAGAGACAATTAATTATTGTTGCATAAATTTTAGATTGTTTTTAAAAAAAAGTTAATCAAAAATGCTAATAGATTGTTTAAATTGTTTAAAATATAGAGAAAGGGGAGACAGTTGTATACATGAAAAAAAAGGGAGAGACAGAGTGTATATGACAAAGAAAGAGAAAAAGAGAAAGGGATATTTTGTTTTCGAATATGTATAAGTTGAAATTTTGTGAGGAAAGACAGAAAGAAAAAAAAATGTTGCCTGTATGATTGAATTTTGTCATAGTTTTTGAATGTTTTTAGATAAAAAAAAAAAAAGAAAAAAAGAGAGTGTATGCTATCGAGAAAAGAGAGAAAGGACACTTAGGAGGATACATTCCCCCTCCGGGCAGTGAGAGAGTGGGAGATACTGAATGTATGTGCCAGAGGTAGAGAGAGAGACAACGGATGTGTCCCCCCCCCGAGGGTAATTGTTGCATTCAAGCCAGCAGTAATTGTTGCAGAATTCATGTGCAACCAACGACGACGACAACCCCCCCCCCACCAGGGAAATTTTTTTTTTGACCAGTGGAACACGTGGGTGAATTTGAAAAAAAAAATTTTTTTTCAGTCGCCATTTTGGAATTTTTCCTTTTTTGATTTTTTTCCAATTGAAGCTGGATTTTTTTTTTGTGATTATTCATTGTGATGTTGATGATGATATTTATGTCAATCTGTACTCATAATGTTTTGATGGATTTAAATAATTTTATAATTCTAGTGAGTTTTACCCGTGCAAGGAAAAAGTAATTTTTAAAGAAGTAATTTTGAAACTTTTAGTTGAGAATGTAATTTTTTTTTTGTTAAAATCAATGCTGTTTTTCATTGGATTGAAGGTCTGATTTTGGGCAATTATGGAGATTTGCCTAAGTTGTATGTTTTTGGATCTTTTTGGACTCACGGTAATAAAGTGGTCTTTACAGAAGGAACTCACCAATTCCAGAGATCTGTTTTTGGAAAATGTCCTAATTAGGCAATTCGATGGTTTTTCGAAAGGCATGGAAGCCTGCATTTTTCCTGTGCTTTTTGGAGTTTGAATTTATGTCAGAATAAGAGATAAATGGTGGTGCCCTGCTCCAAGAGGTTTTTCGTGTTTACTCTGCTCAGCACGATGTATATATGTATATATTTTTTATTTTCTGGGAATACGATTGTGGTCCGAATTTCTTCAAATTTTTGATCTTTGATTGATGTCTTTGATTAACTCAGGTTGTGGGGTGAAGACATAAATTGTGATTTGAGGGATTAAGAATTTTTCGTAGATAACGGATAAATGAATAAACTCCAGAAAGAGCAAGTGCCTATTTTTTTTTAGTTTGAATTTTAGAAAGTACTTAAGGTTTTGTTACCCTGATTTAATTGGATAATTTTAAGAAGCTGGTGAATTATTTGGAATTTTGGAGGAAAAAATAAAAAATGGCGTATAATTGTAAAATCCTTTGGGGTTGATTTTGTGAAAAGAACCAAACTTACCCCCCCCCCCTCCTTGTCTCTCATTGGCTGAAGGATGAATGGAAAATTTTTTTTTGAATAACCAGTCACGTAGACATGGCCGCCATCTTTGAAATGAATGTTTTTTTGAGTCAAGCGGGTAATTTTCCCCACATGTCGGCCATTTTGAATGTTAAAATTTTTAGAAAAAAAAAAGTCAGACTTAAATTTAAATCAGAGATTGTTGAAAAAAAGTAACTTAGTAATTTTAATGTTGATGAATTGTGGATTTTGACACTGGTGATTTTTTTGAAAAAAAAAAAAAACTTTGGTTTTGATTTCGTGAGAAAAGCCTTGGAGGCTGATTGACAATATTTTAAAAGAAGGAAATTAATAATTGACTTTGTACTTTGCATTTTTTGTCAGTGACCAGTGGTATAATTTCGGTTTTTGAATTTTTCCGAAAGTTTGACATAGTTAAAAAAGTTGATTTTAGTGAGATTTATGAGTGCCAAATTTTTATTGATAGTTTTTGAAATTTTTATTAGTGAATTTTGTGACCTTGCTGTTATATGGATCGAGTTCTGAACTCATGCCTGACTATTTGGAGAAATTTTTTCCGGTGTTTTGGGATCGTGGAGATATGGTAATGAAAGTGGTCTATCGAGGGCCCACCATTTCACGTATTGAGATTCCTGATGAGCGTCCCATGTGGTTACCGTAGTTACGGAAGGTTAATCCGCGCTTTTTGGGTTTTTATTATTCCGACGGATTCGGAATGTTAGGGGTTCTGGAGAGCAGAATAAGAAGAAAGGCGAAGAGGCCGCCCCTGTTTTATGTGGATTGAATTTTTGGGGGGAATTATGTTTTGGAATGGTCTCCAGAACGTTTTGGCTGAGAGGGATGTCTCGAGTCTGGATACGGATAGCATGGTCATGAATAATTATATGTTAAGAACAGACAAGTACCTTTTTTTGTGTTGGAGGGTTCCTGGAGAATTTGTAAGCCACTGGCAGTGACCGAGTGTGGAATCAGGATAAAACAGTTTTTCCCTCAAAGTGAAAACTATTTGGCACAGTAATATATTTTTTGTGAAGAAAATTTAAAATACTTAATGGTATTGGTGTGTTGTGTCGTGTATCCTATATTAAGAACTTATGAGTAACGCATAGCCGTTGTGATTTTTTTATTGTTGCGCGATAAAATTGTTGTTTTCTCCATGCATGTGATGTTTAATGTATTTGTAGGGACCATGTGTGCAATGTTTTTGAATCTTTTTTTCGGTATCATTGTATTTTTGATGTAAATTGCCTTCCCAGTCTCCAGGTAAGTGACCTGTGGAGCGGAAAACTGGTGAATTGGTCATTAGAATCCAGGCGAATGTTATTGCTGGAGTGACCAGGGTCACGTTGGTTTGTGACCAGGATTTTGGGACCAAGACGTTGGTCCAGTTGTGTTTTGATTTTTGTCAGGATATTGTAAATGGCCCTGCAGTGTTGTTTTTTTGTTGAAAACTTGTTATCATGTAAAATTGATGTATGCATGGGGGGAACCAGACAACCGCGCAGAAAGAGAGAATAGAATTCGAAGTAATCTAGAAAGTACCAGAATACGGTAGAGCCTCAAAATGGAGAGGCAAGTAAAAAGTAAATTCATAATTAATTATGAATTTAAAATGTATGATTATGAGGGATGTTACATATTAATTGGATCCCTATTACTTTTTAAGGTAGTATAGAAATCCTTATGGCGATCAGTGCAGCTGATGGCCTTGAGAGTGAGTGACAATGCTTGACCTCACTCTCACCTTGCTTTCTGGGGATAGAATCGTGGGAACGGAACCCCGATAGAAAGCCCCCCCCCCTTCCGGTTTAAGGTAAGCAACTTAGTCAGTTGCAGAGAGAGTTAGAGTTAGTCAGTTGCAGAGACAGTTAGAAGTTAGAAGCGAAGCTAGGAAGATGTGAGCTGACTGCGCAGTTGTCTGGCCTGGGGATCCGGAATAAAATAACATCAAAGGTAAATCGAAGTCTTGTTGTTATTACTAAAAGCTAACAATGACACAAGGCTTCTGATAAGAAATGATCCCCAGCAGAACCAGACACGGAATCCCCAGATAAGAAAGACCAGACGAGACCTGTAGAAGATATACCCGACCATTAGAAGACAGAAGACTAGATGATCAGAAGACGGTCGGAAGAATAGAAGACCAGAGTAAGAAGCAGTAAGAAAGTACGTAACAAATATATCTATTGGGTACTGTGACGAACGGCTACGTTTACAATATGACAACATGGGTGTCGCGTCGCCATCATTTCCACCGCTCTCGTCCAAATCGTCTGGGAGAATATCGATCACAGTCAATAGCAGTCTCCCAGATCGATACTCTGGATCGTTACGTACAGGACGTCCGGAGAGAATATTGATGATCAATAGCAGTCTGTCCGGATCATCTCTGTCACTTCTGTCACTGGCCGTATCTATCGTCTCACAACCCCAACGCCGTGTCTCGAACGCACCCATGTGTCATAAGGGAAATAAAACAACAACAAGACAAGACAATGTAAGGTGAACATTAGAAAAGGCAGGGAGGTATATAACTTGCATCTATCTGCTGCTATCTCCCATGGTTGTCGAGAGGGGGGTCACCCCCCGTTCCTTTTGGGGACCTCTGCTAAAGTTGGCTTCTAGTGGGCAGCTCCTGTCCTCTGCGGTGTCCAAAAACTAACTGCTCTCTCCGCTGTCCCAAGACTAACTGACTAAAACTTTTTGAATCTCCCAGAATCCCAATTCTCACTATCAAATCTCGTCCAAATCTCATCCTCCGAGATTTGAAAATCCTTTGTTCTAACAGACCACCCTGATGGTGTTTTATGACCCATCTGACCAACTGGTCAACTGTTAATTGCCAAAGGACCAGACATGTTGTCTGCTTCTAACATTAACTGCTCACTATCACTCCTTTTTATCTAGCCTAAATTCTTATTATCATTTTTAAGATTTAGTTGACCTACCTACACATACACATGTATGTATATACACGCACATATATATCTATATATACATACACACACATGATCTACTTGAATACCACATATATACTTATCTTATATATGGGTTTTACTACTACTTATTAGGTCTACCACATACATACACATATATGTGGTTTGACTTACTACCTATGTATCATAACTACCTAGAATTATATATATATATCCACCTACTGTGCAGCCACATATGCATGCCCAATGCATAGTATTATAATTACAACACTTGCTTTTTGCCTAAATGGTCACCCATCTAAGTATTGAACAGGTGGCCTATTCTCAGTATAAGCCGGATAGCGAAGGAGTCTATCTCCTTTTCACTAGCACTAGATCAGGGAGATTGTTTTTGCTGAGGTGGAGCGCCACACCTACCGTTAGGTCCCCACTTTACTGCACAGATCAGATTACCCAATCTGTGCTACTCATGCGCCGAGTTGGCGGGGACCGGTATCGAACCAGAAACCTAGCGATTCCTATGCGGACGCTCTACCGGCTGAGCTAAACCAGCCCCTAAAACATGTAAAAAAAATAATTTATCTGCAGCTTCATTAAAGTCGTCTGTGTGGCCAAAAATCGGTATCAGCCAGACAGCGAGGGAGTCTATCCCCTTTTCACTAGCGCTAGACCAAGGAGATTGTTTTTGCGTCTGAGGTGAATCGCCACACCCACCACCAACTTCTTTACCGCACAGATCCCTGTGCTACTCATACGCTGAGTTGGTGAGGGCCGGTATCGAACCAGAAACCTTGTGGTTCCTAGTCGGACGCTCTACCGACTGAGCTAAACCGAGTGAAACTATCGAAATGATTGGGGGGGGGCATAACCCCCCCCACAAAAAAATTCAGAAATTTGTGGAAAAATTGTCAGTAAACTGTGAATTCAGGAGCGTAAATTTTTACCACAGTCTACCGGACAGATATTAGTGGAGTCCACTTTTGCAGTTCTTCGGTAAAAAAATACTGTATAACTGAATCCATACGCAACAACATTAAATCAATACAACATAAAAAAAAACAACTTCTGAATGAATTAACGTAGGGACTGGCATTTTTGTCGTCTGCTACGAATTTTAAAAGCGAATTAAAAATAATTAAATCTATTATTTAAGGTCAAACTTTGTCTAAATCGATAAGTAGTAACATAATAACCATCATTAAAAAAAAGAAAAATATCATTACATATGCAGTTTATTTTTAATAGATTTAAAACGATTTGTTTTGGTCAATTTCGACGCGATCCGCCATTCTGTCTATTTTTTTATGGTTTTACGCGCTTGTTTACAATTTTAATGTAACATTCGCGATTGCAAAAAAAAAACAAACAAAAAAAACCACCCCAAAAATCAGGTAATTATCTGATTTTAATGAAATTTTCAGTATTGATTTATCAATTAATGAATTTTATAATGCATCAGTTATTTTATTTCAAAACTTTAATTTAGTATTTTTGCTATGAAAAATTAATATATAAAATTCATTTAAAATGTGAAAAGTCTGATGTTCAGTTTAAAATGTTATATTTTTAGATTCTAGAAATAAATATCTATTTAATGCAAACCTTATTTTAGACACATAAAGTAATAAGTTTTGAAGAAAAACTCTATTGAAAATGTACCCCTCCCCTTTTAAGCATAAAAAATATCGATGTATAATTTTTTCTTTTATAAGATGATAGTCAATTAAATAATTATCGAAATGAGTAAAATAGAAATCTCCAAAAAATGAATTATTTATTATTTTTTTACATTTTATTTTTCAATTTTCGGTACTTATTTTCTCATAGAAAAGCCACCGTAAAAATGTTTGTTGTTTCTATTCATAACTTCAGTCTTTTATCTCTTTATTTATACTGTAATTAGTACAGAAAATGACCAACTCGAAAAAATGTTACGCCCCCAACATAAAGGGGGAGGGGTCAAAATTAAGTGACCTGAAAAAAATGAGAAAGTTTTGAAATAAAATAAATAATGCATTATAAAGATCATTCATTGATAAATAAACACTGAAAATTCCATTAAAATCTGATAATTCCCTGATTTTTGGTAAATTATTTTCTATAGGGGTGGGGGCTAAAGTCATTTTGTCAAAAACGCATTTTAGTCTCATTTTGCCAGTAGCTATCTAAAATGTCTTTTAAAACAGATCTAATCTGTTATCACTTTACATTAGCATTAGATTACGGAAATTCCCGAAGTTGCCTAACCCTAACACTGGCCCTAAAAATAATTCTAACACCTACCCTAACTCTTAATCCTAGCGTCTCCAAGGTTTCGGGTATTTCCGTGAAATGCAATGCCTTTTATACGTAATATAATGATATTATCTCTTGCGCGCTATTGTACATTAGTACCCGATTTTTACAAAAATATATCAAAATCCGATAATTAACCGATTTTTAGAGAATATTTCTTCTTTTATTTATTTATTTTTTTTACAAAAATGTTGCTTTAGCAGGTGTGTGAATTTGTACATTCTTACATTTTACCAACATGTTCCGAAACATTTCATATTTCTTTATTGGTCATCCTACTACTTGATTGTTTTATTCGTGCTACTAAATGTATCTCTTGTTTCAGGGTAATTAGCTCCTGTGTGAAGTCGGAGTGGCCTCCCTTATTTTACCGATATATTCCGAAAAATCGACATTGAATTTCTGGTGGACGATTAAAGTACTTATATTTATTTATTTATTTTTGTAGATTTATGAAAAACATTTTTTTTTTAGATTTATTTTTGTTGATTTTTTTGTAAAAAAAATCATTTTTGTAGATTAACTTTTTTGTAAAAAAAAAAATTTTTGTAGATAAATTTTTGTAGATTTTTTGTAGATTTAATTTTTTAATTTAAAAAAGATTTAAAATTTTTTTAAAAAATTTTATTTTTACAGTGGACATATAATTGATTTTACAAGATTTTTTTTGCCTGGTGTTTGTTTATGTTTACTGTTTAAAACAAATATTTGACATTTAACGTAGTTCCACGTCTCTTAAAAAAACATTTTTTTAAAGATTTTACAAACGCACCCGTCTTAACAGGTACCTCTTCTTAGGAATGCGTTTTTGACAGAGAGTAACATACATATAAATATGCATTTTTAACTGTATAGTGTCTACGCTTGAATATACATTTTACAGACGGGTGAGTTCACACATATTTCTATTTTCATCGACCCTCGTTCCCCAATAATGATAAAAAATGACATCATTTTTTTTAGTCTTAGGGATTTTTTTAATTAGTTTAAAAAACAAACAGAGATAATAAAAAAAAACTCAAGGTCGCATTTATAGTAGGTCACAAAAAATAAAATAAAATAAAATAAAATAAACATCCCACACGAAAAAACCAAACAGACGAACGGAGAAAGAAAGAAAGAAACAAAAAACACAACAGGTCACCACACCCACACAATTGGTCTTTTAAATAAACAGACCACATGCTCGGCCCTTCTTCACTCACTTTCCAACCTTTTTTTTAGTGACGTAGTACGCACATCTCTCAGTTGAGTAGGTCATATAAAGTACGCAGAAAGTGAAACGTAATTCACTTACCGAAAGTGTCTCCCCCCCTCTCCCTCCCCTCCTCGAGGAGAAGACAGCCCAAATGATCTGTTGTTTGTCGGCCAACAGTAACAAACAACTTAACTCTCTCATTAAGCCGGAGACAATTTTATTTACAGATTATAATATATATATATGTATATGTATATATATATTATCAACATTGGTTTTTAGACGACCTTCTCCTCCGAGATTTTATCTTAATTGTCGTCAAAAATTGTTCTAAAGTCGATTGTGTGTAAAAGACACAAGGTGCGAGCTGGTTATTTATTTATTTTTTTCGGTAGATTTCTTTTAGTTTAAAATAATCAACTTTCTCTCTCTCTCTCTCTCGCTTTCTTTTTATTTATTATTTTTTATGTATATTTTGTGCCAGGATTTAAATTATTTTTGTCTTTCTGAACAGTAGAATTAATAGTATTTATTTTATTTTATTTTTTAGTCCCGAAAACTATAATTATTTTTGTACATTTACAAAAGTTAAAAAAAAAAAAAGTACTTTTAAACACAATAAGAAAGAAAAAGAATAAGAAGAAAAATAAAAATAAAAAAGTTTTTTTTTTCTTTAAAGAAAAATTTTGTATTACTTGTTTTCTTCTTATTCTTTTTCTTTCTTATTGTGTTTAAAAGTACTTCTTTTTTTTTTTTAACTTTTGTAAATGTACAAAAATAATTATAGTTTTCGGGACTAAAAAATAAAATAAAATAAATACTATTAATTCTACTGTTCAGAAAGACAAAAATAATTTAAATCCTGGCACAAAATATACATAAAAAAATAAATAAATAAAAAGAAAGCGAGAGAGAGAGAGAGAGAAAGTTGATTATTTTTAAACTAAAAGAAATCTACCGAAAAAAATAAATAAATAACCAGCTCGCACCTTGTGTCTTTTACACACAATCGACTTTAGAACAATTTTTGACGACAATTAAGATAAAATCTCGGAGGAGAAGGTCGTCTAAAAACCAATGTTGATAATATATATATACATATACATATATATATATTATAATCTGTAAATAAAATTGTCTCCGGCTTAATGAGAGAGTTAAGTTGTTTGTTACTGTTGGCCGACAAACAACAGATCATTTGGGCTGTCTTCTCCTCGAGGAGGGGAGGGAGAGGGGGGAGACACTTTCGGTAAGTGAATTACGTTTCACTTTCTGCGTACTTTATATGACCTACTCAACTGAGAGATGTGCGTACTACGTCACTAAAAAAAAAGGTTGGAAAGTGAGTGAAGAAGGGCCGAGCATGTGGTCTGTTTATTTAAAAGACCAATTGTGTGGGTGTGGTGACCTGTTGTGTTTTTTGTTTCTTTCTTTCTTTCTTCGTTCGTCTGTTTGGTTTTTTCGTGTGGGATGTTTATTTTATTTTATTTTATTTTATTTTTTGTGACCTACTATAAATGCGACCTTGAGTTTTTTTTTATTATCTCTGTTTGTTTTTTAAACTAATTAAAAAATCCCTAAGACTAAAAAAAATGATGTCATTTTTTATCATTATTGGGGAACGAGGGTGGATGAAAATAGAAATATGTGTGAACTCACCCGTCTGTAAAATGTATATTCAAGCGTAGACACTATACAGTTAAAAATGCATATATATGTTACATGTATGTTACTCTCTGTCAAAAACGCATTCCTAAGAAGAGGTACCTGTTAAGACGGGTGCGTTTGTAAAATCTTTAAAAAAATGTTTTTTTAAGAGACGTGGAACTACGTTAAATGTCAAATATTTGTTTTAAACAGTAAACATAAACAAACACCAGGCAAAAAAATCTTGTAAAATCAATTATATGTCCACTGTAAAAATAAAATTTTTAAAAAAATTTTAAATCTTTTTTAAATTAAAAAATTAAATCTACAAAAAATCTACAAAAAAATTTTTTTTTTACAAAAAAGTTAATCTACAAAAATGATTTTTTTACAAAAAAATCAACAAAAATAAATCTAAAAAAAAAATGTTTTTCATAAATCTACAAAAATAAATAAATAAATATAAGTACTTTAATCGTCCACCAGAAATTCAATGTCGATTTTTCGGAATATATCGGTAAAATAAGGGAGACCACTCCGACTTCACACAGGAGCTAATTACCCTGAAACAAGAGATACATTTAGTAGCACGAATAAAACAATCAAGTAGTAGGATGACCAATAAAGAAATATGAAATGTTTCGGAACATGTTGGTAAAATGTAAGAATGTACAAATTCACACACCTGCTAAAGCAACGTTTTTGTAAAAAAAAAAAGAAGAAATATTCCCTAAAAATCGGTTAATTATCGGATTTTGATTTTAAAAAATTTTAAAATCGGGTACTAATGTACAATAGCGCGCAAGAGGTAATATCATTATATTACGTATAAAAGGCATTGCATTTCACGGAAATACCCGAAACCTTGGAGACGCTAGGATTAAGAGTTAGGGTGGATGTTAGAATTATTTTTAGGGTCAGTGTTAGAGTTAGGCAACTTCGGGAATTTCCGTAATCTAATGCTAATGTAAAGTGATAACAGATTAGATCTGTTTTAAAAGACATTTTAGATAGCTACTGGCAAAATGAGACTAAAATGCGTTTTTGACAAAATGACTTTAGCCCCCACCCCTATAGAAAATAATTTACCAAAAATCAGGAAATTATCAGATTTTAATGGAATTTTCAGTGTTTATTTATCAATGAATGATCTTTATAATGCATTATTTATTTTATTTCAAAACTTTCTCATTTTTTTCAGGTCACTTATTTTTTAAACCCCCCCCCCCTTATGTTGGGGGCGTAACATTTTTGCGAGTTGGTCATTTTCGATACTAATTACAGTATAAATAATGAGATAAAAGACCGAACTTATGAATAGAAACAAAAAAAAAAATTTTTACGGTGGCTTTTCTATGAGAAAATAAGTACCGAAAATTGAAAAATAAAATGTAAAAAAATAATAAATAATTCATTTTTTGGAGATTTCTTTTTTACTCATTTCGATAATTATTTAATTGGCTATTATCTTATAAAAGAAAAAATTATACATCGATATTTTTTATGCTTAAAAGGAGGGGGGGTACATTTTCAATAGAGTTTTTCTTCAAAACTTATTACTTTATGTGTCTAAAATAAGGTTTGCATTAAATAGATATTTATTTCTAGAATCTAAAAATAGAACATTTTAAACTTAACATCAGTCTTTCCACATTTTAAATGAATTTTATATATTAATTTTTCATAGCAAAAATACTTAATTAAAGTTTTGAAATAAAATAACTGATGCATTATAAAATTCATTAATTGATAAATCAATACTGAAAATTTCATTAAAATCGGATAATTACCTGATTTTTGGTATTTTTTTTTTTTTTTTTTTTTTTTGCAATCGCGAATGTTACATTAAAATTGTAAACAAGCGCGTAAAACCATTGAAAATAGACAGAATGGCGGATCGCGTCGAAATTGACCACAACAAATCGTTTTAAATCTATTAAAAATAAACTGCATATGTAATGATATTTTTCTTTTTTTTTTTTTTTTAATGATGGCTATTATGTTACTACTTATCGATTTAGACAAAGTTTGACCTTAAATAATAGATTTAATTATTTTTAATTTGCTTTTAAAATTCGTAGCAGACGACAAAAATGCCAGTCCCTACGTTAATTCATTCAGAAGTTGTTTTTTTTATGTTGTATTGATTTAATGTTGTTGCGTATGGATTCAGTTATACAGTATTTTTTTACTGAAGAACTGCAAAAGTGGACTCCACTAATATCTGTCCGGTAGACTGTGGTAAAAATTTACGCTCCTGAATTCACAGTTTACTGACAATTTTTCCACAAATTTCTGAAGTTTTTTGTGGGGGGGGTTATGCCCCCCCCCCCAATCATTTCTATAGTTTCACTCGGTTTAGCTCAGTCGGTAGAGCGTCCGACTAGGAACCACAAGGTTTCTGGTTCGATACCGGCCCTCACCAACTCAGCGTATGAGTAGCACAGGGATCTGTGCGGTAAAGAAGTTGGTGGTGGGTGTGGCGATTCACCTCAGACGCAAAAACAATCTCCTTGGTCTAGCGCTAGTGAAAAGGGATAGACTCCCTCGCTGTCTGGCTGATACCGATTTTTGGCCACACCGACGACTTTAATGAAGCTGCAGATAAATTATTTTTTTACATGTTTTAGGGGCTGGTTTAGCTCAGCCGGTAGAGCGTCCGCATAGGAATCGCTAGGTTTCTGGTTCGATACCGGTCCCCGCCAACTCGGTGCATGAGTAGCACAGATTGGGTAATCTGATCTGTGCAGTAAAGTGGGGACCTAACGGTAGGTGTGGCGCTCCACCTCAGCAAAAACAATCTCCCTGATCTAGTGCTAGTGAAAAGGAGATAGACTCCTTCGCTATCCGGCTTATACTGAGAATAGGCCACCTGTTCAATACTTAGATGGGTGACCATTTAGGCAAAAAGCAAGTGTTGTAATTATAATACTATGCATTGGGCATGCATATGTGGCTGCACAGTAGGTGGATATATATATATAATTCTAGGTAGTTATGATACATAGGTAGTAAGTCAAACCACATATATGTGTATGTATGTGGTAGACCTAATAAGTAGTAGTAAAACCCATATATAAGATAAGTATATATGTGGTATTCAAGTAGATCATGTGTGTGTATGTATATATAGATATATATGTGCGTGTATATACATACATGTGTATGTGTAGGTAGGTCAACTAAATCTTAAAAATGATAATAAGAATTTAGGCTAGATAAAAAGGAGTGATAGTGAGCAGTTAATGTTAGAAGCAGACAACATATCTGGTCCTTTGGCAATTAACAGTTGACCAGTTGTTCAGATGGGTCATAAAACACCACCAGGGTGGTCTGTTAGAACAAAGGATTTTCAAATCTCGGAGGATGAGATTTGGACGAGATTTGATAGTGAGAATTGGGATTCTGGGAGATTCAAAAAGTTTTAGTCAGTTAGTCTTGGGACAGCGGAGAGAGCAGTTAGTTTTTGGACACCGCAGAGGACAGGAGCTGCCCACTAGAAGCCAATTTTAGCAGAGGTCCCCAAAAGGAACGGGGGGTGACCCCCCTCTCGACAACCATGGGAGATAGCAGCAGATAGATGCAAGTTATATACCTCCCTGCCTTTTCTAATGTTCACCTTACATTGTCTTGTCTTGTTGTTGTTTTATTTCCCTTATGACACATGGGTGCGTTCGAGACACGGCATTGGGGTTGTGAGACGATAGATACGGCCAGTGACAGAAGTGACAGAGATGATCCGGACAGACTGCTATTGATCATCAATATTCTCTCCGGACGTCCTGTACGTAACGATCCAGAGTATCGATCTGGGAGACTGCTATTGACTGTGATCGATATTCTCCCAGACGATTTGGACGAGAGCGGTGGAAATGATGGCGACGCGACACCCATGTTGTCATATTGTAACGTAGCCGTTCGTCACAGTACCCAATAGATATATTTGTTACGTACTTTCTTACTGCTTCTTACTCTGGTCTTCTATTCTTCCGACCGTCTTCTGATCATCTAGTCTTCTGTCTTCTAATGGTCGGGTATATCTTCTACAGGTCTCGTCTGGTCTTTCTTATCTGGGGATTCCGTGTCTGGTTCTGCTGGGGATCATTTCTTATCAGAAGCCTTGTGTCATTGTTAGCTTTTAGTAATAACAACAAGACTTCGATTTACCTTTGATGTTATTTTATTCCGGATCCCCAGGCCAGACAACTGCGCAGTCAGCTCACATCTTCCTAGCTTCGCTTCTAACTTCTAACTGTCTCTGCAACTGACTAACTCTAACTCTCTCTGCAACTGACTAAGTTGCTTACCTTAAACCGGAAGGGGGGGGGCTTTCTATCGGGGTTCCGTTTCCACGATTCTATCCCAGAAAGCAAGGTGAGAGTGAGGTCAAGCATTGTCACTCACTCTCAAGGCCATCAGCTGCACTGATCGCCATAAGGATTTCTATACTACCTTAAAAAGTAATAGGGATCCAATTAATATGTAACATCCCTCATAATCATACATTTTAAATTCATAATTAATTATGAATTTACTTTTTACTTGCCTCTCCATTTTGAGGCTCTACCGTATTCTGGTACTTTCTAGATTACTTCGAATTCTATTCTCTCTTTCTGCGCGGTTGTCTGGTTCCCCCCATGCATACATCAATTTTACATGATAACAAGTTTTCAACAAAAAACAACACTGCAGGGCCATTTACAATATCCTGACAAAAATCAAAACACAACTGGACCAACGTCTTGGTCCCAAAATCCTGGTCACAAACCAACGTGACCCTGGTCACTCCAGCAATACATTCGCCTGGATTCTAATGACCAATTCACCAGTTTTCCGCTCCACAGGTCACTTACCTGGAGACTGGGAAGGCAATTTACATCAAAAATACAATGATACCGAAAAAAGATTCAAAAACATTGCACACATGGTCCCTACAATACATTAAACATCACATGCATGGAGAAAACAACAACAATTTTATCGCGCAACAATAAAAAATCTACAACGGCTATGCGTTACTCATAAGTTCTTAATATAGGATACACGACACAACACACCAATACCATTAAGTATTTTAAATTTTCTTCACAAAAAATATATTACTGTGCCAAATAGTTTCACTTTGAGGGAAAACTGTTTTATCCTGATTCCACACTCGGTCACTGCCAGTGGCTTACAAATTCTCCAGGAACCCTCCAACACAAAAAGTAGGTACTTGTCTGTTCTTAACATATAATTATTCATTGACCATGCTATCCGTATCCAGACTCGAGACATCCCTCTCAGCCAAAACGTTCTGGAGACCATTCCAAAATCATAATTCCCCCCAAAAATTCAATCCACATAAAACAGGGGCGGCCTCTTCGCCTTTCTTCTTATTCTGCTCTCCAGAACCCCTAACATTCCGAATCCGTCGGAATAATAAAACCCAAAAAGCGCGGATTAACCTTCCGTAACTACGGTAACCACATGGGACGCTCATCAGGGAATCTCAATACGTGAAATGGTGGGCCCTCGATAGACCACTTTCATTACCATATCTCCACCGATTCCCAAAACACCGGAAAAAATTTCTCCAAATAGTCAGGCATGAGTTCAGAACTCGATCCATACTACAGCAAGGTCACAAAATTCACTAATAAAAATTTTCAAAACTATCAATAAAAATTTGGCACTCATAAATCTCACTAAAATCAACTTTTTAACTATGTCAAACTTTCGGAAAAAATTCAAAAACCGAATTATACCACTGGTCACTGACAAAAAATGCAAAGTACAAAGTCAATTATTAATTTCCTTCTTTTAAAATATTGTCAATCAGCCTCCAAGGCTTTTCTCACGAAATCAAACCAAAGTTTTTTTTTTTTCAAAAATCACCAGTGTCAAAATCCACAATTCATCAACATTAAAATTACTAAGTTACTTTTTTTCAACAATCTCTGATTAAATTTAAATCTGACTTTTTTTTCTAAAAATTTTAACATTCAAAATGGCCGACATGTGGGGAAAATTACCCGCTTGACTCAAAAAAACATTCATTTCAAAGATGGCGGCCATGTCTACGTGACTGGTTATTCAAAAAAAAATTTTCCATTCATCCTTCAGCCAATGAGAGACAAGGAGGGGGGGGTAAGTTGGTTCTTTTCACAAAATCAACCCCAAAGGATTTTACAATTATACGCCATTTTATTTTTCCTCCAAAATTCAAATAATTCACCAGCTTCTTAAAATTATCCAATTAATCAGGGTAACAAACCTTAGTACTTCTAAAATTCAAACTAAAAAAATAGGCACTTGCTCTTTCTGGAGTTTATTCATTTATCCGTTTATCTACGAAAAATTCTTAATCTCTCAAATCACAATTTATGTCTTCACCCCACAACCTGAGTTAATCAAAGACATCAATCAAAGATCAAAAATTTGAAGAAATCGACCACAATCGTATTCCCAGAAAATAAAAAATATATACATATATACATCGTGCTGAGCAGAGTAAACACGAAAAACCTCTTGGAGCAGGGCACCACCATTTATCTCTTATTCTGACATATTCAAAACTCCAAAAAGCACAGGAAAATGCAGGCTTCCACGCCTTTCGAAAAACCATCGAATTGCCTAATTAGGACATTTTCCAAAAACAGGATCTCTGGAATTGGTGAGTCCTTCTGTAAAGACCACTTTATTACCGTGAGTCCAAAAAGATCCAAAAACATACAACTTAGGCAAATCTCCAATAATTGACCCAAAATCAGACCTTCAATCCGAATGAAAAACAGCATTGTGATTTAACATAAAAAAAATTACATTCTCAACTAAAAGTTTCAAAATTACTTCTTTAAAAATTAACTTTTTCCTTGCACGGGTAAAAACTCACTAGAATTATAAAATTATTTAAATCCATCAAACATTATGAGTACAATTGACATAAATATCATCATCACATCACAATGAATAATCACAAAAAAAAATCCAGCTTCAATTGGAAAAAATCAAAAAAGGAAAAATTCCAAAATGGCGACTGAAAAAAAATTTTTTTTTTCAAATTCACCACGTGTTCCACTGGTCAAAAAAAATCTTCCCTGGTGGGGGGGGGGGTTGTCGTCGTTGGTGCACATGAATTCTGCAACAATTACTGCTGGCTTGAATGCAACAATTACCCTCGGGGGGGGGGACACATCCGTTGTCTCTCTCTCTACCTCTGGCACATACATTCAGTATCTCCCACTCTCTCACTGCCCGGAGGGGGAATGTATCCTCCTAGTGTCCTTCTCTCTCTTTTTTCTCGATAGCATACACTCTCTTTTTTTTTCTTTTTTTTTTATCTTCAAAACAATTCAAAACTATGACAAATTCAATCATACAGCAACATTTTTTTTTCTTTCTGTCTTTCCTCACAAAATTTCAACTTATACATATCAAAACAAAATATCCCTTTCTCTTTTTCTCTTTCTTTGTCATATACACTCTGTCTCTCCCTTTTTTTTCATAGTATACAAACTGTCTCCCCTTTCTCTATATTTTAAACAATTTAAACAATCTATTAGCATTTTTGATAACTTTTTTTTTAAAACAATCTAAAAATTTATGCAACAATAATTAATTGTCTCTTTCTTCTTCTTTTTCTTAAAACAATATATCTCCTTCTTTCCTCCAGTCAAGTCTTTAAGTCGGATTTCTTTTTCTCTCTCTGAAAGTACTTAAAACAATGTCCCTTTTGTCTTCTTTTTTTCTTTCTTTTCAACATTCTATCTTAACTTCAATTTTTTTTTTTTTTGTGGCAAATCTAGATAGATCTTTGAATATTAGTTCACTCTTTTTTTTCTATTGTCTTTTTCTATAGTCTGTTTCTAAAAACAATGTGTGTGTGTGTGTGTGTGCGTTCGTTACTTACGTTTTCTTTTTAAGTTCTATCACGTTTTTTTTTTTCTTCTTCTTTCTTTTTCCTTTGCTTCATTTTTCTGCCTTTATTTTCTTCTCTGTCTAGTGGCACGTTGTCCAGGTTCGAATCTGATCACGTCTTGATGGCGTGACTGGTCTCAAGGCACCAAATCGATATATGTAACGTAGCCGTTCGTCACAGTACCCAATAGATATATTTGTTACGTACTTTCTTACTGCTTCTTACTCTGGTCTTCTATTCTTCCGACCGTCTTCTGATCATCTAGTCTTCTGTCTTCTAATGGTCGGGTATATCTTCTACAGGTCTCGTCTGGTCTTTCTTATCTGGGGATTCCGTGTCTGGTTCTGCTGGGGATCATTTCTTATCAGAAGCCTTGTGTCATTGTTAGCTTTTAGTAATAACAACAAGACTTCGATTTACCTTTGATGTTATTTTATTCCGGATCCCCAGGCCAGACAACTGCGCAGTCAGCTCACATCTTCCTAGCTTCGCTTCTAACTTCTAACTGTCTCTGCAACTGACTAACTCTAACTCTCTCTGCAACTGACTAAGTTGCTTACCTTAAACCGGAAGGGGGGGCTTTCTATCGGGGTTCCGTTCCCACGATTCTATCCCCAGAAAGCAAGGTGAGAGTGAGGTCAAGCATTGTCACTCACTCTCAAGGCCATCAGCTGCACTGATCGCCATAAGGATTTCTATACTACCTTAAAAAGTAATAGGGATCCAATTAATATGTAACAATATAATCAACCTGGTATCAAAATGACTCGATTCAGCATTAAAATAACCCGAAAGGGTTTAATACCGTAAAAACAACCAACCGTTTCACACGAGGTCACTGAAGTTAAGCTGCGATTAGCCTGTTCAATATTTAACTTGGATGACCACTTAAGCAACAACAAGTACTGTAGACAACTCGAGTCCTTTGTTTATAAAAATGGTTGATTCGGCATTAAATAACCCGGAAAGGGTTGATATGCCGTAAAACAATAACAACCAATCAAATAATCTGGAAATTGTTTTTATCTTCTTTTTCTTTCTTTCTTTCTTTCTTTGTTCTTTCCTTCTTTCCTTCTTTCTTTCTTTCTTTCTTTCTTTCTTTCTTTCCTTTTTCTTTCTTTCTTTTTCTTTCTTTCTTTCTTTCCTTTTTCTTTTTCTTTCCTTCCTGAGAAAATCCCAAAAGTTAAGCATTTTTGTAAAGAATCAAAATTCAAAATGTTGAAAACTGGAAAGCCTAATTTATCGGAAATCCGATAGTGAATTATCTTCCCCTGCCGCTAGAGGGCGGATAGCCAACATACGATGTTGGCGCCAGAATCAAAACCTTCAAACTTATCAGGGAGCAGTTACCGAGGAGAGACGCTAACATAAGCACTCCCACCACCAAACTTTCTAAGGCATTGTGACAGCAAACTTTCTAAGGCTGTCACAATAGCATACTACTTGAAAGCTGAGAAACTAAATTCCCATCAAAAGGGCACAACCGACCAGACGAAGCGTCTTAACAGAATTACAAAACCAGCGAGTAGAACAACTTTCTAGCGCAGTTCACCAAGAACTTTTTATTGCACCACTCAGATAAGTATCGTAGCAAATGCCATTAAAATTTGCAACAATTCTGTACTTTTTGATAATACATGTGTCTGCATTTTATATTCGTGTTTGTTTCCTTCTTTCGTCCGAACAATAACCACTACCGGAGAATAAGGGCTCCGACGAAACCCTGTAAATACTCTTAAACTTGAAGCTGGTGGTCCATCCCTGGGATTGTCATGTTTAACTATTATTGATAAGAGATGGAATCATATTATAGGATAGGTTAGTAGTCGATTCTCAGTTACTCATAGGAGACCACATCCCAAAAATGGACAAAAACCGGAAAATGATATTGAGATTTTGCCAAATTTAGGGGGGGGGGAGTAGCGGAGGGACTGTGGGGATTAAAATAAAATAAAAAAATAGATAAATAATAACAATCTTCCATGGGCCCTCAGACAGAAAGAACACACTTCCTACCACCAAGATACTCCAGGCCATTCGGAGTTGCGCCACAACTGAGATCAGACACTATTACTGGACGGGAAGAAATACCCCCACCCCCACCCCCCACGTGTTGGCTATGACCCATGAATAAAACCTAAATCCTAAAACTACCGCTTGTCTTTGTCTCTTCCTTTTTCTTTCCTTGCATTCCTTTTCAACTCGACCACCAAATAAGAGGGGGTTATAAAGAAAACATGTGAACACGCACCAGAAATAACCAGCGACCTTAAACTAAAATTAAAATTATCAACACCCCACAGAACAACACCCAAAAATGGACAAAAATCAGAAAAACCGGAAAAATAATAAAATATTGAGATTTTGCCAAATTTAAGGGGGGGGTGTAGAGTAGCGGGGACTCGTGGTGTAGTAAGGGGTTCCTCATACCGTAGTGACTAAAGTATTGGACTGCAACATCGTAGCAAGCGAGTCAAAACTCCAGCCATGCTATTTCATCCACTTTCGGACTAATACAATTTTTGAAAAGCATAAACCCCCTAATCCCTGCAGCTATGGGTTAAATAATACTACTACTGTTCTTCTACAAGGATGACTTTTGCATAACCCACGAAGTTTGATGCGCCATTACACAAAGAAACCAAACCACATTTAGGCTGTCTCAAATCCAAAAAAATGTTCCGTTTCTTAATTTGTTCTTTCATAAATAGATAGATGCACAAATATGCGTAGGAATTACATTCCTTACTTTCTACGGTTCTTTCGGTAGGTGCTAGGTGGCGTAGCGAGCAATCTTATAAAACCAGTGTTAAGTATCTGGCCGCCATCCTTGGCCAATTGTAAAAGAACTTAAAGTAAATAAGTAAGTAAGTCCAGAGTTATAGCAATCCTTCGGTAAGTCAATAAGTCCTGTGGTATAGTATCCTTTGGTAAGTCAATAAGTCCTGTGGTATAGTATCCTTTAGTAAGTCAATAAGTCCTGTGGTATAGTATCCTTTAGGTCCGACGTCCAAGAAGATCCAAGTAGCAGTGAGCTAAGATTAGAATCAGCCAGTATAAATACAACCGCAGCAGTAGAGGACTGCCAGTGATTGGACAACAAGGCTGGTCACATGGTAGTCGGCGAGTCTATATTTAGAAGTAGCCGTTTGGCACACGCCTTATATACACAAAAATTCCAACAAAAGTTGCCAATGTTAAATTCTCTTTCACCTTCTAGCCTCGACAAAGATAACAGCGTATCTCCTGTCTACAAGACCTGGTGTTTCTCGTACCAAGCAACCTCGTGCCACACAGCACTCGAGAACATGCTCAACATGTAAGTATACATTCTCCTTCCTACTAACTATATAATAAAGACTCTTTTCCTATTAGGACATTTCCTTCATACAGCTCTCTATATTAATCATGTCATATTTGTATTCATTCTTCTTAGTTTGCTCAGCAAAAATTATTCTTGGTAATTCGTTATGAATTATTTTTGCATATGACAAAAAATGTAAGCAACGAGTCGTGGTATCCAAAACCGACAAACATACGAAGACAACCTTTACAAAATGTTTAACGTCTAATTTGTAAACAAAATTGTTCTTGCTGAATCGCCGTGAATTGTTTTGAGGTTTATATCCACACGAGAATATATGATACTATAGATAGGCTTATACTACAAAGTGTCCGGGTTTGTTCCATCTCAACAAAAAATGTTAGCAGCTAGTTGTGGTTTCCAAAACGATAAACTAACAGAAATAAAGTTAACAAGTAATAACGTTACAAATATGACTGTAATGTGAAGGAAAGGTACAAGGCAATTATAAGATATATAACTGGGTTAACAGTTTATTGTGGGTTAGTAATAATGTGTTAGAGTATACAATTCTTATGTAAATGTCTTTGAGAGCTGTGTAAATGTCTTTAAGAGTTGCCAGAGGATTTCTCCTGGCGGGGATATATTTTTATGTAATACAAGGAGTTTCAAATACACTTATCTTAGTTGTATAGGTCTTTGCAATGTTTCTGAGTTGTCTGGTAAAGTTGTTGTGGTTCTATTCTTCTGCTAGTGCCAGCTAGTTCTGTACCCTTTGCCTGTCAGGCCTGTTCTGCTGAGTCAGGGTTCTATCCTCTGCCCCCTATTGTCCGAACTTCCGGGTCCGGGCAGATAATCCAATTTCCGATAAAACATACTAGACAACTTTCAGTCGCCGATACGCATAACGAGTCCGCTATAGACGAGACGAGATGCAGCAGAAACTCATAGACGTATATAAAGACACCAAGACATGTGACCTGGAAAGACACGCCCCTCAATCCAAGAAAAGACAATTATCTTTTGTCCCCCTCCGGTAGAGCAACCGGATCCGAACCACAAGGTTCCGGGCTCAATTATATTTTGTTTTATCTCTATTAATAATGGAGATTCGTTATCTATCTGTCTGTAACCGAAACTACCTCACTGCTTACGTCACAATATCCAAAATCGTTAATACATAGAATAAAGAACAATCCTGTATATTTTTATTTATCTTTTTTATATATTCAGTATTAATAAAATAAATAAAAGCTGTTCCTTATCATTCAACATTTGAATCCTTTCCATTGTAATTATGAAAACTTAAATAAATAAATTAATCAAAAAGTTATATCATTATTCTAAATGGAAGAGAATATTTGCGAAATTTGTAATCAGTTTCACACACACACACACACACACACACACCACACACACATATATATATATATATATATATATATATATATATATATATATATATAATTTTCAAAGAAAGAAAAAACTTAACAAACCGTCATTCCGTAATAAATTTATTTCGACCAAAAGCTCAAAAGGCTTTTAAAAATTTTTACAAAATTTTTTTTTAAATCCTTGAGAGACTGGCCTCTTCGGAGGGAGTTGAGCTTTCGGTCGAAATAAGTTTATTACGGAATGACGGTTTGTTAAGTTTTTTCTTTCTTTGAAAATTAAATATTGCTCTGTATTTAATCAAATTTATTGATTATTATACATTGAGCTCTCTTTAGGGATTCATAAAAATCCTTGTATGAATATATGTTTGCACCTACAGGAGCATAGAGTATGGCTATACAGTGAGATTTTGAGGATCCCTGGTGGAATCATACCTTACTACCAGTCATTTGGATACCTTGCACACACACACACACACACACACACACACACACACATATATATATATATATATATATATATATATATATATATTACTCTCGCCCTTATTTCAGTAACAAAAAGTTTACAAATAAATAACTACCTACGTTTTTGTGTAAAATGTATGTGCAATAATTATTTAATTAATAATTAATAAATGCACGCAACATTTTATTTGTGGGGAACAGGACTAAGTGTCCATTTCAAATTGTTTTATTTTTTAAAAACTCCTTTAATAAATTTGATGATTTTACTTACTTAAGATACAAACCCTCTGATATTGAATTTTTAACTTCTACCCCGTCAGGCAATATCTTTCAAAAATTAATTCTTACACCGCCCAGAAGGCGTTTTTTTTTTAAATTTTATTTTTATCCTATTTTTTTTTTTTTTTTTTTTTTTTTTAGCTAGTACATTTGATTTATACTAATTGTATGAGATATGGAAAAAAATAGGTCATAAACACTCATTTTATCAAACAAGTCTTACGAACCCGGAAGTCATTTGAGTTTAGGATTGTACGTGATTCTACGTGATTCTACGAGAATTATTAGTGTGTGAGTATTATGATTGCGTTTTAATATGAATTGCAATCTGAGTTTGAGTTGGGGTTTTTTTTAAGCATTACAATGGATAATTTGGTTAAATCGAACTTAACGGACCTAAATTCCACCATCGTATGTCACCCCGCCGAAAGAAAAAAAAATACAAAAAATCAGGGAAATAACCGAATTTAATGAAATTTTCAGTGTTGAGGCGTAACACAGATTCTCAAAGATACGTGGTTCCAAGTTAACTGACCTGAAAAAAATGTAAAAGTTTTTAAATAAAATAACTGCATTATATCTTTTATTCATTAATACATCAACCCTGAAAATTTGGTATTTTTTCTTTCGGCAGGATGACATACGATGGTGGAATTTAGGTCCGTTAAATTCAATTTAACCGATAAATAATAGTATCGGAATTAATATCGTGTTGGGATGAAGAGATTATTAGTGTTGGTGGTATTTTCTCTTACTTGCTACGGTTTCCCGTTAGGTGGCGTTGCGACCGGTAGTATTTAAAGGCAGTGCGACCAAAATCAAATTCTCTTTCTCTTAGACTCTCCAGCCGACAGAGCTAACACACAAGTTATGTTTCTATCCTGTAAGACTGGAGTGGGCTTGGTCCCTCCATTTACAGGCATTTCGTGTACCAGTTACACGAGCCCCTTTTAGACTCTATGGTTTCTCAGAGGCTCCACGCACCAGTTGCGTCTTTTCGCGTACTTGTTACGCGATTTTTTTTCTTCATAGTAAGTGAGAACATTTGGGAAATATGGGTTACCTTCCCCCTTAATCGGGACCAGAAGTAAGGGACTGGAAGAGTGGGGGATGGAGACCCTAGAAATCTTCAGAACGGTTGAAGCACGCGACAGGGTCGGACGTGAGCAGAGCAGCACTGCTACTCGAACAAGTCTGATGTCCAGGGTAGAACCAGACAAGAACAGCAGTCACGAGAACCAGCGCTGACTCCCAGAGCCAACACGAAACAGACAATAACGAGCCCACTACAAATATATTTCACCCTTGAAAACTCAAACATAAGTACATGACTTGTTACTTTATATATATATATATATATATATATATATATATATATATATATATATATATATATATATTGTGACTCAAAGGCCGCTAAGCTATAAACTTTAGCAAACACTTGCTCCGAACGTATAAAGTATTATCCCGTTGGGTCAGTAAAATGGTAATTCCTGTGTATAGAGTGGGCGAGGGAGAGGCTCTCTGTGATTGGATATACCAATCACGTGATGAGCCCAGAAGTTTAGGTGCAAAATACAAAATCCTCACAAACAGATTCCACCAGCAGTTCCAGGAGACAGTGACATGAAAATCTCTCCGAGAGAGACAACCCTAAGATACCAGATATCTTCTTCAACACGCCGGTAAGTCCCTTAAACTCAACTTTATACACAGGAAGGACTTTATATTGTTATTCATTGTTTCATGTGCTTGTTAATAAATTGTTAGTATAAGACGTCCACAGAATGTTAACTCTGGTTCTTATAAAACATTGGGTTACTTAAAGGATAAGTACCCAATGCGGAATACTTCAGTTAGGAAAACAACAAACGCGTTAGTTACATTTATATAACTTTATTATAACATATTAGGGGAACAAAGTTCCCCAGGCTATTTAATGTCACAAATGTCCAAACATACACAATAGTGTTAATAGACAAAGTGGTAACCACTTACTGTAAGTAGAGGCTGTGGCGTCTGGTATGCACCATAGGTGTCTGCTGAAGAGAGATGACAAGCACGTCCAGGCTTGTTCAGTGGCATCGGAAGAAGAGGGTTCTCTCGTCGGGTTCCTGTGTCACTTGACCAAAATAGGGTCTCCTGACACAGGAGATTCACCAAAACCCTCAGACAAGGGAGACTGCCCTTAAATTAGAAATAAACGAAGTATTAATTCATTTATTTGTTGCTGTTAGCCTTAGAATTAAATGCTATACTAACACAATAACCCCATTTTATACATACATATTTGTCTTGTCTTCCTTCTTTTCCCATGACAGAGTTATTTCTGTTAAATATTTATATTCCATTTCGTAGTCTCAATACTATCTACAAAGATTTTTTTCCTTGGACACTCATCTATCCTGTTTTGTTTTGTATTGTTTCTGTTAGAATTTCATTTAGACATTAAAGTCTATTTGTTATTACTTTTGTCCGGACTTGTTCAATATTTATGTTTATACCGTGTTTGAGGAAATGATAGACACTAACTATCAGTAATTTCCACAATAGGTTTGGTGGTTAGACCTTGTAAAGATAAATAACCTCTATCTCTGTAAATATATAAATGGAACATGTAAATAAGAAAAGGTAATATTTAGACAGCTGACTACTTAAAAACAACAGGTGATGTTAGTAACCTGCAGCCTGTGTGTAAGACTAAGAAAAGCTTAATAAATCCCAAGAATTGGTGAATGGGCTGGAACGGTGATCCACTGGGAATTGTGCAAGAAACTAAAGTTTGACAATAGACACAAACCAGAATCCGTTCTTGATAATGAAGCACATAGATTTCTCTGGGACTTTGAGATACAGATGGATCACCTTATCCCAGCCAGAAGACAAGACCTAGTATTGATTAACAAGAAAAAAAGAACTTGCTAACTGATAGATGTTGCAGTCCCAGCAGATCACAGGGTGAAGATGAAAGGAAACGAGGGAAGTTTAGAAATCTTTGAAAAATAATAAGCCTAACTGTTATGTATTTCGGTGAAAAAAAAATTAGTTTAATAAATTTTGGGTGTTTACACACACACACACACACACACACACATATATATATATATATATATATATATATATATATATATATATATATATATATATCTTTGAAATGAAGGAAAACTTAGCACCTTTATTCCATAATGAATTTATTTCGACCAAAATTGGGGCCTTTATAAATCTAAGTTGATTTAATATAGTACCAAGTTTTGGATACCTCTCATATATATATATATATATATATATATATATATATATATATATATATATATATTAGTTTAATGCTTCAAAAAATATTTCATAAGAATGAAAAAAAGTTTTTCCATTAGCGATTTCTCATAAAAATGTATTTTTTTTCTCTTGAGAGACGCCCTTTAGAAAATATATATATATATATATATATATATATATATATATATATATATAGAGAGAGAGAGAGAGAGAGAGAGAGAGAGAGAGAGAGAGAGAGAGGGTCTGACAAAATGATCTATCAGGTTTGGAACATAAATAAAAATGTAACATGGATCCTATTCAAAATTTTATTTCATAGTAAGAAAACACTATTTGCTATTTTATATAAATTATATCATCGAAATGTTTGCCCTCAGGAGCTATACACTCCAGAAGCCTCACCCTGAAGTTGTGCAATCCTCGTCTAGTCATTTCCTCTGGTATTGCTGCTATTTCATGACAAATAAAAAAATATTTCAGTTTATTAAAGACTTAAACCTTTTGTTATCCCCAGAGGAAGTAATCACAAGGGCTATCCCCTAGTGTCAACCTCCTCGCCTCTATTAGCGTCTGTGTGGCGTCAACTTTTGTTACGATTCTGGTCTCCTATTGGTAAATCCACTGGTAGAAAAGGGTGTAGTCTCAGTAGTAGAAAGTACAGCCGTTGTCCTTGAAATATGTAGAGATTAAACAAATACGAAAATAAAAATAAAATTTAAAAAAAAACTCCCATGGGGCCTTGACCGGAAGGACCCCTCTGCGCATGTCCGACAAAAAGGACTGACTCTCTACCTCCAAAATGATACCTCGGCCATTCGAACTGAGGTTGCAACTGAGTGTGCTCCTTTCCTAGCCAGGGGGCATGTTCCCTCACTGCAGACGACTATGCCCCGTTCAATAAAGTCGTAAAACTACCTCTTGCCTTTATCTCGTTCCTTTTCGTTCCTTAAATTCCATTTCAACTGACCAGCCCACAAGAATTAAGAACCAGTTTTATTGGGGACAAGATAGTAGTACCAACGAACATAACTTAGCCCCATAAACCCTAGGTAGAATAAGTGTACTTGTAGCAGAGAATCCAGTTGTAGTCCTTCTGGTATTAATTCCATTTAGCAACTGATTTCAGGACAACTACCAACGTCCTTAAATGCATTAATAATAAATTAAGGGAATATTATACACAACTACCATTTTTATGCTGACTGGAGAGACGGGTTTTCGGAAGGCCTAGTCCACTGCTAGCCCAGGGGTAGCTATATCTTTACCAGTTCACCCCTATATTAAATTTAATTTTAACATAGTTAAATGTAGAATGATAGGGACGGACGGGTCAGTTGTTGACTTAATTGCTAATTACGACTAATTAAAACTAATTAAACTGATTTTTTTTTCAAACATTAAGTAGTCCTAAAACCAAGGAATATTTGAGTATAAATATTGTGTCCTTAACATAAATAGAAAAAAAAGCCTTTAGAAAATGAAAGTTGATAATCTCAGCTATTGTATAATATATATATATATATATATATATATATATATATATATATATATATATATAGTTTACAATACATTTAAAAGTCCGTTTTATCAATTGTTTCGGAACATCACTTATTATCTTGTCCTGACAAATATGCTAGTGTAAGCAAATAAAAGGACTATGATCATGCAGGAGAAATTAAAGAAAATTAACCGTAATTAAAGATTAAATTAAATACATCACATGACCTCAAAATGTCAACTGAATATTTTCGAATGGTTATTTTATGCAAATAAATAAATAAATAAATGAATGAATAAAATCAAAACAAAAAACAAGAACAAAACAAAAACATATATTTACCAACTCCTCCGCACGAGCAGGATGTAATTCAAGGTCATTTTTAAGCGGAGTTTAACAGGTTGAATTCAGAGTTTTCATTCTCCTAGACTGGTTACCAAGCCATGGTTAAAGAGCCCAGTCTACCCTGCTATTTACCCATAACTGGAGGGAAAATTGGATTCATTTCTTTCCCAAGGGTATTAGCGCCATGTGAAATGCCTTTTAAAAAAAGTCCTTTAAATATGTACCAGAAAAAACGTGACAATCATATAGGTGCTAGGACTTGATATGACCAGCTGATTGGGCTTCACTGACCATCTATCTAGCCCAAGTAAAAACTGAATTGGAGTGTTGCTTGTCACAGAACCACTTAGCACTCGAAGTCATAAACTGTTCAGCCACCACAATGACGAGTCTCACACACGGCCATCAGGTATGCCTATAAGCACTGGGACTTGATCCGGCCTCTCCGACTGCTTGTCTTGCCAAAGTAAGGACTGAACTGGAGTGTTGCAAGTCAAAGGACTACTTAGTACAGTGTGATTAAACACCTAAAAACACTCAGTACAGTGTGATTTACTAGAAAAAAACGTGACCCGTTTCTTTTCGGAGTTATAACTCAACACGTACATACCAAACTTTCTTATATATATATATATATATATATATATATATATATATATATATATATATATATATATATATGGTTGGCATCCTTCCGTCTACTAAAGACGATGGCGTAGTCCACTTTTTCTTTTTTTTTTCTTTTTTTTTTTTTCAACTGCGTGAGAGGTTGAGTGGTACAATTTTTGAATAGCAATATCTGGAGTCTCTGGTGCAGTGACTGCGAACACTTCTGGTGGCCAGGCTGGATGCCTTCGTTAGGTCCGTCAATGCGGTGCAGAGTGGCATCCTCTCTCCTGGCACCCCTCCTGCGGTTGGTTGCTCGGAAGCCACACTGTGTCCCTGGATGGGTGCAAGATGCAATGTCTGCAGACGCGCCAGTGAAACACGCGCAAGACTTGTCAAGCTATGCTGAAGTTGCTCCGATTTTTGTTCCTGTATAAAGGGACAATTGTATCGTCCAGCTTGTCCTGGGGGATGTGTCCATGTTCCCAGCAACTGCAGAGTCGTTAGTGTATATATATATATATATATATATATATATATATATATACTAGAAAAAACGTGACACGTTGGATCACCCATTGAGCTCTGTGAAGATAAGTGTGATCAGGAAGAAAGTTAGTTTGCAAAATGAATTGAATTAAGATAAATTAATACGACCGGAGAATAATGAAAAAAAATTAAAATCATTTGGCAAAAATTTGCATTTATATTGGAAAACTGACCCGTCTTATATATAAGCCAGCTGTTAGCTGCTGAAAATTAACATACGAATAAATTCATTTACAACTCACACTCTCCAATCTTTCTCTTTACACTCACAGAGAAAACTAACATATATGAAGAGTAGTTAATCAATATATATAGAGAGAGGGAAAGTGACAGACAGAATGTGAGTAAGCGGCAGGTGAGTTTTTTTATTTAATTGCAAATTACGATTAATTAAAACCAAATAAAATTGATTTTTTTTCAAACATAACTTAATCCTAAAACTAAGGAATATTTTGGAATGTATTTTGTGTCATTAAACTAAATAAGAAAAAAGTATTTAGCAAACAATAACTCATTTATTCAGCTTTAGTATAATAATAGATGGATGGACTTTAAAAGTCCACCGTTGTAACTGGAATGAAAATAATCCTGGAAAAGTTTGATCCACATTGCATTCCGGGAAAGAAGTTGTTTGGATTAAACATATGACTGGTGTAGGGAAATACAGTAAGAACGAATGCTGCTCGCTAGAGACGGTGAAACTAATGGAAGTATTGGCCGCCCCACCGGATGCCGTTTAGTGTAATATCCAGGACAAACTTTTTGGTGCGTGTGGGGTCTCCTCCCCCCACACCAAGAGGATACAATCGGCGTATTGTAACAGGACGAGACGGATGTGGTGTAAATACAGAAAGAATGACTATTGCTCGCTATAAACAGGAAAATGAGGTTCTTACTGATAACTCTCGTCTAGGGGGGAACCAATGAAATCAGTTCATTCATGAAAGTAGCGGTAAAAACGGATCTATGTTTCAGCAATGAAAAAGTAGTCACCAGAATTCCGTCCTCAAGCATTACGGGTCGCTACCCACGGCCAACAGGTGAACCCATTGTTGAGGAAAGTTTTACCCCTCTGCAAAGGTGCAGGCGGTGTATTTTACAGCAATGCTTCTCAAACCTTTGGAAGTTGCGGACCGGTTGAAATTTTTTAGATCGACCCGGTGTATAAAATAAAAGAATTTGTTATCCTTCGAATAAAAATATTTATGCAGGCATGTTAAAATTCGCTTTATTTACCGTATTTGACGGCATATAGGACGCACTTTTTTTCCGAAATTTTGGCTCAAAAAAATGCCCTGCGTCTTATACATCGTAGATGAAGTTTGAGACCTCCCGTAGGCCTAGGCTAATCTTCTCTATGATGCTCACTAACCCAGCTTACGCTCAGTACTTTTACCTAGCCTAAACGCCATGCATCCTTATTTTAGCTATGTTTCTGCTTGTGTAATGCACAGCTAAACTGTTTTCAACAATATATGCTTAAATACACTAAAAACGTTTTTTCCTTGAATCTGACCTGCTGAAATGGGGGGGGTCTTATATGCCGTCAAATATGGTAATACAGAAATATATCATCAATATAAACTAATCCCTCAGCGTAGAGTCAATAGGAACAGTGAGAATGCTTCTTATTTGTCAATTTGATCGATAGAAGAGAGTGCCACTTAGGATTGTTTAGGTAAGTAATGAGGACTTGCACTCAATAGTGTAGAAAATAATATTACCTAAACAGTTACCTCCCTTTGACCATTGCCGGACACACAGTCCATGGGTCTCCTAGCCATCACCTGATAAGAAACCTCATGCGATTGGCTAAGGGCCTTTGTCAGCGACCAATCAGCGCACACGTTACGAGGCTCAGTTTGGCCGCCAATTTCGAGGGTTGATACCTTCAAATCAACCTCTTCCACTATGACTCCCGTCGAGGAACGACGTGTGCTTTTTCCACAGCAAAGACGTTGAGGAACGATGGGACTTTGAAACAGCGCACGGAAGGGCCGTCGACGCGTATCGTCAAACAAACAAACAAAGCTAGCAAGACATTCCTACCTGGACAGATAAGTCACGCAAGCATTATCTTGCAACCCAACCATACTTTTGCACCTACATTTTCAATTATAACACATTTGTAAACACACATATTTGTATCACAAGTTACACATTGTATTGTATATTGTATGTTACATGCTTTCGTTGTCTGATAAATGCATTTCGTTTTATAGGCCTTGTTGTGTTCGTTACCTTTGCCCTGTCTTAGCAGTGTCTTATTTTTTCTATAATAGCTGCCTTTCTCTTTGGAGACCAAGTTGACAGTGCTGAAATTTTCAAAAAGGAAATTAGGTTTCGATAAAACAAAGCAGGCAAAAAGTTGGTAAAACAACCACCATGGAAAAGAGCAGAAAATGAACAAATTTAATATTCTTAGAAATATATTTCCAATTTTAATTTACATGTACGGTTGCCGTACTTCAAAACCATACACATTTTTAAAAATGATGTGTGGCAACTGCGAACCGACAGGTAGTACTCAACGGACCGGCACTGGTCTGGCGGACTAGCTATGAGAGGCACTGTTCTATGAGAACCGGTTATGAGAAGCATATGGGGGTAGGATATGGTTTGTGTTTTTATGGTTTAAAGGTAGCTGGATATTCTTGGTGTGTGTTCCTCGGGTTTCTTTTTAACCCCATATCTTTTGGTGGGCATGCTGAAAAGAAGGCATTCAAAGAACAAGAAAGGAAAGAGACAAAGGCAGAAGGTGGTTTCACGACTCAGGCTTTATTGAATAGGTTCATAGTGGCCTGTAGCGAGGAAAAAATCTCGCTGGCTAAAAAGGACCAACTATACTCAATTATGGCCTCAGAACGAACGAGGTATATTTTTTGGGGGAAGGGAGTCAGTTCTTTTTGTAGGACATGCGCAAAGGGGTTGCAAAGGGGGTTCTTCCGGTCAAGGCCCCATGGGAGTTTGTTCTTTTTTAATTTATTTTTTATTTTTGTATATTTTTAATCCCCACAAGCACCAGTCGACGGGATGATAGAAAAGAAGCTGTTGAAAGGGAACATGTGTCTGGTGTGAGGAAATTTTTAAAAAACGATTGTTGCACTCCAGAGACAGCAAAACAATGTTCTTACTGGAAACTCTCGATTAGATAGAATTGTAAGATTCAAGGTTATAATAACGTTATAACTTGTTGAAACGAAACAAACCTCCGACAAGGGTGTTAAACATATAACAAGATGGACTTTAATTAAAAACACATGAAACAACATATAACATGAAATACAAGATACATAGAGAATACATAAAATAGAAATAATAAAAGGACACATTCAAGAATGGAAATACAATGTTTAGGTATAAAAGAGATACCTAAATGAACATATAAAAATATAGGTGTTAAAGGATAGTCCATGCAGTATAATTCACTTACTAGTGATGGAGGGGACAGAAGCCCCCACCGAGAAAGGGGTAAACAGTGCCTAGCCCATGCGAGTTCGTTCGTGACGAAATACAAAAGAGGCAGAAGAGTTTGAACCTCGCGCTTAAATACCAGACCTCCTGGTGGTCGGCACGGAAACTCCAGCGGGAAGATAACTCTTCCAGGCAAAGGGAAGATAATCCCAACAGAACCAATGAATACAGCACAGGCGAACATCTTCCGTAAAAGTGGTGATAGAAGAGGGACAAACTGGCTTCATAATGACCATAAGAAAATGACTAAAGTAACGAGATGTGATTAACTCCAAGGCCACGCAACCGGTTATACATCCACATCCAAAATAGACAAAATGAACTGAGAAGAAATCAACCCAGATATGAGTTTCGGTCATTCCTATCTAATATTAATAGTTTTCAAACAGATTTATTTTACCCATAAATACAGAAAGATTGGCTGTTGGTCGCTGGAAACAGAAAGCCAACCTTCTTACTGGAAACTCCCGTCTTGGCGGAACCAATGAATACAGTTCATTCGAACATCTTCTTTATAAAAGTAGTGGTAAAAGTGAAACAGATTGACTATGCTTCAGTTTGGTTTGATTTGTTTGGCGGCATATCAAATTCAGTGGGTCATTTAATGCCGACAAAATTTTGAAATAAATTCATTCTTAATGGATACTCAATTTCTTTTTTTATAAACACATTTTTCTAATTAACCCATAGATGGGATCCTAACAGGTACTACCACTCCGGGTCAGAGTGGATCAGGGAGCAATGGTGATGAAGGGGTGCTCTACATTCCCCAGACCTCCAGAGCTGGAACCTCACCATCAGAGTTTAACGTAATTCCCAGGGCATGTTGACCCTCAGCCACCGCCTTCTAGTATCCATATGATAAAAAGGGTTGGGGCTTGCCATAAGGGCAATAGGGTTGGGACAATCATATAGATGCTAGGGCTTGACGTGATCAGCCGATTGATCAGAGAGGGCGTCTCCGGCCGGCCGTCTAGCTCACGCAAGGGCCAAAGTGGAGTGTTGCATGTCATGAACTGCTCAGCAACCTGGGTTCCATCCTTAAGCAACACGGGTCGCCACCCAGGGCCACTAGGTGGCCTTATTGGGAGAGTCTTACCCCTCTGCAGAGTTGCAGTCGGTGTATTCTAACGCCTCAGCCAACAGGGTGGGACTATGTTTCGGCGATGAAAATATAGCTGAAGTACTGGGAAGTTAAGATCGGTTGTCGCTTTTATTAAAAACCAACAGAGCTACCCTGTGTCGCACAGGATTTTAAAAAAATAAATAAAAATAAAACTCTTACCTATGTTTATATATAGATTATTAAATTTCTTTTTTTATATATATGTATTTGTTTTATTATCTTTTATTCTTTATATATTTTTGTCTTTGTTTATTTTTATGATAATATGATATTTTTTATTGCAATTCTTTTGTTTGTTTTTTATTTGTCTTTTTATTATGTTTTATCCTTTATTAATTTGTTTTATTTTGTAATCGTTTTTTAATTAATTTGTTTAATATGTCGTTGATTAATACTCTTATTATGTTTTTATTTAGCTTTTCTGGTGGATTTCATTGAACTTTGGTCTTCGGTGGTCTACACTAATTGTCCTTCATAAAAAGACGTGCACTTGGTGGTTGTACAAACAAACGACACAGGGTAGCTCTGTTAGTAATAAATAAACTATCATTGTAGTGCTTCATTTTATTCGAATCATGTATTGTATTATGATCAACTTTAGCTTGTTGATAATCATAAAACTGAATAAGATTCAAAGCTTTGAGATTTTGGCCCATTTTCTGGCCGGACATTTGTAAAATAATTCCTTAAAATAAGAAAAAAGTTGACTGAAGATGACGTGACAGTTTAAAATATTAGTCCCTTTTCTTGACACCGCCCGGCACTAAGACAGTGAGGCGCCAAGTTCTTCTACTCTTTTTTGCCGCGTCATCGTCCCCCCCTTCCTTCGGGGACAGTTGCTGAAAACAAGCACGAAAGAAGGAAAACAAATACGAATACAAATTACAGACACATATACTATCAAAAGTAGAGAAATTGTTGCAAATTTTAATGGCATTTGCTACGAGACTTATCTGAGAGGTGCAATAAAAAGTTCTTGGTGAAGTGCGCTAGAAAAGGTGATTCTACTCGCTGGTTTTGGAATGCTATTAAATGCTTCGTCTTGGTCGGTTCTCGTCCGATAAGTAAAAGTAGGGGATGCTTTTTTAGAAGCTTCTCGCCTGGGTAACTGCTCTTTTAAATCACGGTGGATGGGGCCCTTTTCAAGTAGACTATTTAGGTCCTCAGCCTTCTGATAAGTATACTGTCGAAACGGCCTTCAGTAGTATGCTATTGTGACAGCCTTAGAAAGTTTGCTGTTACAATGCCTTAGAACGTTTGCTGGTTAAGGGCAAGGTGAAGGGGGCGCTTATTTTAGCGTCTCTCCTCGCTAACTGCTCCCTGATAAGTGTGAAGGTTTTGATTCTGGCGCCAACATCGTATGTTGGCTATCCGCCCCCTAGCGACAGGGGGATGATAATTCTCTATCGAATTTCCGATAAATTCGACTCCACAAATTCATTTCAACTCTAAACCACAAAGAAATCGACTCTTTAAAACAACTCAACTACTACCTTTCAAACACTATTATAAGAATTTACGAACTCTTAAAACTAAGTTTACCCGCAAATAACATCATATTTGCAACCACTCTACTCCACCTTCACCTTTACTTTATCTATCGCTTCTTCTATCTTTCCTTTTCATTTTTGTTAGAAATTAAAATTGTTAAATTTTACTTGTGTCTACTGTCTTGTCTTTTCATTCAGAATCCGAACTGGAAAACTGCGGTACTTAACACTTCGTTCTTTAAATATTTCCCAATATACACGAAATTTCAATAATCACACATATATTGGAATTTGGAATTATTTCGCCAATATATTAAGATTTGGTGATTTACCAGTATATTGGAATTAGAAAATGTGAGAATTAATACTGTAAGATTCAAGGTCATAATTGAACATACAACTCCGACACATTTCTGAGACAAAACATTTTATATAATAACAGCACATGAATAAACAAGATACATAAACAATAGAAGACAGAATAGGATAGTGTACATAAACATACATACATACATAAAAGGACTGGAGCGTTCGTACATAGAAATCACTTACTAGGAGGGGGGCCGAGCCCACCGAGAAAGGGGTAGATAGTAGTCTAACCCATGTGCTCGTACCGGAGATGTAGCTAAAAGAGGAAGAGAAGTTCAAATAAGGCGCTTAAATACCAGAGGTCCCCTAGTGGGAACAAACGGCAACACAGCGGGAAGATAACTCTTCCTGGCAAAGGGAAGATAATCCCCACAATACTATTATACCCTTTTGGTGTTAATCTTTTTATACATTATATAATTCCCTTCACTCTCCTACTGCGAGCTACCTCCCACTCCAATTGCTGCATACCATACTCATCTTGAGACGTATCTTATCTCGTATAGTGTAATATATCGTATACCTGCATACCGGTTCTTGCATACAGGTATACTTATCTGGGATACTAAGCTTCTTCTTAACTTCTGATTAGATTGCTTTGTCTATCTGTGATCTTCTATCTTGTTATCAGAGCTGCTCTGGGCAGGTAGATGTTATTCTGTTATTTGCCAATTCTGGGAAATCTTTTGTGTCTTGGCCGTTTGTTTGTTCTTAGTAAACGAACCCAAAACGTTGGTTTCTTTTCTTAAAGCTCTTTATTATTCTATAAGATCCAGATCAACAAACATGTGTGAAGCGTAATTATTATGGTTTACGGGGAATTCGGGAATTGAAAAATAAAACTGTATTCGGATTTCTGGAGAAAGAGAAGAAAAACAAATAAGAACAAAGGTTAAAATTTGGAAGAGTAAACATTCAACGGGGTGCCAGTAATTGACCAAGGAAATAGAAAAATAAAAATAAAAACGGAAGTTTCGGTTTTTGACTGGAAACGGATGTCACCCCGGGACGAGAAACGGAAGAGGGGGATAATCTTTCTTTTTCGGCTGGGCTCTGGTGGGAGTCAGGTGTGGCTTCCGGTTCCCCGTATGGGTTTTGGGATAGTAGTACTGAACATGACTTACGATAGAATAGTTTGAGCATACTTTCTCTCTCTATCTATCTTTCCTTCTCTCTGAAAAAAGAACCCACGAGCCTGAAAGGAATAAACAACCCTTTGTGACTATAAACCTTGAGTATGTTGTTTCTGAACTAATGACGACTACTACTACTAAACGACTACTACTACAACTCGAGTTTATAAGAATTTAGTTTCAATGGACCGGTCGCTGTTGGGACCCAGTCGTGGCTAGTCTTGTAATCCCTCAGCGCCAGTTTGTTACGTTCGCTTATTATATGGTTGAAGGAGTATGGTGTGGTGGCTACCGTTGTAGGGAAATAGTCACGGCGAGACAAGTTCAAATCCTGGACGTGGCTGTTTGCATTTCACATAGCGCTAATACCGTTGGGAAAGGTACGAATCCAACAATTCTCCCTCTAACTCTTGGTAAACGGTAGGACATTTGGCTACTTTAACCTTGGTATGGCAACCGGTCTAGGAGAAGGAAAACTCTGAATTCAAACCAAAGGGACTCTCTTCTTGTTAGTTAAAACTACTATGAGAGCTTCTCCCCCTCCTCCTCTATCAAGGAACATGAAGAAAAAATATTTACGATTTCTAGTAAATAAAGGTTGGTTAGCAAGCTAGATTAATAAATTATTGTGAGTTCGATTCTCACTGAGTTCCCCATACTTCCAGCCTTGTGTCATAAGTAAGCTAAACTTATCAAATAACTACAGACTGGAAACAGAATGATTTGTGGGGGATCAAAATAATAGATAAATAATTAAATTAAATAAACTCCCATGAGCGAGAAAAAGGGACCAACTTCCGAGCCCCGAAGATAATCCCTCGGTCGTTCGAGTTCAGGCCTTAACTGTGTGTAGTCGCTACCATGGCCAGGGGAATATCCTCTTGCCACGGGCGACAATTACCGCTGAATAAAGCCTAAGTCATAAAACCACCTTCTGTCTTTGTCTCTTTCTTTTTCGTTCCTTGAATTCCTTCCTTTTCAGTGCGACCACCAAATGAGATGGGGTTAAAAGTAAAACCCTAGGAATACGCAACAAGAATATCCAGCTACCTTTAAAACCTTAAAACCTTTTTGAGAAATATGTTCCCCTTAATCGGGACCGGAAGTAAAGGACTGGAGGGGTGGGGCGGAGAACATAGAAATACAGTTGAAGCACGCGACAGGGTCGGACGTGACCAGAACAGCACTGCTACTAGGACAAGACTGATGTCCAGGGCAGAACCAGACAAGAACAGCAGTCACGAGAACCAGCGCTGACACCTAGAACCAACACGAAACAGACAATAACGAACCCACTACAAATATACTTGACCCCTGGAAACAAAGATAAGTACAAGACTTGTTACTATTGGAAATTCCACAGTTAATTATCTCCCCCTGCCGCTAGGGGGAGAATCGCCATCATCGTATGTTGGCGCCAATACCAAAAACTTTACTTATCACGGAACACCCACTGAGGGTAGTCGCGTAAATAGCGGTCCCTACACTTCATCACTTAGCCCCCAAAACAGGGCTCACTTATCGTATAGCAGTTACTGGAGGAGAGACATAAAACACCAAGCTCTCATTACAAAAACAGGGCCCACTTATTACAGAACCAGCTCACTTCTAAGGCATTGTATCAGCATAGGTTAAAAGGCAGGTACAATAGCACACTTACTGAAGGACGAGAAACTACCGAGACGAAGCGTCTTATCAACATTTCCTACCGACGAACAGAAAACCCTGTTATCACCAATACTCCAGGAAAATTACTTAACTCAGATAAGTCTCGTAGCAAATACCATTAAAATTTGCAACAAGTTCTTGTATTATTCGTCAATACATGTATTAAATTTCCATTGTGTGTTTGTTCCTCCTTTGTCCGACAATTTGCCTACAACTACGGAGAAATAAGAGCTCCTTCGAAACCCGTAAATACTCTTATTACTTCATATACTGTTTGTAATTCAAAGACCGCTAAGCTATAAAGTTTAGCAAAGCACACTTGCACCGAACCGTAATAAAATACTACCCCATTTTATACACATTATATTTGTCTTGTCTTCCTTCCTTTCTCATGACAGAGATATTTCTGTTACCTTAAACCCCATAGATTTACTTAGTAACACCATAACAACTCTATTTCGTAACGACAGCCCATCAATGACGTTGTTACTCCCTCGATAACTACTTGTGGGTGTCTACAGGAAGTTAACGTTTCAAAACCTAAAAACCATCTGACGAAAGTTGATTTGTGCGCAAGAGGCGCGACACTAGGGTAGGTCGATTTTTCACTTTTTTTAAATATCAAATTATCCATCTATGCGAAATTTGTATGTTAGTATACTGAATACTGATAACAAAAATTAGATCTTTTACTCGTACCATTCTTTGGGGAAATAGCATCAAAGATCATCTGATAAAATTGACAAAAGATCCTTGGTTTTTATAACATCTAGCCAAGAAATTGGTTAGAAAATTCACCGTTTTCAATATTCAAATCAGAAAATGTTATTTTATTTTATTAGAATGAAACGAATTAAATATTATAAATAAAATTCAATTGAAAATGTGTAAATTTTCTAACCAAATCCTTTGTTCATTAAAATGACTTGATTCGGCATTAAATGACTCGAAAGGGTTGATATGCCGTTAAACAAATAAACCAACCAAGCAGCCTTGATTTGGGAGGGGTGGGTCACTTGGAATAGCTTTTTTCTACTAATGGCAATCAAAAAATGTTGCGAGATAGAAAGAACAGTCGTGTGGGAAAAGACTATTTGTATGAGTCATTAAACAATAAAATTGTCTCTGAGAACTTGTCTTCTTCCACCACCAAAAGGGTTGAAAGGCCGACAATCTAGCCGCTTGTAGGGGTGGCAAGAGATTTAATGTTTTAGGTTAAAAAGGTAACTGGTTATTCTTGGTGCGTGTTCTTAGGGTTTTGCTTTTAACCCCATCATATTTGGTGGTTGCGCTGAAAAGGAAGGAATTCAAGGAACGAAAAAGAAAGAGACAAAGACAGAAGTTAGTTTTATGATTTTGGCCTTATTCACGGGTCATAGCCACCAAAGAAATTTCTTCCTGGACAGTAGTAGTTTCTCGCCCCAGTTAAGGCCAAAGTTCGAATGACCGAGAGATTATCTTGGGGTTCGGAAGTGGGTCCTTTTTCCCGCACATACTCGGATGGTTCTTCCGGTGTGAAGGCTCATGGGAGTTTGTTACTTTAAAAAAAAATTATATTTTAATCCCCACAGGCTACTACAATTCAACCGGTTGATGAAGGATCAAGTTACCAGGACTTTCCCCAAAAACAAAGTTCAAACAGGTATATTTTCTGCAACCACCCTAAACCTATATCCAACCAATGCCCAGTTGGACAGAGAACTTTTTGACTCTAACAGGTGCTACCACTCCGGGTCAGAGTGGACCAGGGAGCAATGGTGATGAAGGGGTGCTTCACATTCCCCAAACCTCAAAAACTGGAACCTCACCATCAGATAGAATTTAACGTCATTCCCAGGACATGTAAACCCTCAGCCACCGCTTTCTAGTACCCATATGATGAAAAGGGTTGGGCTTGCCATAAGGGCAATAGGGTTGGGGGTAATCATATAGGTGCTAGGGCTTGACGTAACCAGCCGATTGATTGGAGGTGGCCTCTCCGACCACCCGTCTAGCCTGAGTAAGGGTCCAAGTGGAGTGTTCCCGTCCTTAAGCATCAGGGGTCGCCACCCACGACCAACAGGTGGTCCCATTTGGGAGAGTCTTGCCCCTATGCAGAGGTGCAGTCGGTGCATTCTAACGCCCCAGCCGACAGGGCGGTGAATTAAGCTTTGATTATTTGGTGCGTGTTCATTGGTAGTTTCTTCTTCTTTTATATGTGACCCTCTCTTCTGTTGATCGTCGAACTGAAACGGAATTAAGGAAGGAAAAAGAAAAGACAAAGATACTTTTAAGGGTCAGACTTTATTTCTAGGTTCATAGCTATTTCTTGGTGATGAGATTTTCTCCTGATCCAGTCAACGACGTGTGTTCCCAATAAGGTCTGGGTTGGAATTGTCGAAGTTCCTTTTTTAAACAGATCCATTCTTACTGAATCCGAGTTTGATCCTCACAGGATGCCCCATTAAAATCCCTACGTAAAAAAGACGTTGCGTTCATCCAGCCTGGGGGGGGGGGTCAGAAAAAAAAAGGTGCACAAACACTCTGAAAAGAAAATTAATATCTCCTATTTAAAATATTAAATGCAAAAAAAAAAAAAAAAAAAAAGGAAAAAGAAAAAAAAAGAATTTCCATGCTGTTAATATTTAAATTTCATTTCTTAATTATCTTCACGAATATAAATCAAATTTTTATTATTTTTGCCCAAAAATCAAAATCTGGTTTATATATATTTAATTTGTAGTTTTTATTTATTTATTTTTTGTTTTTTGTTTTTTTATTTTCATAGTTTCATCCGGACATCCATCCATCCATATATACATACACACAACTGCTATTTATATATGTACTTGAAGCGGCTACCCGGCGTCACCTGGGTAGAGGTGTATAATAAAAAGTTAGTCTCGCAGATCCGTGAATGCAACCAATAACTTTCCCTTTTCTTAATATTCAAATCCTAATTTTTAAATATTTTTCCAGATATAAATAAAATCTTTATTATTTTTACACAAAATGCAAGCTCTGGTGATAGTGTATATATATGTGTGTATGTGTGTGTGTGTGTGTGTGTGTGTGTGTGTGTGTGTGTGTGTGTGTGTGTGTAATTTGTCGTTAATTGTTTAATTTTCATAGTTTCCTCCGGACATACATACATACACACCAACTGTCCTTTATATATACTAGCAAATATATGCACCTTCCGGGTGCAAGTATTTAAGCTTTAATATAATAAAATATCATATTGAATTAGAAAGAATGAAACTAAATAAGAATTCAGATAAGATTTGAAACAGAGAGGGCTATAATCGAAAAAAAAAACAAAAAAAAACAACAACTGAAACTTACATCACTCCCGTCTTTCATTGCTAAATTTTCTTAATTTAATTGTTTAGTTAAAATAGGAAGTAAAGATTAAGATGACGATTTTTTTTTCTTGTTAATGGATTTCTTTTAAGATTTATCTCCGAGATTTTTGCTCAATTTTATTTGAATAAAATCAAACAATTACAAATCAATAATACCAAGCAAATATTTATCAAAATCAAATTTTTAATAGCAGTATGCAAATTAGCCTTCCATTCACACTGTAAACTGCTATTTTGTTGTATATATTTATACAATTACATGTTATTAGTATGTAGATAAGGTCAAAAGTATTAATAATGTAAAGCAATTTTTATTAGTAATTGAGGTTTAAATAAAAATAAAATCATGGAGAATGTGACGTAAATAATTAAAGGAATAGTAATATAGGGGGAAACGCGATGGTGTACTGGGAAACGCTGTGGTGTACTGGTTAGAGTCGCAGGAAATGGACTCGTCGACCCGAATTCAATTCCTGGACGAAGCCACCGTTCACTTAGTGCTAATACCTTTGGGAAAGGTATTAATCCAACTATTCTACCTCAATCTATGGGTAAATAGTAGGGCAGACCGGGCTTTTTAACCTTGCTTAGACAACCAGTCTAGAAGAATAACGACTCTGAATTCAAGCCTGGTCACTACTAGAATAGACTCAGGCCTACTTAGTGATCTATTCCAATTTTTATTATAAATGTATACCGTATTGGACGGCATATAAGACGCATGGCCATATAAGACGCCTCCACCCCCATTTCAGCAGGTCAGATACAGGAAAAAAGTTTTAGCGTATTTAAGCATATATTATTGAAAACAGTCTAGCTGTGCATTATACAAGGAGAAACATAGCTGTATAAAAGCAATTTGGCAGTACATGCAAGCAATAAGCATACACAAGACATCTCAATAGAATAATAATAATAATAATAATAATAATAATAATAATAATAATAATAATAATAATAATAAAGAAAGAACTTGTCAACTGGTGGATTTTGCAGTGCCAGCGGTCACAGGGTGAAGCTAAGGGAAAATGAAAAAATGGACAAATATCAGGACCTTGCCAGATAACTGAAAAAGTTATGGAATATGAAAGTCAAAGTGATACCAATTGTACTTGGTGCACTTGGAACAGTCCCAAAAGGATTAGAAAAGGGTTTGGAAAGTTTGGATATCAGAGGAAGGATTGAAACCATTCAGAACACTGCACTGCTGCAATCTGCCAGAATACTCAGAAGAGTCCTGGAGACCTGAGGAGACTTGCTGTCACTCAGACTCCAGTGAAAGACCATTAGTTAACTCTGATGTGAAAACTCAAAAGGAGTAAATAATAATAATAATAATAATAATAATAATAATAATAATAATAATAATAATAATAAAACTTCACCTATGATGTATAAGACGCATGACAAATTTTTGAGCCAAAATTTTGGGGAAAAAGGTGCGTCCTATATGCCGTCAAATACGGTAGTTTCGGTAACAGACAGACAAACACACAATCTCAATTATAATAAGAGATGTGCAAATAGATATTGATAAATTGATAAGTAGTGTTTGACTTGGAAGATAGTGGATTTCCCGGAACTGTCCTTTCCATTAAAAAAAATGCAGTTAGATGGGGAAAAAAACAACATTTGTGTGGGAAAAGACTGTCTGCATATTTCAATAAACAACGATAGGGTCTCTGGGAAATTGAAACAACCAATCAAAATCGTTGCTCGGATGACTAAATTTAACGCATTTTATGAGTCAGTTAAAATTCTTTCGTTTCTGTCAATAGGCGAAATACACAAAAGAGAAAATGAAATTAAACAAACATGTCTGTCGGCAGAAAAAACAACAAAAAGAAAAAAAGACAGACTGATATTAAAAGATATTTGTTTCATCCTGCCCTAATTTACGCTATGTTTCAGCGTGCCGGAGTCATTTCCGTACTTGTGGCGTTATTTTAAAAAGGGAGTGTCAAAATGTTGTCTCATTTTCATTTTAAAAACGAATTAAAATTAATTAAATCGATTAAGGTCAAATTTTTGTCTAAGACGAAAAGTAGTAACATAATGAGCATCAATAATATATATATATATATATATATATATATATATATATATATATATTATTACACGTGTAATTTTTTTTAATACATTTTAAACTATTATTTTCGTTCAATTCTGCTCAAATACATTGCAAACATAGCCGCTTTTTTACATATTTACGGACTAAAAAAACATTATTTAGGATTTTAAGACTTATAACAGTTTCTTCTTAGAAATCAATAACAACAACAAAAAACAAAACAATTAATACCCTCAATTACAGAAGAATTGATAATTTTTAAATGAAATATTATAGGAAAATAATAACAGTGCTAAGACAGGGTATAGGTAAAGATAACAGGTAACGAACACAACAAGGCCTATAAAACGAAATGCATTTATCAGACAACAATAATATGTAACATACAATATACAATACAATGTGTAACTTGTGATTACTAACGATTATTTCAACCTACTGTAACTGCCGCTAAACTGACCAGTTAATTATATCTTATTTTTATATAGTTATTTTTTGTTTATAAAATTAACTACAACCACAATATCTAATTTAGAGTAGTTTAGTGAGTTTTATTAAGTTCATTTTGTGCTGACCATTAGTTTCTGCGGTCTGTGAATCCCTAACCGGAAAGTGGTAAGGGGAACACACATACAAACCCTTTTTGAGTTTACGCCACTGGCCAGGCCAGTCGACACGGTAAGCACTCCCACATTTACATGTTGTGCTGACCATTAGTTTCTGCAGTCTACGAATCCCTAACCGGAAAGTGGTAAGGGGAACACACATACGAACCCTTTTTGAGTTTACACCACTGGTCAGGGCTGTCGACACGGTAAGCACTCCCACATTTACTTTGAATTTTCTATTTCTTTGACACGTATTTGCTGTTATCCTTTTATTTAATGTTATTTGTTTTTCCTTGTACAGTTTCACGGTGTTTATTAAATAAACTTAATGACATCAGTCCAGAAGCGTCATGCGTCCCTTTCTTCGAAACCAGTGACAGTAAAACCTACTCCTCCTTAAATGATCCTGCTACATAACAACTGATTTTACCATAAGATAATCCAACAAGAACTGACATGCTGTAAAACCAACCAAATGATAAAGCAGTTTCATTAAGACTCCAAGAAAAATGGACAAATTGCAGGAATTAAGGTACTGTTTATTAAAAATATACAGTGGTACCTTGACTCAAGAGTACCCCAGCTTGGGAGTTTTTTTTTTTAGTTACAAGCTGTTACTTGGTTGATTTCTGCTTTGTGTTGAGAGGTAAAATTCTAGGTATGGGCAAACTTCATATAACCCTAAACCCTAAACCCCAACCCTAACCTCCTAACTCTAAACCCTAACATTAACCGGATCTCTTGGTCTTCTTCTGATACCTCCATACCACCAAGTTGCATTTTTTATTTTTTTATTTTATGAATAATGATGCCTGTTGATGAAGCAAAAGTAGTTCCATTAAGAATCCAAGAAAAATGGTGAAATTGCAGGAAGGTAGTTGTGGTTTTATAAGGTTTAAGGTCGTCGGTCGTTTTTGGCGTGTGTTCGCAGATTGCTTCTTTTAAACTCCATTATATTTAGTTCTTCCTTCTTTCTTGTGGGTTGTCAGGCTGAAAAGGAACTAAAGAAAGAGGGACAAGAAGACACAAATACAGAAGGCGTTTTCAGACTTTTATTCTAGGTTCATAGCTCTTTCGTGGAGAGGAAATTTCTTCCCGTCCCAGTCGTAGCGCCTGTCCCCAATCAAGGCCTGAGAAAAACCGGTGTATTTCTTGGTGGTAAGAAGTGGGTCCTATTCTCTGCGCATGCCCAAATGGTTCTTCCTGTCTGAGGGCTCCTAGGAGATTGTTATTTTTTAATTATATTTCATTTTATTTTTATTTTAATCCCCACACAACCAACCAACCAAGACAATCGGTGACAATTGGTTTTGGTTTGGTTTGATTTGTTTTACGGCATATCAATCGCAGTGGGTCATTTAATGCCGGCAAAGTTTTGAAATAAACTCAATCTTGATAGGTACTCAATTTTTTATAAACACATTTTTTCTATTTAACCATAGATGGGACCCTAACAGGTACTACCACTCCGGGTCAGAGTGGACCAGGGAGCAATGGTGATGGAGGGGTGCTCCACATTCCCCAAACCTCCAGAACTGGAACCTCACCTTCAGGTAGAGTTTAACGTCATACCCAGCCACTGCCTTCTAACAGAGTTGGGGCTTCTCATACGGATAATAGTGTTGGGACAATCATATAGGTGCAAGGGCCAGACGTGACCAGCCGATTGATCGGAGGGGGCCTCTCCGACCGGCCGTCTAGCCTAAGTAAGGACCGAAGAGGGGTGTTGCATGTCATGGACTGCTCATCCACCAACATTCCGTCCTTAAGCATCACGGATTGCCACCCACGGCCAACGGGTGGCTCCATTAGGGGGTTGGGCTTTTACATCTCTACAGAGGTGCAGTCGGTGTATTCTACAGCCCCACCGACCAATTGGTTTTGTCTAATTTGGTAAAGTATTCGTCTTGAATTAAATGTCCTTCTCGTTATTGTATGATCGTCATATGTCTAAGGCGGCCAAAAGAGAATTCATTGCCAAAAAAAAAAAAATGAATGTTTTGGACGGACCCACAGCCAGACAGGTAGAATTAAATGGATAGTTTCATATTGTCAATACACTTTTTCAAAAGTTTTGGCTGCATTCTTCGTTTCTAACTATGGAACAACAATAGCCTGTTTCTTTCTGCAGTGTTTCTCAAATTGGGCTCTACAGAATTCAATAAAATATCTATTTCTTATTATAATGGAGAATTCGGTGTCTGTCTGTCTGTCTGTAACTGAAACTACGTCACAATACCGTCAGGAATTCTGTAAGTTTATCTATGAATATTTGATTTATAGTCAAAATCATTAATACACAGAATAAATCTTATTTATTAACGATTCTACAGCCTCAGCCGACAGGGCGAATAATACTGGGTAGCTCTGCTAGTATATATATATATATATATATATATATATATATATATATATATATATGTTGAAAAAATGAATAAAGGAAAGAAAGTATAGAATGGATAATATAGGATATTTTAATCAATTTTACTTACATTTGTTTTGGTGAGGAGTTTATCCATATGTACATTATTCAAACTATTATTATTTTTAAATAATCAAATGAAATAATAATAATTTGGTTATCTAAAAATAATAATAGTTTGAATAATGTACACATGGATAAACTCCTGACCGAAACACGTGTAAGTAATATTGATTAAAATATCCTATATTATCCATTCTATACTTTCTTTCCTTTAGTCATTTTTTCAACATACCGTCGGATTCACTTCCAGTTTTATTTTTACACACACACACACACACACACACACACACACACACATATATATATATATATATATATATATATATATATATATATATATATATTACAAAATTGAATAAATCATGTTTATTTCTGGATGAGAAAGAAGGAAAAGAAATCAACTCCTGGTATCATTGTGCTTTTCATTAGTTTTTGTTCACAGCAATTATAAATTTTTTTTTTTAAGTTTCATATTCTAAATCTTATTATAATGGAGATTCGGTGTCTGTCTATATGTAACCGAAACTATGCCACTGCTTACGTCACAATAACCTCGGGAATTGTGTAAGTTTATTAATGTGTATTTAATTTATAGTCAAAACATACATAGAATGAATTTTATTATTAACAACGCTTCTATGAAAATCTGAGTTATATTAAGAGATATTCGGGACTCTTGGGATTTCCCGGTGGTAAGTAAGTAATTTCGGATGAAAGAAGACGAGAAACAACAATTGAAAATAAAGAAACATATATTCAAAATGTACGAAAAGGGGGATTGCAAATTTGTGGCATTTGCTAGCTAGACTTATCTTGCTGAAGGTGAGGTAAATGTAAAGGTTGCGCTGGATGAAACCACTCGCTGGTTGATAAGGTAAAGGTGAACGCTGGAATTATTATTCCAATTCGCTGTTTGTCTGTCAACACGATAAGTGCTGAGGTAAAGGGAGCGCTTGAAAAACGTGACTCGCCTGGTTGACGGCCCCTCGATAAGTGACTTTCGTCGAGGGATTTAATTTTGGCGCCAATATTGTATATTGGCGACTCGCCATCTGGCGGCAGGACCTGATAATTCATCTATAATTTTGTCCGATAATATATGCCTCAAAACAGCCTATATTATTAGTGCGTTTCTGCATTATATATCACTAAGAAATAAAAGTTTACATAATGTATGGTGTGGTTAATTTGCATACTGGTTTTAACAAAACCGGGTTTAATAAATAATTACTTGGTGTTATTTATTTCTAATCTTATTGGGTAATTTATGAGGAAGTGCGTCCCGGTCTCCTGCCTCAAAAATTGCTACCCGGTGACTATCAAAATAACAACCCCAGCTCGTCGTAATTCTTGTTTATTTTTCATAATTTGTCGTAATTCTTGTTTAGATATGAAGATGGATATATAATTTGGAATAGACTGAGATAGATAGATAGATAACAAACAAAATAATATAGATAGATATGAATAAATGGAGATAGATAGATATTTTCGATAAGTAAATGTATTGGGGGGGGGGTCGCATCTTTTTTTGTCGTAATTCTTGTTTATTTAAACTAAAAACAAGACATTAAACAAACATGAATAACAAAATCTTAGTATTTAAAGTAATATAGATAAATATGAACAAATTGAGATAGATAGATAGATAGATAGATAGATAGATGGATGGATAGTTTTGAATAGACTGAGATGGGTCGTTATTTTAATAGTCGCCGGGTAGCAATTTTTGAGGCAGGAGACCGGGACGCACTTCCTCATAAATTACCTCTTATTGTTTTATTTTCCAACAGATTAAAATCAGTCCTATGAATGATTTTTTATACAGAAAGCAATTAGAATATAATTAAAATAAGAATAATATTTTTTATATGCGCTTTTTATTTAAGTTTTTCTAATTTGATATATTAAAAGTTTAATAATTACGCCCGGAGGATGTTATATATTTGGCCTGGAGTACCAGTTCCACCATTGTTATTTCTTAACATTCGGGACGGTGGTCCGGTGAGCTTCGGCCACTGGACCGGTGAGTTGTGTTAAATTAATAGCGTCGATCCCAGGGGTCTGTCCCCAGGCAATACCTGCCCCCTTGGGGGCAGGGCTGAGTTTATTGCCCAGCGCCTGAGGGGGAATGCCGAAGGGATCGACGCAATTTTTGTTCTCTCCCACCCATTAGCTTCGGCTTGTGGGTGGGCCCACGTTAAAATGAGGCCTTGTGCCCAGCCCATACAGGTGGGGTATGAGACAAATAATCTCTCTCTCTCTCTCTCTCTCTCTCTCTCTCTCTCTCTCTCTCTCTCTCTCTCTCTCTCTCTCTCTCTCTCTCAGGAGCTAAAATCTGCTTGGAGTTATATGAATTAGCGTGGTGTTAACTCACAGCTAAAACCTCGTATTCTTATAGATCCAAAAGAGGACGACCCTAGGTCATAGGTAAGGGTATGTGACACTATCTATCTATCTATCTATCTATCTATCTATCTCGGTCTGTTCATATCAATTATCTGTCTAACCTAACAAAGGTTACTAAATGAGAAATAACCAAAACAGAGATCGGAAATGAAATGGAATCTTTATAACATTAACAAAATACGATACTCGCCAGCGGCGTGAAGAAGGGTAAAGCACTGCTAAGTGGTATCAGACTACCCAGCTAGCATAATACTCCCGTATTTATGAGGATTGGGACATACCCATTAATGTTCATAGGTAGGGTATATAACACTATCTATCTATCTATCTATATATCTATCTCAGTCTGTTATCAATCAATCAATCTATCTATCTATCTATCTATCTATCTCAGTCTGTTATCTATCTATCTATCTATCTATCTCAGTCTGTTCATATCTATTTATTTATCTATCTATCTTGTAACCTAACAAATGTTACTAAATGAGTAATAAACAAACGGAGGTCGGAAATGAAATGGAATAACATTAACAAAATACAATACTCGCTAGCGGCGTGAAAAAGGGTAAACCACTGCTCGTGGTAGAAGACTACCCAATCAGTATATATATACCCAAAATGAGACTAAATTGAATTTTTGACAAAAATGACTTAAGTCCCCCCCCCAACAGAAAATAATTTACAAAAAATCAGGGAAATTATCGGATTTTAATGAAATTTTCAGTGTTTATGTATCAATGAATGATCTTTATAATGCATTATTTATTTTATTTCAAAACTTTCTCATTTTTTCACTTAATTTTGCCCCCCCCCCCCCGCTTATGTTGGGGGCGTAACTTTTTTTTCAAGTTGGTCTTATAGTTTTCTAATTACAGTATAAATAAAGAGATAAAAGACCGAAGTTATGAATAGAAACAAAAAAAAAATTATGGTGGTTTTTCTATGAGAAAATAAGTACCTAAAATCGAAAAATAAAATGTAAAAAAAAATAATAGATAATTAATTTTTTGGAGATTTCTTTTTTACTCATTTCGATAATTATTTAATTGGCTATTATCTTATAAAAGAAAAATTATACATCGATATTTTTTCTGCTTAAAAAGGGGGGGGGTACATTTTTCAATCGAGTTTTTCTTCAAAAAGTATATTTTGATGTAATAAAATAAGGTTTGCATTAAATAGATATTTATTTCTAGAATCTAAAAGTATAACATTTTAAACTTAAAATAAGGCTTTTCATATTTTAAAATAATTAAATTTATTTTCAATATAATTCACATAATGTTCGAAAATTAATTGTATGATACAGAAACCGGAAGTGAGGATACACATTTTCATTTCGAACGAAACTAAGATATTTTTTATTTTTTTACATGCAAAAAACGGATTTTACTTGGTTAAAAGTTAAACCGAGCGAGTCAAATTTCAGTAATATTTAATAAATATATATTTAAAGTAACGCCTTACTTATTTCTAAAAAGAAATGTTTATAAGTATTTTTAAACTATTTTTAAACCATTATTGAACACGATAAATCAAAATGAATTCAACTTAACTTTTCGTAGAAATTTGGACGATTTCTAATGTATAATTGTATTAAAAATAAATTACATATGTAATGATATTTTTCTTTTTTTAATGATGGTCAGTATGTTACTACTTATTGATTTAAACAAAGTTTGACCTTAAAATGATAGATTTAATTAATTTTAATTCGTTTTTAAAAACCTAGCAGCCGACAAAGATGGGTATCCCTAGTACTATTGTGTATTTATGAGGACTGGGACATACCCATTAATGTTCATAGGTAGGATATCTAACAATATGTAAAAGGATGAGACATTTTTTTTCATGAGAAATCAAATTGTGCACAAATAAATATGATTAGAATGGGAAGAACTATGAATTATTCCGATGTTGAACAGTTCTGGTTGATCGAGTTGTGACGACAGAAAGAGAGAGAGAGAGAAAAAGTTGTCAAACAAGAGTAAAACTAAAGTCAAGTGAATGACCTTCGTAGATAAAAATATTTTTCAGTCGAAAAAAGAAATGTTGTATTCACACGTCCAAGTAATGGACAGATGAATCAAAGATTAAAAAAGAAAATATTTTGTTTATCTGAACTGAAAAATTAATGTGTGTGTGTGTGTGTGTGTGTGTGTGTGTGTGTGTGTGTGTGTGTGTGCGTGCGTGGGTGCATTTGTGGGTGCGTGTGTGTGTTTATGTTTTATTTGCGCGCGTGTGTGCGTGTGCGCGCGTGCCTGAGAGCACTTGTGGGTGCGTGTGTGTGTGTGTGCGTGTGTGTGCAGGTGCATGTGTGTGTGTTGTGTGTGCGGTTACATTTGTGTGTAGGTGTGTGGGTGTTAGTGTGTATGCAGGTGCATTTGTGCGTGTGTGTGCGTATGTGTGTAGATGCATGTGTGTGCATGTGTGTATGCGGTTGCATTTGTGTGTGGGGGAGGGGTGTTTGTGTGTGTGTGTGTCTGTGCAGGTGCAGGTGCATTTGTGTGTGTAAATGTGTGTGTGTGTGTGTGTGTGTATGTGTTTTATGTGTTGGTTTCTCAGTGAGTTTAATTGCAAGTGTGTGTGTGTGTGTGTGTGTGTGTGTGTGTGTCCACAGGTCCTTCTAGTTATTATTATTATTATTACTAGCAAATATATGCACCCTCCGGGTGCAAGTATTTAACTTTTAATATAATAAAATATCATATTAAATTAGAAAGGCTAATAAAACTGAATAAAAATGCAGATAAAACGATTTGGAACAGAGGGGGTATGATTGAAAAATAGAACAACTTTGAAACTAACTCTTCCATCGTTTTCCATTACTCCCGTCTTTCATTGGTAAATTTTCCTAATTTAACTACTTAGTTAAAATAGGAAGTAAAGAATAAAATTACAGTTATATCTTCTTGTTAATGGATTTCTTTTAAGATTTATCCCCGAGATTTTTGCTCATATTCAATAAGGTAAAACCAAACAATTATAAATCAATAATACTAAGCATATATTTATTAAAATCAAATTTTTAAGATCTATATGCAAATTAACCTTCCCATTCATACTGTAAACCGCTATTTTATTGTATATATAAATATAACTGCATGTTATTAGTATGTAATTATGGTCAACAGTATTAATAATGTAAAACGATTTTATTAATAATTGAGGTTTAAATAAAAATAAAATCGTGGAGAATGTGATGTAAATAACAAAGGGAATTGTGAATTGAGTAGTAGTATAGTTTCGGTTACAGACAGAAAAACACACAATATAATAATATAATAATAATAAGATTAGTAGTAGTAGTAGTAGTTTTTCACTCCACCATTAGCTGGTCTTTCACTGGAGTTTGAGTGACAGCAAGTCTCCTCAGGTCTCCAGGACTCTCCTGAGTATTCCAGCTGATTTCAACAATTTTATTGTCTGGATGGTCTCAATTCTTCCTCTGATTTCCAATTCCTCTAGTCATTTTTCTAAGCTTTTAGGGACCGTTCCAAGTGCCCCAACTACTATTGGTATCACTTTCACCCTCATATGTCATGTTTTGTTGGGTTCTAAGTATTTATCTATCTTTTCGTTTTCCTTCATCTTCACCCTTTGATCTGCTGGAATTGCAAGATCTACCAGTTGAAAAGTTCTCTTTTTTTTTTTTTTGTTAATCAATACAAAGTCTGATCTTCTGGCTGAAATTAGGTAATCCCAGAGAATTTTAATGCGTTTCATTCTCAAGAACAGATTCTGGTTTATGCATATACCATATTTTTGTATGGTCAAATTTAGTTTTTTGCATAATTCCAGTGGATCGCCAAATTATTATTATTTGAGGTTTTCACACCTGCCATAGCCGGTGGTTCACTGGAGGCTGAGTGACAGCAGGTCTCCTCAGGTCTCCAGGACTCTTCTGGGTATTCTAGATGATCTTAACAGTGCTGTAGTTTGGATGGTCTCAATTCTTCCTCTGATTTCCAATTCACCCAAATTCTTTTCCAGGGCTTTTGGGACTGTTCCAAGGGTTTCAAGGAATACTACAGACTTTCTGCTACAAAGGAAGTAAACTAGGGATTTTCCAACTGGGGTACTAAACACCTAAAATGGTGACCAGAATCATAACATATTATAAAAATGAAAAAGTGTAAGAATAAAAAAGGGGTTATTTCCTATAAGTCTAACATGATCAAAGGGGAACCACTCTTGACTGATAAATTATTTATATTTTTCCCATTAAACTAAACCCTAAACCCTAACCCTAACCATGTCTTGTTTTTTCCTAGTAGATCAATAAATAAATAAATAATTTATCAGTCAAGAGTGGTTCCCCTTTGATCATGTTAGATTTATAGGAAATAACCCAAAAAGTTTTATACAACAAAAGCTCCTTAAAATTTCTGTATTTTAAAATAAATTGTTTGTATTTGAGTTTCCGGATATAAGAAAGACTTAGAGTTTCCTGGATAAAATATTGATTTGCCTTAAAAGGAGATTTTCTTTTTTGTTTTATCAACTTCAAAAAATCAGGAGTAAAATAAAAATTGAGATGAATAGGGAGACTAGATGAAGAGGGGGGGGAGAAAGGAAGAGAGAAAAGAAAGAAAAAGAAATAAAAGACTGATAGGAGATGAAAGATAGAAAGAAAGAGAGAAAAGGCTTAGATGAGAAGAAAGAAAAAATGTAAGGAAGAAAGAAAGAAAGAAAGAAAGAAAGAAAAGGGCGGAATCAGAAGAAAAAAAGAAAAAAAAAACTTAGAAGATGTGAAAGAAAGAGAAAAAAAGAAAAGAAAAGGATTTGCTGAGAAAGAAAGTAGAAAAGAAGAAAGAAAGAAAGAAAGAAAGAAAGATGAAAAGTATTGCTATGAAAGAAAGAAAGAAAAAGAAAAAGAAAGAAAGAAGAAAATGAATGAAAGTAAAAGAAAGAAAGAAAATGACACAACACAAAGGATTAAGAAAGAAAGAATAAAAAGAAAATGCGGGGAAGAAAGAAAGAAAGACAGAAATGGCTAATAAAGAAAGAAAGAAAGAAATAGAAATAGGATGTAAAACTGAGATAAAAAAAATTAACAAAAGTACACAATATGAAAGGAAGAGAAATATCCATTGTTTCTGGTTAGTGTCCATTGTGTTGGGTTTTTTTTGGGGTTTTTTACTGGTTTCTTATTCTATAAATATACAGCACTCTACCACACCCCAGCAACAACCTACATCAATCAGCAGTGTATGGATTCTGGATGCCACATGAAAGACGTGCCAGGATCAATTACCGTTATACATTTATGAAAAGAATTTTCTTTTTAATTCGGTTAATTTCAATCTGTTAATAGTTATCTCCCCTTATTCGCAGAATTTTGGGTGATTTTATTTGCGAGTAGACAACAATAAATAATTATTACACAAAGCAATGTAGAGATTACACAAAATAAGACTGATATATATATAATATATAATATATATATTATATATATATATATATATATATATATATATATATATAGTATGAACAAAAAAGTGATAAGACAAACGGGAATATTTCTAATATGTTATTTATTCTCAATTAGTTTCGACATTAGGTCATCGTCAGGAGAAGATTTCTTGTTTGAAGAAATTGTTTTTAGAGAGTTGTTTTTTTAAAGGGAGCATTATAAAAGAATTTTAGAAATTGATAATTATATATATATATATATATATATATATATATATATATATATATATATATATATACAGAGAGAGAGAGAGAGAGAGAGAGAGAGAGAGAGAGAGAGAGAGAGAGATGAACAAAGATAGCTTGATATAAAAATAGACAAAAAGATATGAATTGATATGGACTGATGTAATATATATATATATATATATATATATATATATATATATATATATATATATATTAGTTCATATCTTTGCCTATTTATCTATCTCTCTATCTGTCTAGCTAGCTAAGTTCATACCTATCTATGTCTCTCTATTTATCTCAGTCAATCATATATATATATATATATATATATATATATATATATATATATATATATATATATATGGTTATTTCCTATAACTCCAACATAAAAAAGGGGAACCACTCTTGACTGATAAATTATTTATTTATTTATTTATTGATCTACTTGGACAAAAGAAGACGGTGTTAGGGTTAGGGTTAGGGTTAGTTTATTGGGAAAATAAATAAATAATTTATCAGTCAAGAGTGGTTCCCCTTTGTTTATGTTGTAGTTATAGGAAACAACCATATATATATTAGCTATACCCAAAAATCGTCTGCTACAGTTTTTTTTTAACGAATTGAAATTAATTAAATCTATTATTTAAGGTCAAACTTTTGTCTAAAACGATAAGTTGTAACATAATGACCATCATTAAAAAAAGAAAAATATTATTACATGTGCAGTTTATTTTTAATACATTTAAAACGATTTTTTGTCAATTTCGATCCGTTCGGCCATTTTGGCTGTTTTTAAATGGCTTGTAATGGCTTGTTTACAAATTTAATGTAACATTCGCGATTGCAAAAAAAAATTACCAAAAATTAGGGAATTATCCGATTCTAATGAACTTTTTAGTATTGATTTATCAATTAATGAATTTTATGATCATTCATTTTATTTCAAAACTTTAATTAAATATTTTTGCTATGAAAAATGAATATATAAAATTCATTTAAAATGTGAAAAGCCTGATGTCCAGTTTAAAATGTTCTATTTTTAGATTCTAGAAATAAATATCTATTTAATGCAAACCTTATTTTAGACACATAAAGTAATAAGTTTTGAAGAAAAACTCGATTTTTTAAGCAAAAAAAATATAAATGTATAATTTTTTTCTTTTATAAGATAATAACCAATTAAATAATTATCGAAATGAGTAAAAAAAAAATTCATTAAAATCGG
>CM042154.1:2737189-2784689 GCA_023376005.1 Doryteuthis pealeii | reverse complement strand
TAGATTTTAAATTCAAAGTTGTTGAAATTCAAAATTGGTGGCAGTTAGTATCGGAAATCTGATAGAGAATTATCTCCCCCCCCCCCTGCCGCTAGAGGGCGGATAGCCAACATACGATGTTGGCGCCAGAATCAAAACCTTCACTTATCAGGGAGCAGTTACCGAGGAGAGACGCTAAAATAAGCGCTCTCACCACCTTGCCCATTAAAAGGGCTGCACTTATCTGGAGATTGTCACCGAAGCGAGTTGCTAAAATAAGCGCTCCCATCACCTTGCCCTTAACCAGCATACTTTCTAAGACTGTCTCATAGCATACTACTGAAGGCCGTTTCGACAGCATACTTATTTTTTCCTAGTAGATCAATAAATAAATAAATAATTTATCAGTCAAGAGTGGTTCCCCTTTGTTTATGTTAGACTTATAGGAAATAACCAGAACATGTATCATACATCAAAATGAAGCTGATCCTCTGGGGATCACATCCCTACTCATCCACATAGTCACCGTTTCTTTCAATAGCAATGTTCCACCTTCAAATGAGAGCATGTATCCCTGCCCTGTAAAATTCTGTTGACTGTTCTTTGAGCCACTTCTTCACTACAGATTTCACTTACTCATCACTGGAATAATGTTTTTCCTCTCAAACCCTCTTTCATGGGGCCGAAAAGATGATAGTCTGAAGGCGCTAAATCTGGTGTGTATGGAGGATGCGGTAGAGTTGTCCACCCGAATGGGGCGATTTTCTCCCTTGTCCTGATACCTGTGTGTGGTCGAGCATTGTCATGCAGAAGAAGGACATTGTTGATTGGCAAGTTGGGTCTTACTCGTCGGATTCTTACTCTGAGCCTCGTTAGGGTCTCAATGTAGGCCTTAGTTTTATAAAAAAAAACTTCACTTGAAATAAAGAAATTGGCATTACTTTTTGACTCCCCCTTGTGCATTGGCTCTTAAAACATTGATATTACAACTAAGTACAAAGTGTTTAAGATAATTGTGAACATATTTGTTATACAGTATATAACTGATTTAAGCATAGAATGGGAAGCATACATTGAACCAACACTTCAGTTTATATATAAATTCAAAAAACATTGACATCAGCAATTTCACTGCCTTAATTGGGTAATAATAATAATAATGAAATGTTATTGTGTACAGTGCTCAGGTGCACCACAACTCATCAAAGTCTCATGTCAAGAACACAGAATAATGTATTAGTGTCAGGAACATGAACAGTTTACAGTAGTAGTATGCATGTATGTGTGTGTGCATGTGCATATGTGCATGGAGAGGGGCATCAGGTATAGTGTCGGCGGATTACAGGAAGCATGGAGGCTTTGAAAGATTCAGTGTTTCGGCAGCCTACAACAGATGCGGGCAGTTTATTCCATGTCTCCGCAATTCTGAGCGTAAAGAAATGTTTCCGAAAGTTATGTGAGCAGTGCTGATTACCAAAATCAAAAATGTAATTTCATATTTAACTTTTAAGCAAATTCAAAATTCTATTAAAAAAGTATGATTCATTTTTTTTTTGCGATTTAGTNTATGCAATTTACGTTCTTCTTTTCTTTTTGTAATAATAATGAAATGTTATTGTGTACAGTGTTCAGGTGCACCACAACTCATCAAAGACTCATGTCAAGTACACAGAATAATGTATTAGTGTCAGGAATATAACAGTTTACAGTAGTAATATACATGCATGTGTGCGCGTGTGTGTTTTCAAGTCAGTGCAGATTTCGATTAAAAATAATATATGATACTTAGTATAGTATATTATTTTTATCAAATTTTTATCAAATTTATAGTATAGTATACTATAATAATTTGATATTCGATCGGCTATGCTTTTATATTATAATGTTATTTTTTTAAGATTATTTATCGTTTACATTTAATTTGATTACTTTATTTTGATTTTTTTTTTTTTTTTGCTTTGAAATATTAATTTGAAATTTAGTAAATCATTTATATTTTATTTAAAAATATAGTTTATCATTGAATTAAAAATTTCTTACTATATCATTATGAGATATCATTCCCTCTACTCTGACGGAAAAAAAATTCCCTGACCTCCCGCTAGGCCGGATTATCTTTTTTACGTGGGGATTTTTATGGATCATCCTTCAAGGATCAATTTCACTATTCAGTAGCAACAGATAACTCACAAACCCAACATACCTCTTAGACCCATATATATATATATATATATACATATATATATATAAATATATATATCATATATATCGCTAATATCATATATTACATATACTGCACACAATGCACAAATAGCGGATATGTGGGAGAAACATCAACATCTTTTAGACTAAGATTAAATAACACAAATCCACAATAAAACTCAAATCCCTGCATAGTACAATAGCACTTCACTTTAACACCCTACCACACAACCTTACACACCTCAAATGTATTTTAATAGAACACGTATTTCCAACAACGCAATCTCGAAAACAAGCAAAAACTAAATGGATTCTAAAATTACAAACTCACGTGAGGGGACTGAACGCTGACATCGGAATACGCCGTTATTATAAATATTTTACAGACGCTGTCAATAACAACAAAGACAAAAGATCGTTGAACGAGCAACATTCATTTGAAAAAGGGTATCTAACGAACCCAAAAATTTATGACAACAAATAATAAAAAAATAAGTGAATCCAATACTCCATAACATCGAGTTCATTCATTTATTTTTAGATGCTTCGTAATAACGCCCAACTTTAAAAAAACATTAAAAAATATATATAATATATATATATATAAATATAATATAACATAATATAATGGAGAATGAATGTGAAAATATTAGCAGGTGCTCAATGCTAAAATAGCAGAGCAGATTAAAATCAGTCATTAGACATTATGGTGTTAATATTCCGCAAACTGCAGTTTCATGCATTATTACCTAAGCGTGTTTATGTTTTTATATATAAGTTTTACGTTATAAACATTCCATTACATGAGCATACTTCATGTTATATATATATATATATATATATATATATATATATATATATATATATATGTGTGTGTGTGTGTGAGTATATATATATATATTATGTGTGTGTGTGTGTGTGTGAGTATATATATAAATTATTGATTAGGGCAGAACAAAAAATGGGGTGGTTACTCAATTAAGGGTACCATGCTACATTGTGTACCCTGTTATAAAACACAGGCTGATATTATTCCAGACTCGCATAAAAGAGAGTTTTCATTTCTTTCTTTTTTTTTTTTCTTTTCTGAAATTAGGCACTCAACAAGGTTAAATATTTGCTTCTATATATATATATATTTTTTTTTTTTCATTATACCCTGCCAGAATTAGCCCAGTGAGTGGGTGTTACTTAAACACAAGACAAGTCTGCAGCAGTCAAATACCACCCCCACCCAGCCCGGCACACACACCCACAAACTAAACTCCCCTCCCTTACACTCAAACTGCACATACTGACAAAGACAGCGCAGTGTTAGATGGCATATTTTCTATTCTTGATCTGCCTAAATTGGGGTGATGCATGGGGAGTGGTTTAGTCTCACAATTACTGCGTCTTCCAAAATTCTCCTCTGCCACAGAGAGTTAGAAACCAAACCCCCTCCCCCCCAAAAAAAACCCAATAAACCAAAACAATAAGGAATCAAATTCTTCATTTTGTTCTTGTACTTGTTTTTTTTCTGCCAGTTTCCTAGATTCAGTTATCATGTGATTACCCTCTCCGTCTCCGTCTCCGCACATCCTATACTTACTATTCTGTTGCATATAAACCAATTTTCACTTTGATATAATTGGTACTTATGGCATTAGTTTTCTGCTGCTATTATGGGCAACTCATTTCTCTTTTGAGGTTTCCTTTTTCTTAACGAAGTTCAAGTCTTTTCATTTGGGTGAGCTTTTAAGTTTCTGGTCGAAATAAATATTATAATAGATGATGGTTTGTTAAGTTTTTCTTTCTTTGAAAGTTAAATATTGCTCTGTATAGAATTAATTCATTAGTTATGATACATTGAGCTCTCTTTGGATTTATAAAAAATCCTTGTATGGATATATATGTTTGCACCTACAAGAGTATACAGTATGGTTCTAGAGTGAGATTTTGATGATCAAATAGAATCATCCCTTACTTACCAGTCATTTGGATTATCTTAAATATGCACACACACACACACACACACACATATATATATATTTGAGAGATGCAAATAAGTACGTTTTATGTTAAAAAATATGTCTATGCTATTATGGAGAAATTATTAAGTTAAACATCTGCTTAAAAATTATCTGAAATTTGTCACTTGAAGTATCCATATAATCGTTTTTTCTTCCCATTTTTGTTTTCTCAGTTTTGTTGTTTTTCTTCTTGTCCAATTGCTGTTGGTTATTTATTATTATTATTATCATTATTATTATTATTATTTTACTCCTTTTGAGTTTTTCACATCAGCATTAGTTGATGGTCTTTCACTAGAGTCTGAGTGACAGCAAGTCTCCTCAGGTCTCAGGACTCTTCTGAGTATTCTGGCAGATTGCAGTAGTGCAGTGTTCTGAATGGTTTCAATCCTTCCTCTGATATCCAAACGTTCCAAACCCTTTTCCAATCCTTTTGGGACTGTTCCAAGTGCACCAACTACAATTGGTATCACTTTCACTTTGAGAGATGGTACAGACATGACATTGCCGGGTAAGGTCCAATCTTTCTGGGTTAGAAAACCATAAGTTAGTGTGTCCCATTTTTTTTTATATTGCAAAGTAGACCGCCAATACAAGTCACAGCAATTAAAAATTAGTAGAGAGGATAGATAACAGTTCACAAATGAACGCAAAATATTTTTTTATTTTTTTAACAAAAGATTAAAGAATAGATGAGGTGCTGTACTAACTGACATTTTGGCCACACCTAGTTATATGTGAGGGGGGTTATTTTCCTAATAATTCTAAACATGAATCAAAGGGGACCACTCTTGACTGATAATTATTCATTTATTTATTGATATAAGACTAGGAAAAAGAAGACAGGGTTAGGGTTAGGGTTAGGTTTTAGGGTTAGGGTTAAGGGCTAGGGTTAGGTTAAGATTAGGGTTAGGGTTTAGGGTTAAGTTTATAGGATAAATAAAATAATTTTATTAGTCAAGAGTGGTTCCCCTTTGTTTATGTCAGACTTATAGGGAAATACCCATGTTCCTGTGTTGGTATTATACCTGTCCTAAACAAAATGGCATTATCTTTTTTCAATTTAGTTGCAATTATTTTAACCCAAACAAATCTATTTGACTCATGTGAAACCCTTAACCGTTATAACACATCGGGGTCAGTCAACCTGGGAGTATGGCAATGAGGTGTGACTCCCATCGATTAGGGTTAGGGTTAGGGTTAGGGGTAGGGTTTGGGTAGGGTTAGGGTTAGGGTTTAGGGTTAGTTTTAATGGGAAAGATAAAAAATAATTTATCAGTCAAGAGGCTTTGATCATGTTAGATTTATAGGAAATAACCAGTGAGGTTATTCCTCACCTGGGGTATCATTTTAATCTCTTGTAAAACGCTTGCTAAACTTTAAAAAACAAAAAATAGTTAGGGCCAGTTTGTGATTATTATTATTATAGAAATGTTAACTTTGCATTTGTGCTGTATGTTAACTTTTGGAACTTGTGGGTGATTTTATTTTTCCCCCTAAAATTACTCAGCTAAAATTTAAAAAAATCACAATGAAGCACAATATGTGTTTTTGTGTAAACCACTGAATTTTGCTGTGAGCGGTTTAAAGTAGGCAAAGTGTTAAAAGAATTATTAGGATGGTCGAATTCATTTATACATGTGAGGTCATAAAGAAATTCAACGAATCAAGGGAGAGAAATATTAGTTGTCTTTAATTTGAATTCCACGAATCAAGGGAGGTAACTCTTAGTAATCTTTAATTGGAATTCTAAAACTAATTAATTTTGTTGTTTCTTATCACAACGTTTTGGGGTTAAAAATCCTTCGAGCGTTAAACGTAGGGGTGAGACATCGGAATAAAGTAGGGACTGGCATTTTTGTCGTCTGCTACGAATTTTAAAAGCGAATTAAAAATAATTAAATCTATTATTTAAGGTCAAACTTTGTCTAAATCGATAAGTAGTAACATAATGACCCATCATTAAAAAAAAGAAAAATATAATTACATATACAGTTTATTTTTAATAGATTTAAAACTATTTGTTTTGGTCAATTTCGACGCAATCCGCCATTCTGTCTATTTTTCAATGGTTTTAGGCGTCTTGTTTACAATTTCTTATGTAACATTCGCGATTGCAAAAGAATTTAACAAAAATCAGGTGATTATCCGATTTTAATGAATTTTTTTTTTACTCATTTCGATAATTATTTAATTGGTTATTATCTTATAAAAGAAAAAATTATACATTTATATTTTTTTGCTTAAAAAATCGAGTTTTTCTTCAAAACTTATTACTTTATGTGTCTAAAATAAGGTTTTGCATTAAATAGATATTTATTTCTAGAATCTAAAAATAGAACATTTTAAACTGGACATCAGGCTTTTCACATTTTAAAATGAATTTTATATATTCATTTTTTCATAGCAAAAATATTTAATTAAGTTTTGAAATAAAATGAATGATCATAAAATTCATTAATTGATAAATCAATACTAAAAAGTTCATTAGAATCGGATAATTCCCTAATTTTTGGTAATTTTTTTTTGCAATCGCGAATGTTACATTAAATTTGTAAACAAGCCATTACAAGCCATTTAAAAACAGCCAAAATGGCCGAACGGATCGAAATTGACAAAAAATCGTTTTAAATGTATTAAAAATAAACTGCACATGTAATAATATTTTTCTTTTTTTAAATGATGGTCATTATGTTACAACTTATCGTTTTAAGAAAAAGTTTTGACCTTAAATAATAGATTTAATTAATTTCAATTCGTTAAAAAAAAACTGTAGCAGACGATTTTTGGGTATAGCTAATATATATATATGGTTGTTTCCTATAACTACAACATAAACAAAGGGGAACCACTCTTGACTGATAAATTATTTATTTATTTTCCCAATAAACTAACCCTAACCCTAACCCTAAACACCGTCTTCTTTTGTCCAAGTAGATCAATAAATAAATAAATAAATAAATTTATCAGTCAAGAGTGGTTCCCCTTTTTTATGTTGGAGTTATAGGAAATAACCATATATATATATATATTATATATATATATATATATATATATAATATATATATATGATTGACTGAGATAAATAGAGAGACATAGATAGGTATGAACTTAGCTAGCTAGACAGATAGAGAGATAGATAAATAGGCAAAGATATGAACTAATATATATATATATATATATATATTATATATATATATATATATAATATATATATATATATTACATCAGTCCATATCAATTCATATTCTTTTTGTCTATTTTATATCAAGCTATCTTTGTTCATCTCTCCTCTCTCTCTCTCTCTCCTCCTCTCTCTCTCTCTCTCTCTCTCTGTATATATATATAATATATATATATATATATATATATATATTATATATATATAATTATCAAATTTCTAAAATTCTTTTATAATGCTCCCTTTAAAAAACAACTCTCTAAAACAATTTCTTCAAACAAGAAATCTTCTCCTGACGATGACCTAATGTCGAACTAATTGAGAATAATAACATATTAGAAATTTCCCGTTTGTCTTATCACTTTTTTGTTCATACTATATATATATATATATATATATATATATATATATATATATATATATATATATATATATATATATATCAGTCTTATATTTTGTGTAATCTCTACATTGCTTTGTGTAATAATTATTTATTGTTGTCTACTCGCAAATAAAATCACCCAAATTCTGCGAATAAGGGGAGATAACTATTAACAGATTGAAATTAACCGATTAAAAAGAAAATTCTTTTCATAATGTATAACGGTAATTGATCCTGGCACGTCTTTCATGTGGCATCCAGAATCCATACACTGCTGATTGATGTAGGTTGTTGCTGGGGTGTGGTAGAGTGCTGTATATTTATAGAATAAGAAACCAGTAAAAAAACCCAAAAAACCCAACACAATGGACACTAACCAGAAACAATGGATATTTCTCTTCCTTTCATATTGTGTACTTTTGTTAATTTTTTTTATCTCAGTTTTACATCCTATTTCTATTTCTTTCTTTCTTTCTTTATTAGCCATTTCTGTCTTTCTTTCTTTCTTCCCCGCATTTTTCTTTTTTTATTCTTTCTTTCTTTCTTAATCCTTTGTGTTGTGTCATTTTCTTTCTTTCTTTCTTAGCAATACTTTTCATTCATTCTTTCTTTCTTTCTTTCTTTCTTCTTTTCTTTCTTTCTTTCTTTCTTTCATAGCAATACTTTTCATTCTTTCTTTCTTTCTTTCTTTCTTTCTTTCTTTCTTTCTTTTCTACTTTCTTTCTCAGCAAATCCTTTTCTTTTCTTTTTTTCTCTTTCTTTCACATCTTCTAAGTTTTTTTTCTTTTTTTCTTCTGATTCCGCCTTTTCTTTCTTTCTTTCTCTTTCTTTCTTTCTTCCTTACATTTTTTTCTTTCTTCTCATCTAAGCCTTTTCTCTCTTTCTTTCTATCTTTCATCTCCTATCAGATTTCTTTTTCTTTTCTCTCTTTCTTTCTCCCCCCCCTCTTCATCTAGTCTCCCTATTCATCTCAATTTTTATTTTACTCCTGATTTTTTGAAGTTGATAAACAAAAAAAGAAATCTCCTTTTAAGGCAAATCAATATTTTATCCAGGAAACTCTAAGTCTTTCTTATATCCGGAAACTCAAATACAAACAATTTATTTTAAAATACAGAAATTTTAAGGAGCTTTTGTTGTATAAAAACTTTTTGGGTTATTTCCTATAAATCTAACATGATCAAGGGGACGCACTCTTGACTGATAATTATTTATTTATTTATTGATCTACTAGGAAAAAAAGACATGGTTAGGGTTAGGGTTTAGGGTTAGTTTAATGGAAAATAATAAATAATTTATCAGTCAAGAGTGGTTCCCCTTTGAATCATGTTAGACTTATAGGAAATAACCCCTTTTTATTTTCTTACACTTTTTCATTTTTATAATATGTTATGATTCTGGTCACCATTTTAGGTGTTTAGTACCCCAGTTGGAAAATCCCTAGTTTACTTCCTTTGTAGCAGAAGTCTGTAGTATTCCTTGAAACCCTTGGAACAGTCCCAAAAGCCCTGGAAAAGAATTTGGGTGAATTGGAAATCAGAGGAAGAATTGGAGACCATCCAAACTACAGCACTGTTAAGATCATCTAGAATACCCAGAAAGTCCTGGAGACCTGAGGAGACCTGCTGTCACTCAGCCTCCAGTGAACCACCGGCTATGGCAGGTGTGAAAACCTCAAATAATAATAATTTGGCGATCCACTGGGAATTATGCAAAAAACTAAATTTTGACCATACAAAAATATGGTATATGCATAAACCAGAATCTGTTCTTGAGAATGAAACGCATAAAATTCTCTGGGATTACCTAATTTCAGCCAGAAGATCAGACTTTGTAGTATTGTTAACAAAAAAAAAAAAAAAGAGAACTTTTCAACTGGTAGATCTTGCAATTCCAGCAGATCAAAAGGGTGAAGATGAAGGAAAACGAAAAGATAGATTAAATACTTAGAACCCACAAAACATGACATATGAGGGTGAAAGTGATAACCAATAGTAGTTGGGGCACTTGGAACGGTCCCTAAAAGCTTAGAAAAATGAACTAGAGGAATTGGAAATCAGAGGAAGAATTAGAGACCATCCAGACAATAAATTGTTGAAATCAGCTGGAATACTCAGGAGAGTCCTGGAGACCTGAGGAGACTTGCTGTCACTCAAACTCCAGTGAAAGACCAGCTAATGGTGGAGTGAAAAACTACTACTACTCTACTAATCTTATTATTATTATATTATTATATTGTGTGTTTTTCTGTCTGTAACCGAAATATCTACTACTACTCAATTCACAATTCCCTTTGTATTTACATCACATTCCTCACACGATTTTATTTTTATTTAAACCCTTCAATTATTAATAAAATCGTTTTACATTATTAAATACTGTTGACCATAATTACATACTAATAACATGCAGTTATATTTATATATACAATAAAATAGCGGTTTACAGTATGAAATGGGAAGGTTAATTTGCATATAGATCTTAAAAAATTTGATTTTAATAAATATATGCTTAGTATTTTGATTTATAATTGTTTGTTTTTACCTTATTGAATATGAGCAAAAATCTCGGGGATAAATCTTAAAAGAAATCCATTAACAAGAAGATATAACTGTAATTTTATTCTTTACTTCCTATTTTAACTAAGTAGTTAAATTAGGAAAATTTACCAATGAAAGACGGGAGTTAATGAAAAACGATGGAAGAGTTAGTTTCAAAGTTGTTCTATTTTTCAATCATACCCCCTCTGTTCCAAATCGTTTTATCTGCATTTTTATTCAGTTTTATTAGCCTTTCTAATTTAAATATGATATTTTAATTATATTAAAAGTTAAATACTTGCACCCGGAGGGTGCATATATTTGCTAGTAATAATAATAATAATAACTAGAAGGACCTGTGGACACACACACACACACACACACACACACACACACACTTGCAATTAAAACTCACTGAGAAACCAACACATAACACATACACACACCACACACACACACACACACATTTACAACACACAAATGCACCTGCACCTGCACAGACACACACACACACACAACACCCTCCCCCACACACAAATGCAACCGCATACACACATGCACACACATGCATCTACACACATACGCACACACACGCACAAATGCACCTGCATACACAACTAACACCCCACACACCTACACACAAATGTAACCGCACACACAAACACACACACATGCACCTGCACAGCACACGCACACACACACACACACGCACCCACAAGTGCTCTCAGGCACGCCGCGACACGCACACACGCGCGCAAATAAAACATAACACACACACACGCACCCACAAATGCACCCACGCACGCACACAACACACACACACACACACACACACACCACACACACACACACACATTAATTTTTCAGTTCAGATAAACAAAATATTTTCTTTTTAATCTTTGATTCATCTGTCCATTACTTGGACGTGTGAATACAACATTTCTTTTTTTCGACTGAAAAAAATTTTTATCTACGAAGGTCATTCACTTGACTTTAGTTTTACTCTTGTTTGACAACTTTTCTCTCTCTCTCTCTTTTGTTCGTCACAACTCGATCAACCAGAACTGTTCAACATCGGAATAATTCATAGTTCTTCCCATTCTAAATCATATTTATTTGTGCACAATTTGATTTTCTCATGAAAAAAAATGTCTCATCCTTTTTACATATTGTTAGATATCCTACCTATGAACATTAATGGGTATGTCCCAGTCCTCATAAATATACACAATACTAGGATACCCATCTTTGTCGGCTGCTAGTTTTTAAAAAAACGAATTAAAATTAATTAAATCTATCATTTTAAGGTCAAACTTTGTTTAAATCAATAAGTAGTAACATACTGACCATCATTAAAAAAAAGAAAAATCATTACATATGTAATTTATTTTTAATACAATTATACATTAGAAATCGTCCAAATTTCTACGAAAAGTTAAGTTGAATTTATTTTGATTTATCATGTTCAATAATGGTTTAAAAATAGTTTAAAAATACTTATAAACATTTCTTTTTAGAAATAAGTAAGGCGTTACTTTTAAATATATATTTATTAAATATTACTGAAATTTGACTCGCTCGGTTTAACTTTTAACCAAGTAAAATCCGTTTTTTTGCATGTAAAAAAATAAAAAATATCTTAGTTTCGTTCGAAATGAAAATGTGTATCCTCACTTCCGGTTTCTGTATCATACAATTAATTTTCGAACATTATGTTGAATTATATTTGAAAATAAATTTAATTATTTTAAAAATATGAAAAAGCCTTATTTTAAGTTTAAAATGTTATACTTTTAGATTCTAGAATAAATATCTATTTAATGCAAACCTTATTTTATTACATCAAAATATACTTTTTGAAGAAAACTCGATTGAAATGTACCCCCCACCTTTTTAAGCAGAAGAAAATATCGATGTTAAATTTTTCTTTTATAAGATAATAGCCAATTAAATAATTATCGAAATGAGTAAAAAAGAAATCTCCAAAAAATTAATTATCTATTATTTTTTTTACATTTTATTTTTTCGATTTTAGGTACTTATTTTCTCATAGAAAACCACCATAATTTTTTTTGTTGTTTCTATTCATAACTTCGGTCTTTTATCTCTTTATTTATACTGTAATTAGAAAACTATAAGACCAATTTGAAAAAAAAAAAGTTACGCCCCCAACATAAGCGGGGGGGGGGGGGGGGGGCAAAATTAAGTGAAAAGAATGAGAAAGTTTTGAAATAAAATAAATAATGCATTATAAAGATCATTCATTGATACATAAACACTGAAAATTTCATTAAAATCCGATAATTCCCTGATTTTTTGTAAATTATTTTCTGTTGGGGGGGGGACTTAAGTCATTTTGTCAAAAATTCAATTTAGTCTCATTTTGGGTATATATATACTGATTGGGTAGTCTTCTACCACGAGCAGTGGTTTACCCTTTTTCACGCCGCTAGCGAGTATTGTATTTTGTTAATGTTATTCCATTTCATTTCCGACCTCCGTTTGTTTATTACTCATTTAGTAACATTTGTTAGGTTACAAGATAGATAGATAAATAAATAGATATGAACAGACTGAGATAGATAGATAGATAGATAGATAAAGACTGAGATAGAGATAGATAGATAGATGATATTGATTGATTGATAACAGACTGAGATAGATATATAGATAGATAGATAGATAGTGTTATATACCCTACCTATGAACATTAATGGGTATGTCCCAATCCTCATAAATACGGGAGTATTATGCTAGCTGGGTAGTCTGATACCACTTAGCAGTGCTTTACCCTTCTTCACGCCGCTGGCGAGTATCGTATTTTGTTAATGTTATAAAGATTCCATTTCATTTCCGATCTCTGTTTTGGTTATTTCTCATTTAGTAACCTTTGTTAGGTTAGACAGATAATTGATATGAACAGACCGAGATAGATAGATAGATAGATAGATAGATAGATAGTGTCACATACCCTTACCTATGACCTAGGGTCGTCCTCTTTTGGATCTATAAGAATACGAGGTTTTAGCTGTGAGTTAACACCACGCTAATTCATATAACTCCAAGCAGATTTTAGCTCCTGAGAGAGAGAGAGAGAGAGAGAGAGAGAGAGAGAGAGAGAGAGAGAGAGAGAGAGAGAGAGAGAGAGAGAGAGATTATTTGTCTCATACCCCACCTGTATGGGCTGGGCACAAGGCCTCATTTTAACGTGGGCCCACCCACAAGCCGAAGCTAATGGGTGGGAGAGAACAAAAATTGCGTCGATCCTTCGGCATTCCCCCTCAGGCGCTGGGCAATAAACTCAGCCCTGCCCCCAAGGGGGCAGGTATTGCCTGGGGGACAGACCCCTGGGATCGACGCTATTAATTTAACACAACTCACCGGTCCAGTGGCCGAAGCTCACCGGACCACCGTCCGAAGGTTAAGAAATAACAATGGTGGAACTGGTACTCCAGGCCAAATATATAACATCCTCCGGGCGTAATTATTAAACTTTTAATATATCAAATTAGAAAAACTTAAATAAAAAGCGCATATAAAAAATATTATTCTTATTTTAATTATATTCTAATTGCTTTCTGTATAAAAAATCATTCATAGGACTGATTTTAATCTGTTGGAAATAAAAACAATAAGAGGTAATTTATGAGGAAGTGCGTCCCGGTCTCCTGCCTCAAAAATTGCTACCCGGCGACTATTAAAAATAACGACCCATCTCAGTCTATTCAAAACTATCCATCCATCTATCTATCTATCTATCTATCTATCTATCTCAATTTGTTTCATATTTATCTATATTACTTTAAATACTAAGATTTTTGTTATTCATGTTTGTTTAATGTCTTGTTTTTAGTTTAAATAAACAAGAATTACGACAAAAAAAGATGCGACCCCCCCAAATACATTTACTTGTCGAAAATATCTATCTATCTCCATTTATTCATATCTATCTATATTATTTTGTTTGCTTATCTATCTATCTATCTCAGTCTATTCCAAATTATATATCCATCTTCATATCTAAACAAGAATTACGACAAATTATGAAAAATAAACAAGAATTACGACGAGCTGGGGTTGTTATTTTGATAGTCACCGGGTAGCAATTTTTGAGGCAGGAGACCGGACGCACTTCCTCATAAATTACCCAATAAGATTAGAAATAAATAACACCAAGTAATTATTTATTAAACCCGGTTTTGTTAAAACCAGTATGCAAATTAACCACACCATACATTATGTAAACTTTTATTTCTTAGTGATATATAATGCAGAAACGCACTAATAATATAGGCTGTTTTGAGGCATATATTATCGGACAAAATTATAGATGAATTATCAGGTCCTGCCGCCAGATGGCGAGTCGCCAATATACAATATTGGCGCCAAAATTAAATCCCTCGACGAAAGTCACTTATCGAGGGGCCGTCAACCAGGCGAGTCACGTTTTTCAAGCGCTCCCTTTACCCTCAGCACTTATCGTGTTGACAGACAAACAGCGAATTGAATAATAATTCCAGCGTTCACCTTTACCTTATCAACCAGCGAGTGGTTTCATCCAGCGCAACCTTTACATTTACCTCACCTTCAGCAAGATAAGTCTAGCTAGCAAATGCCACAAATTTGCAATCCCCCTTTTCGTACATTTTGAATATATGTTTCTTTATTTTCAATTGTTGTTTCTCGTCTTCTTTCATCCGAAATTACTTACTTACCACCGGGAAATCCCAAGAGTCCCGAATATCTCTTAATATAACTCAGATTTTCATAGAAGCGTTGTTAATAATAAAATTCATTCTATGTATGTTTTGACTATGAATTAAATACACATTAATAAACTTACACAATTCCCGAGGTTATTGTGACGTAAGCAGTGGCATAGTTTCGGTTACATATAGACAGACACCGAATCTCCATTATAATAAGATTTAGAATATGAAACTTAAAAAAAAAGATTTATAATTGCTGTGAACAAAAACTAATGAAAAGCACAATGATACCAGGAGTTGATTTCTTTCCTTCTTTCTCATCCAGAAATAAACATGATTTATTCAATTTTGTAATATATATATATATATATATATATATATATATATATATATATATATATATATATGTGTGTGTGTGTGTGTGTGTGTGTGTGTGTGTGTGTGTAAAAATAAAACTGGAAGTGAATCCGACGGTATGTTGAAAAAATGACTAAAGGAAAGAAAGTATAGAATGGATAATATAGGATATTTTAATCAATATTACTTACACGTGTTTCGGTCAGGAGTTTATCCATGTGTACATTATTCAAACTATTATTATTTTTAGATAACCAAATTATTATTATTTCATTTGATTATTTAAAAATAATAATAGTTTGAATAATGTACATATGGATAAACTCCTCACCAAAACAAATGTAAGTAAAATTGATTAAAATATCCTATATTATCCATTCTATACTTTCTTTCCTTTATTCATTTTTTCAACATATATATATATATATATATATATATATATATATATATATATATATATACTAGCAGAGCTACCCAGTATTATTCGCCCTGTCGGCTGAGGCTGTAGAATCGTTAATAAATAAGATTTATTCTGTGTATTAATGATTTTGACTATAAATCAAATATTCATAGATAAACTTACAGAATTCCTGACGGTATTGTGACGTAGTTTCAGTTACAGACAGACAGACACCGAATTCTCCATTATAATAAGAAATAGATATTTTATTGAATTCTGTAGAGCCCAATTTGAGAAACACTGCAGAAAGAAACAGGCTATTGTTGTCCCATAGTTAGAAACGAAGAATGCAGCCAAAACTTTTGAAAAAGTGTATTGACAATATGAAACTATCCATTTAATTCTACCTGTCTGGCTGTGGGTCCGTCCAAAACATTCATTTTTTTTTTTTTTGGCAATGAATTCTCTTTTGGCCGCCTTAGACATATGACGATCATACAATAACGAGAAGGACATTTAATTCAAGACGAATACTTTACCAAATTAGACAAAACCAATTGGTCGGTGGGGCTGTAGAATACACCGACTGCACCTCTGTAGAGGTGTAAAAGCCCAACCCCCTAATGGAGCCACCCGTTGGCCGTGGGTGGCAATCCGTGATGCTTAAGGACGGAATGTTGGTGGATGAGCAGTCCATGACATGCAACACCCCTCTTCGGTCCTTACTTAGGCTAGACGGCCGGTCGGAGAGGCCCCCTCCGATCAATAAGTTGGTCACGTCTGGCCCTTGCACCTATATGATTGTCCCAACACTATTATCCGTATGAGAAGCCCCAACTCTGTTAGAAGGCAGTGGCTGGGTATGACGTTAAACTCTACCTGAAGGTGAGGTTCCAGTTCTGGAGGTTTGGGGAATGTGGAGCACCCCTTCATCACCATTGCTCCCTGGTCCACTCTGACCCGGAGTGGTAGTACCTGTCAGGGTCCCATCTATGGGTTAAATAGAAAAAAATGTGTTTATAAAAAATTGAGTACCTATCAATATTGAGTTTATTTCAAAACTTTGCCGGCATTAAATGACCCACTGCGATTGATATGTCGTAAAACCAAACCAAAACCAATTGTCACCGATTGTCTTGGTTGGTTGGTTGGTTGTGTGGGGATTAAAATAAAAATAAAATGAAATATAATTAAAAAAATAACAATCTCCTAGGAGCCCTCAGACAGGAAGAACCATTTGGGCATGCGCAGAGAATAGGACCCACTTCTTACCACCAAGAAATACACCGGTTTTTCTCAGGCCTTGATTGGGGACAGGCGCTACGACTGGGACGGGAAGAAATTTCCTCTCCACGAAAGAGCTATGAACCTAGAATAAAAGTCTGAAAACGCCTTCTGTATTTGTGTCTTCTTGTCCCCCTTTCTTTAGTTCCTTTTCAGCCTGACAACCCACAAGAAAGAAGGAAGAACTAAATATAATGGAGTTTAAAAGAAGCAATCTGCGAACACACGCCAAAAACGACCGACGACCTTAAACCTTATAAAACCACAACTACCTTCCTGCAATTTCACCATTTTTCTTGGATTCTTAATGGAACTACTTTTGCTTCATCAACAGGCATCATTATTTATAAAAGAAGAAAAAAATAAAACAAAAAAAATGCAGCTTGGAGGTATAGAGGTACCAGAAGACCCGGTTAATGTTAGGGTTTAGAGTTAGGAGGTTAGGGTTGGGGTTTAGGGTTTAGGGTTATATGAAGTTTGCTCATACCTAGAATTTTACCTCTCAACACAAAGCAGAAATTCAACCAAGTAACAGCTTGTAACTAAAAAAAAAACCTCCCAAGTACTCTTAAGTCAAGGTACCACTGTATATTTCTAATAAACAGTACCTTAATTCCTGCAATTTGTACATTTTTCTTGGAGTCTTAATGAAACTACTTTATCATTTGGTTGGTTTTACAGCATGTCAGTTCTTGTTGGATTATCTTATGGTAAAATCAGTTGTTATGTAGCAGGATCATTTAAGGAGGAGTAGGTTTTACTGTCACTGGTTTCGAAGAAAGGGACACATGACGCTTCTGGACTGATGTCATTAAGTTTATTTAATAAACACCGTGAAACTGTACAAGGAAAAACAAATAACATTACATAAAAGGATAACAGCAAATACGTGTCAAAGAAATAGAAAATTCAAAGTAAATGTGGGAATGCTTACCGTGTCGACAGCCCTGACCAGTGGTGTAAACTCAAAAAGGGTTTGTATGTGTGTTCCCCTTACCACTTTCTGGTTAGGGATTCGTAGACCGCAGAAACTAATGTGGGAGTGCTTACCGTGTCGACTGCCCTGACCAGTGGCGTAAACTCAAAAAGGGTTTGTATGTGTGTTCCCCTTACCACTTTCCGGTTAGGGATTCACAGACCGCAGAAACTAATGGTCAGCACAAAATGAACTTAATAAAACTCACTAAACTACTCTAAATTAGATATTGTGGTTGTAGTTAATTTTATAAACAAAAAATAACTATATAAAAACAAGATATAATTAACTGGTCAGTTTAGCGGCAGTTACAGTAGGTTGAAATAATCGTTAGTAATCACAAGTTACACATTGTATTGTATATTGTATGTTACATATTATTGTTGTCTGATAAATGCATTTCGTTTTATAGGCCTTGTTGTGTTCGTTACCTGTTATCTTTACCTATACCCTGTCTTAGCACTGTTATTATTTTCCTATAATATTTCATTTAAAATTTATCAATTCTTCTGTAATTGAGGGTATTAATTGTTTTGTTTTTTGTTGTTGTTATTGATTTCTAAGAAGAAACTGTTATAAGTCTTAAAATCCTAAATAATGTTTTTTTAGTCCGTAAATATGTAAAAAAGCGGCTATGTTTGCAATGTATTTGAGCAGAATTGAACGAAAATAATAGTTTAAAATGTATTAAAAATAAATTACACGTGTAATAATATATATATATATATATATATTATTGATGCTCATTATGTTACTACTTTTCGTCTTAGACAAAAATTTGACCTTAATCGATTTAATTAATTTTAATTCGTTTTTAAAATGAAAATGAGACAACATTTTGACACTCCCTTTTTAAAATAACGCCACAAGTACGGAAATGACTCCGGCACGCTGAAACATAGCGTAAATTAGGGCAGGATGAAACAAATATCTTTTAATATCAGTCTGTCTTTTTTTCTTTTTGTTGTTTTTTCTGCCGACAGACATGTTTGTTTAATTTCATTTTCTCTTTGTGTATTTCGCCTATTGACAGAAACGAAAGAATTTTAACTGACATAAAATGCGTTAAATTTAGTCATCCGAGCAACGATTTTGATTGGTTGTTTCAATTTCCCAGAGACCCTATCGTTGTTTATTGAAATATGCAGACAGTCTTTTCCCACACAAATGTTGTTTTTTTTCCCCATCTAACTGCATTTTTTTTAATGGAAAGGACAGTTCCGGGAAATCCACTATCTTCCAAGTCAAACACTACTTATCAATTTATCAATATCTATTTGCACATCTCTTATTATAATTGAGATTGTGTGTTTGTCTGTCTGTTACCGAAACTACCGTATTTGACGGCATATAGGACGCACCTTTTTCCCCAAAATTTTGGCTCAAAAATTTGTCATGCGTCTTATACATCATAGGTGAAGTTTTATTATTATTATTATTATTATTTACTCCTTTTGAGTTTTCACATCAGAGTTAACTAATGGTCTTTCACTGGAGTCTGAGTGACAGCAAGTCTCCTCAGGTCTCCAGGACTCTTCTGAGTATTCTGGCAGATTGCAGCAGTGCAGTGTTCTGAATAGTTTCAATCCTTTCTCTGATTTGCAAACTTTCCAAACCCTTTTCCAATCCCTTTGGGACTGTTCCAAGTGCACCAACTACAATTGGTATCACTTTGACTTTCATATTCCATAACTTTTTCAGTTCTCTGGCAAGGTCCAGATATTTGTCCATTTTTTCATTTTCCCTTAGCTTCACCCTGTGATCTGCTGGAACTGCAAAATCCACCAGTTGACAAGTTCTTTCTTTATTATTATTATTATTATTATTATTATTATTATTATTATTCTATTGAGATGTCTTGTGTATGCTTATTGCTTGCATGTACTGCCAAATTGCTTTTATACAGCTATGTTTCTCCTTGTATAATGCACAGCTAGACTGTTTTCAATAATATATGCTTAAATACGCTAAAACTTTTTTCCTGTATCTGACCTGCTGAAATGGGGGTGGAGGCGTCTTATATGGCCATACGTCTTATATGCCGTCCAATACGGTATACATTTATAATAAAAATTGGAATAGATCACTAAGTAGGCCTGAGTCTATTCTAGTAGTGACCAGGCTTGAATTCAGAGTCGTTATTCTTCTAGACTGGTTGTCTAAGCAAGGTTAAAAAGCCCGGTCTGCCCTACTATTTACCCATAGATTGAGGTAGAATAGTTGGATTAATACCTTTCCCAAAGGTATTAGCACTAAGTGAACGGTGGCTTCGTCCAGGAATTGAATTCGGGTCGACGAGTCCATTTCCTGCGACTCTAACCAGTACACCACAGCGTTTCCCAGTACACCATCGCGTTTCCCCCTATATTACTATTCCTTTAATTATTTACGTCACATTCTCCATGATTTTATTTTTATTTAAACCTCAATTACTCATAAAAATTGCTTTACATTATTAATACTTTTGACCTTATCTACATACTAATAACATGTAATTGTATAAATATATACAACAAAATAGCAGTTTACAGTGTGAATGAGAAGGCTAATTTGCATACTGCTATTAAAAATTTGATTTTGATAAATATTTGCTTGGTATTATTGATTTGTAATTGTTTGATTTTATTCAAATAAAATTGAGCAAAAATCTCGGAGATAAATCTTAAAAGAAATCCATTAACAAGAAAAAAAAATCATCTTAATCTTTACTTCCTATTTTAACTAAACAATTAAATTAAGAAAATTTAGCAATGAAAGACGGGAGTGATGTAAGTTTCAGTTGTTGTTTTTTTTTTTTTTTTTTTTCGATTATAGCCCTCTCTGTTTCAAATCTTATCTGAATTCTTATTTAGTTTCATTCTTTCTAATTCAATATGATATTTTATTATATTAAAGCTTAAATACTTGCACCCGGAAGGTGCATATATTTGCTAGTATATATAAAGGACAGTTGGTGTGTATGTATGTATGTCCGGAGGAAACTACGAAAATTAAACAATTAACGACAAATTACACACACACACATACACACACACACACACACACACACACACACACACACACACACACACATACACACATATATATACACTATCACCAGAGCTTGCATTTTGTGTAAAAATAATAAAGATTTTATTTATATCTGGAAAAATATTTAAAAATTAGGATTTGAATATTAAGAAAAGGGAAAGTTATTGGTTGCATTCACGGATCTGCGAGACTAACTTTTTATTATACACCTCTACCCAGGTGACGCCGGGTAGCCGCTTCAAGTACATATATAAATAGCAGTTGTGTGTATGTATATATGGATGGATGGATGTCCGGATGAAACTATGAAAATAAAAAACAAAAAAACAAAAAATAAATAAATAAAAACTACAAATTAAATATATATAAACCAGATTTTGATTTTTGGGCAAAAATAATAAAAATTTGATTTATATTCGTGAAGATAATTAAGAAATGGAATTTAAATATTAACAGCATGGAAATTCTTTTTTTTTTTTCTTTTTTTTTTTTTTTTTGCATTTAATATTTTAAATAGGAGACATTAATTTTTCTTTTCAGAGTGTTTGTGCACCTTTTTTTTTCTGACCCCCCCCCCGGCTGGATCAACGCAACGTCTTTTTTACGTAGGGATTTTAATGGGGCATCCTGCAAGGATCAAACTCGTGATTCAGTAATAATGGATCTGTTTAAAAAAAGGAACTTCGACAATTCCAACCCAGACCTTATTGGGAACACACGTCGTTGACTGGACCAGGAGAAAATCTCATCACCAAGAAATAGCTATGAACCTAGAAATAAAGTCTGACCCTTAAAAGTATCTTTGTCTTTTCTTTTTCCTTCCTTAATTCCGTTTCAGTTCGACGATCAACAGAAGAAGAAACTACCAATGAACACGCACCAAATAATCAAAGCCTAATTCACCGCCCTGTCGGCTGGGGCATTAGAATGCACCGATTGCACCTCTGCAGAGGGGTAAGACTCCCACAAATGGGGCCACCTGTTGGCCGTGGGTGGCGACCCCTGATGATTAAGGACGGAGTCTTGGTGGATGAGCAGTTCATGACCTGCAACACTCCACCTTACTTAGGCTAGACGGGCTGTCGGAGAGGCCCCCCGATCAATCGGCTGGTCACGTCAAGTCCTAGCACCTATATGATTGTCCCAACCCTATTGCCCTTATGGCAAGCTCCAGCCCCCTTTTATCATATGGGTGCTAGAAGGCGGTGACTGAGGGTCTACATGTCCTGGGAATGACGTTAAATTCTATCTGATGGTGAGGTTCCAGTTCTGAAGGTTTGGGGAATGTGAAGCACCCCTTCATCACCATTGCTCCCTGGTCCACTCTGACCCGGAGTGGTAGTACCTGTTATGGTCCCATCTATGGGTTAAATAGAAAAATGTATTTGTAAAAAAATTGTGTATGCATTAAGAGTTGATTTATTTCAAAACTTTATCGGCATTAAATGACCCACTGAGGTTGATATGCCGTAAAACAAAACAAACCAAATCTAGCTTAATTCCACATAAACACCTATACCCCATACATTTACAGTGATGCTTGTAGCTTTTTAATTTAGCACGTCCTGGGACGCACGGATTTGATTTTGGTGAGTCCCCAGGAAATTTGATGGGCCCCAACTAAAGTTTCTTAATAGATTGCAGAGTTTTTTTTAAAAATCTATGAACAACTAAAGCCATCTAACTCCTACCTTATACCCCATACAGTGTAATTCGTTTCCAAGAAAATATTGAAATCTATTTATAGTTAGCTTGAAATAGTGGGAGAAGAGGAAAAAAAAACACTGGGACTCGTGGATACGATTTTTCTGCGTCATTTTAGATTTTTATGCGTCAGGGACACAGGACGCAGGGCGCGCACCTATCAGCATTTCTTTATTTACTCAAGAATATACACAAGAATATACAACAGTGTACAATCAATGTATAAAACAAGAATGGTAGTTCAAAAAGTTCTCTGCCCAACTGGGCATTGGTTGGATCTAGGTTTGGGGTGGTTGCAGAAAATATACATGTTTGAACTTTGTTTTTGGGGAAAGTCCTGGTAACTTGATCCTTCATCACCCGGTTGAATTGTAGTAGCCTGTGGGGATTAAAATAGAATTAAAAAAAAAAAAGTAACAAACTCCCATGAGCCTTCACACCGGAAGAACCATCCGAGTATGTGCGGGAAAAAGGACCCACTTCCGAACCCCAAGATAATCTCTCGGCCATTCGAACTTTGGCCTTAACTGGGGCGAGAAACTACTACTGTCCAGGAAGAAATTTATTTGGTGGCTATGACCTGTGAATAAGGCCAAAATCATAAAACTAACTTCTGTCTTTGTCTCTTTCTTTTTCGTTCCTTGAATTCCTTCCTTTTCAGCGCAACCACCAAATATGATGGGGTTAAAAGCAAAACCCTAAGAACACGCACCAAGAATAACCAGTTACCTTTTTAACCTAAAACATTAAATCCCAATCGGCTAGATTGTCGGCTCTCAACCCTTTTGGTGGTGGAAGAAGACAAGTTCTCAGAGACAATTTTATTGTTTAATGAATTATACAAATAGTCTTTTCCCACACGACTGTTCTTTCTATCTCATAACATTTTTTGATTGCCATTAGTAGAAAAAAGCTATTCCAAGTGACCCACCCCTCCCAAATCAAGGCTGCTTGGTTGGTTTATTTGTTTAACGGCATATCAACCCTATCGAGTCATTTAATGCCGAATCAAGTCATTTTGATGAACAAAGGATTTGGTTAGAAAATTTACACATTTTCAATTGAATTCTATTCATAATATTTAATTCGTTTCATTCTAATAAAATAAAATAACATTTTCTGATTTGAATATTGAAAACGGTGAATTTTCTAACCAATTTCTAGGCTAGATGTTATAAAAACCAAGGATCTTTTGTCAATTTTATCAGATGATCTTTGATGCTATTTCCCCAAAGAATGGTACGAGTAAAAGATCTAATTTTTGTTATCAGTATTCAGTATACTAACATACAAATTTCGCATAGATGGATAATTTGATATTTAAAAAAAGTGAAAAATCGACCTACCCTAGTGTCACGCCTCTTGCGCACAAATCAACTTTCGTCAGGTGGTTTTTAGGTTTTGAAACGTTAGCTTCCTGTAGACACACAAGTAGTTATCGAGGGACTAACGAGGAGGCGTCATTGATGGGTTGTCGTTACGAAATAGAGTTGTTATGGTGTTACTAAGTAAATCTATGGGGTTTAAGGTAACAGAAATATCTCTGTCATGAGAAAAGAAGGAAGACAAGACAAATATAATGTGTATAAAATGGGGTAGTATTTTATTACGGTTCGGTGCAAGTGTGCTTTGCTAAACTTTATAGCTTAGCAGCCTTTGAATTACAAACAGTATATTAAGTAATAAGAGTATTTACGGGTTTCGAAGGAGCTCTTATTTCTCCGTAGTTGTAGGCAAATTGTCGGACAAAGGAGGAACAAACACACAATGGAAATTTAATACATGTATTGACGAATAATATAAGAACTTGTTGCAAATTTTAATGGTATTTGCTACAGACTTATCTGAGTTAAGTAATTTTCCTGGAGTATTGGTGATAACAGGGTTTTCTGTTCGTCGGTAGGAAATGTTGATAAGACGTATCGTCTCGGTAGTTTCTCGTCCTTCAGTAAGTGTGCTATTGTACCCGCCTTTTAACGTATGCTGATACAATGCCTTAGAAGGGAGCTGGTTGTAGAGTTCTGTGATAAGTGGGCCCTGTTTTCGCCTTGGTAATGAGAGCTTGGTGTTTTTATGTCTCTCCTCCAGTACTGCTATGCGATAAGTGAGCCCTGTTTTGGGGGCTAAGTGATGAAGTTTAGGGAGCGCTATTTACGCGACTACCCTCAGTGGGTGTTCCGTGATAAGTAAAGTTTTTGGTATTGACGCCAACATACGATGATGGTGATTCGCCCCCTAGCGGCAGGGGGAGATAATTAACTGTGGAATTTCCAATAGTAACAAGTCTTGTACTTATCTTTGTTTCCAGGGGTCAAGTATATTTGTAGTGGGTTCGTTATTGTCTGTTTCGTGTTGGTTCTAGGTGTCAGCGCTGGTTCTCGTGACTGCTGTTCTTGTCTGGTTCTGCCCTGGACATCATACTTGTCCTAGTAGCAGTGCTGTTCTGCTCACGTCCGACCCTGTCTCGTGCTTCAACTGTATTTCTATGTTCTCCGCCCCACCCCTCCCTTACTTCCGGTCCCGATTAAGGGGAAGATAACCCATATTTCTCAAAAAGGTTTTAAGGTTTTAAAGGTAGCTGGATATTATTGTTGCGTGTTCTTAGGGTTTTGCTTTTAACCCCATCTCATTTAGTGGTCGCACTGAAAAGGAAGGAATTCAAGGAACGAAAAAGAAAGAGACAAAGGCAGAAGGTGGTTTTATGATTTAGGCTTTATTCAGCGGTAATAGTCGCCCGTGGCAAGGGGATATCCCCCTGGCCGTGGTAGCGACTACACACAGTTAAGGCCTAAACTCTAATGACCGAGGGATTATCTTCGGGGCTCGGAAGTTGGTCCTTTTTCTCGCACATGCGCATAGGTTTCTTCCGGTGAAGGCTCATGGGAGTTTATTTTATTTAATTATTTATCTATTATTTTGATCACCCACAAATCATTCTGTTTCTAGTCTGTAGTTATTTAATAAGTTTAGCTCACTTATGACACAAGCTGGAAGTATGTGACACTCAGTGAGAATCTAACTCACAAATAATTTGTTAATCTAGCTTGCTAACCAACCTTTATTTACTAGAAATCATAAATATTTTTTCTTCATGTTTCTTGATAGAGGAGGAGGGGGGAGAAGCTCTCATAGTAGTTTTAACTAACAAGAAGAGAGCCCCTTTGGTTTGAATTCAGAGTTTTCCTTCTCCTAGACCGGTTGCCATATCAAGGTTAAAGTACCCAAATGTCCTACCGTTTACCAAGAGTTAGAGGGAGAATTGTTGGATTCGTACCTTTCCCAACGGCAAACAGCCACGTCCAGGATCGCCGTGACCATTTCCTACAACGGTAGCCACCACACACCATGCTCCTTCAACCATATAATAAGCGAACGTAACAAACTGGCGCTGAGGGATTACAAGACTAGCCACGACTGGGTCCCAACAGCGACCGGTCCATTGAAACTAAATTCTTATAGGCGTGTTGCATGGGGCCAAATTCGAGTTGTAGTAGTAGTCGTTTAGTAGTAGTAGTTGTCATTAGTTCAGAAACAACATACTCAAGGTTTATAGTCACAAAGGGTTGTTTATTCCTTTCAGGCTCTTGGTTTCTTTTTCAGAGAGAAGGAAAATAGATAGATAGATAGATAGAGAGAGAGGAGAGAGAGAGAGAGGAGAGAGAGAGAGAGAGAGAGAAGAGAGAGAGAGAGAGAGAGAGAAAGTATGCTCAAACTATTTCTATCGTAAATCATGTTCAGTACTACTATCCCAAAACCCATACGGGGAACCGGAAGCCACACCTGACTCCCACCAGAGCCCAGCCGAAAAAGAAAGATTATCCTCCTCTTCCGTTTCTCGTCTCGGAGTGACATCCGTTTCCAGTCAAAAACCGGAACTTCCGTTTTTATCTTTAAATCTATTTCTGCGGTCATTCCTCGGTCAATTATTGGCACCCCGTTAAATGTTTACTCTTCCAAATTTTAACCTTTGTTCTTATTTCTTTTTCTTCTCTTTCTCCAGAAATCCGAATACCGTTTTATTTTTCAATTCCCGAATTCCCCGTAAACCATAATAATTACGCTACACACATGTTTGTTGATCTGGATCTTATAGAATACTAAAGAGCTCTTAGAAAAGAAAGCAACGTCTTGGGTTCGTTTACTAAGAACAAACAAACGGCCAAGACACAAAAGATGTTCCAGAATTGGCAAATAACAGAATAACATCTACCTGCCCAGAGCAGCTCTGATAACAAGATAGAAGATCACAGATAGACAAAGCAATCTAATCAGAAGTTAAGAAGAAGCTTAGTATCCCAGATAAGTATACCTGTATGTAAGAACCGGTATGCAGGTATACGATATACTACACTATACGAGATAAGATACGTCTCAAGATGAGTATGGTATGCAGCAATTGGAGTGGGAGGTGGCTCGTAGTAGGAGAGTGAAGGGAATTATATAATGTATAAAAAGATTAACACCAAAAGGGTATAATGGTATTGTGGGGATTATCTTCCTTTTGCCAGGAAGAGTTATCTTCCCGCTGTGTTGCCGTTTGTTCCCACTAGGGGACCTCTGGTATTTAAGCGCCTTATTTGAACTTCTCTTCCTCTTTTAGCTACATCTCCGGTACGAGCACATGGGTTAGACTACTATCTACCCCTTTCTCGGTGGGGCCTCAGTCCCCCCTTCCTAGTAAGTGATTTCTATGTACGAACGCTCCAGTCCTTTTATGTATGTATGTATGTTTATGTACCCTATCCTATTCTATCTTCTATTGTTTATGTATCTTGTTTATTCATGTGCTGTATTATATAAAAATGTTTTGTCTCAGAAATGTGTCGGAGTTGTATGTTCAATTATGACCTTGAATCTTAAAGTATTAATTCTCACATTTTCTAATTCCAATATACTGGTAAATCACTAAATCTTAATATACTGGCGAAATAATTCCAAATTCCAATATATGTGTGATTATTGAAATTTCGTGTATATGGGGAAATATTTAAAGAACGAAGTGTTAAGTACCGCAGTTTTCCAGTTCGGATTCTGAATGAAAAGACAAGACATTAGACACAAGTAAGATTTAACAATTTTAATTTCTAACAAAAATGAAAAGGAAAGATAGAAGAAGCGATAGATAAAGTAAAGGTGAAGGTGGAGTAGAGTGGTTGCAAATATGATGTTATTTGCGGGTAAACTTAGTTTTAAGAGTTCGTAAATTCTTATAATAGTGTTTGAAAGGTAGTAGTTGAGTTGTTTTAAAGAGTCGATTTCTTTGTGGTTTAGAGTTGAAATGAATTTGTGGAGTCGAATTTATCGGAAATTCGATAGAGAATTATCATCCCCTGTCGCTAGGGGGCGGATAGCCAACATACGATGTTGGCGCCAGAATCAAAACCTTCACACTTATCAGGGAGCAGTTAGCGAGGAGAGACGCTAAAATAAGCGCTCCCTTCACCTTGCCCTTAACCAGCAAACGTTCTAAGACATTGTAACAGCAGACTTTCTAAGGCTGTCACAATAGCATACTACTGAAGGCCGTTACGACAGCATACTTATCAGAAGGCTGAGGACCTAAATAGTCAACTTGAAAAGGGCCCCATCCACCGTCATTTAAAAGAGCAGTTACCCAGGCGAGAAGCTTCTAAAAAAGCATCCCCTACTTTTACTTATCGGACGAGAACCGACCAAGACGAAGCGTTTTAACAGCATTCCAAAACCAGCGAGTAGAATCACCTTTTCTAGCGCACTTCACCAAGAACTTTTTATTGCACCTCTCAGATAAGTCTCGTAGCAAATGCCATTAAAATTTGCAACAATTTCTCTACTTTTGATAGTATATGTGTCTGTAATTTGTATTCGTATTTGTTTTCCTTCTTTCGTGCTTGTTTTCAGCAACTGTCCCCGAAGGAAGGGGGGGGCGATGATGCGGCAAAAAAGAGTAGAAGAACTTGGCGTCTCACTGTCTTAGTACCGGGCGGTGTCAAGAAATGGGACTAATATTTTAAACTATCACGTCATCTTCAGTCAACTTTTTCTTATTTTAAGGAATTATTTTACAAATGTCCGGCCAAAAAATGGGCCAAAATCTCAAAGCTTTGAATCTTATTCAGTTTTATGATTATCAACAAGTTAAAGTTGATCATAATACAATACATGATTCGAATAAAATGAAACACTACAATGATAGTTTATTTATTACTAGCAGAGCTACCCTGTGTCGTTTGTTTGTACAACCACCAAGTTCACGTCTTTTTATGAAGGAAAATTAGTGGAGACCACCGAAGACCAAAGTTCAATGAAATCCACCAGAAAAGCTAAATAAAAACATAATAAGAGTATTAATCAACGACATATTAAACAAATTAATTAAAAAACGATTACAAAATAAAACAAATTAATAAAGGATAAAACATAATAAAAAGACAAATAAAAAACAAACAAAGGAATTGCAATCAAAAATGATAATAAAAATAAACAAAGACAAAAATATATAAAAAATAAAAGATAATAAAACAAATATATATATATAAAAAAAGAATTTTAATAATCTATATATAAACATAGGTAAGAGTTTTATTTTTTTTTTTTTTTTAAATCCTGTGCGACAACCGATCTTAACTTCCCAGTATTTCAGCTATCTTTTCATCGCCGAAACATTGTCCCACCCTGTTGGCTGAGGCGTTAGAATACACCGACTGCAACTCTGCAGAGGGGTAAGACTCTCCCAATAAGGCCACCTAGTGGCCCTGGGTGGCGACCCGTGCTGCTTAAGGATGGAACCCAGGTTGCTGAGCAGTTCATGACATGCAACACTCCACTTTGGCCCTTGCTTGAGCTAGATGGCCGGCCGGAGACGCCCTCTCTGATCAATCGGCTGATCACGTCAAGCCCTAGCATCTATATGATTGTCCCAACCGTATTGCCCTTATGGCAAGCCCAAACCCTTTTTATCATATGGATACTAGAAGGCGGTGGCTGAGGGTCAACATGCCCTGGGAATTACGTTAAACTCTGATGGTGAGGTTCCAGGTCTGGGGAATGTAGAGCACCCCTTCATCACCATTGCTCCCTGATCCACTCTGACCCGGAGTGGTAGTACCTGTTAGGATCCCATCTATGGGTTAATTAGAAAAATGTGTTTATAAAAAAAGAAATTGAGTATCCATTAAAAATGAATTTATTTCAAAATTTTGTCGGCATTAAATGACCCACTGAATTTGATATGCCGCCAAACAAATCAAACCAAACTGAAGCATAGTCAATCTGTTTCACTTTACCACTACTTTTATAAAGAAGATGTTCGAATGAACTGTATTCATTGGTTCCGCCAAGACGGGAGTTTCCAGTAAGAAGGTTGGCTTTCTGTTTCCAGCGACCAACAGCCAATCTTTCTGTATTTATGGGTAAAATAAATCTGTTTGAAAACTATTAATATTAGATAGGAATGACCGAAACTCATATCTGGGTTGATTTCTTCTCAGTTCATTTTGTCTACTTTGGATGTGGATGCATAACCGGTTGCGTGGCCTTGGAGTTAATCACATCTCGTTACTTTAGTCATTTTCCTATGGTCATAATGAAGCCAGTTTGTCCCTCTTCTATCACCACTTTTACGGAAGATGTTCGCCTGTGCTGTATTCATTGGTTCTGTTGGGATTATCTCCCCTTTGCCTGGAAGAGTTATCTTCCCGCTGGCGTTTCCGTGCCGACCACCAGAAGGTCTGGTATTTAAGCGCGAGGTTCAAACTCTTCTGCCTCTTTTGTGTTTCGTCACGAACGAACTCACATGGGCTAGGCACTGTTTACCCCTTTCTCGGTGGGGGCTTCTGCCCCTCCATCACTAGTAAGTGAATTATACTGCATGTACAATCCATTAACTCCTATATCTTATATGTACATTTAGGTATCTCTTTTATACCTAAATATTGTATTTCCATTCTTAAATGTGTCCTTTTATTATTTCTATTTTATGTATTCTCTATGTATCTTGTATTTCATGTTATATGTTATTCCATGTGTTTTTAATTAAAGTCTATCTTGTTATATGTTTAACACCCTTGTCGGAGGTTTGTTTCGTTTCAACAAGTTATAACATTATTATAACCTTGAATCTTACAATTCTATCTAATCGAGAGTTTCCAGTAAGAACATTGTTTTGCTGTCTCTGGAGTGCACCAGTCGTTTTTTAAAAATTTTCCTCACACCAGACACATGTTCCCTTTCAACAGCTTCTTTTCTATCATCCCGTCGACTGGTGCTTGTCAGGATTAAAAATATACAAAAATAAAAAATAAATTAAAAAAGAATAAACTCCCATGCGGCCTTGACCGGAAGAACCCCCTTTGCAACCCCTTTGCGCATGTCCTACAAAAAGGACTGACTCCCTTCCCCCAAAATATACCTCGTTCGTTCTGAGGCCATAATTGAGTATAGTTGGTCCTTTTTAGCCAGCGAGATTTTTTCCTCGCTACAGGCCACTATGACCCTATTCAAAAAAGCCTGAGTCGTGAAACCACCTTCTGCCTTTGTCTCTTTCCTTTCTTGTTCTTTGAATGCCTTCTTTTCAGCACGCCCACCAAAAGATATGGGTTTAAAAAGAAACCCGAGGAACACACACCAAGAATATCCAGCTACCTTTAAACCATAAAAACACAAACCATATCCTACCCCATATGCTTCTCATAACCGGTTCTCATAGAACAGTGCCTCTCATAGCTAGTCCGCCAGACCAGTGCCGGTCCGTTGAGTACTACCTGTCGGTTCGCAGTTGCCACACATCATTTTTAAAAATGTGTATGGTTTGAAGTACGGCAACCGTACATGTAAATTAAAATTGGAAATATATTTCTAAGAATATTAAATTTGTTCATTTTCTGCTCTTTTCCATGGTGGTTGTTTACCAACTTTTTGCCTGCTTTGTTTTATCGAACCTAATTTCCTTTTTGAAAATTTCAGCACTGTCAACTTGGTTCTCCAAAGAGAAGGCAGCTATTATAGAAAAAAAGACACTGCTAAGACAGGGCAAAGGTAACGAACACAACAAGGCCTATAAAACGAAATGCATTTATCAGACAACGAAAGCATGTAACATACAATATACAATACAATGTGTAACTTGTGATACAAATATGTGTGTTTACAAATGTGTTATAATTGAAAATGTAGGTGCAAAAGTATGGTTGGGTTGCAAGATAATGCTTGCGTGACTTATCTGTCCAGGTAGGAATGTCTTGCTAGCTTTGTTTGTTTGTTTGACGATACGCGTCGACGGCCCTTCCGTGCGCTGTTTTCAAAGTCCCCATCGTTCCTCAACGTCTTTGCTGTGGAAAAAGCACACGTCGTTCCTCGACGGGAGTCATAGTGGAGAGGTTGATTTGAAGGTATCAACCCTCGAAATTGGCGGCCAAACTGACCTCGTAACGTGTGCGCTGATTGGTCGCTGACAAAGGCCCTTAGCCAATCGCATGAGGTTTCTTATCAGGTGATGGCTAGGAGACCCATGGACTGTGTGTTCCGGCAATGGTCAAAGGGAGGTTAAACTGTTTAGGTAATATTATTTCACTACACTATTGAGTGCAAGTCCTCATTACTTACCTAAAACAATCCTAAGTGGCACTCTCTTCTATCGATCAAATTGACAAATAAGAAGCATTCTCACTGTTCCTATTGACTCTACGCTGAGGGATTAGTTTATATTGATGATATATTTCGGTGTATTACCATATTTGACGGCAATATAAGACCCCCCCCCCCATTTCCAGCAGGTCAGATTCAAGGAAAAAACGTTTTAGTGTATTTAAGCATATATTGTTGAAAACAGTTTGCTGTGCATTACACAAAGCAGAAACATAGCTAAAATAAGGATGCATGGCGTTTAGCGCTAGGTAAAAGTACTGAGCGTAAGCTGGGTTTAGTGAGCATCATAGAGAAGATTAGCCTAGGCCTTACAGGAGGTCTCAAACTTTCATCTACGATGTATAAGACGCAGGGCATTTTTTGAGCCAAAAATTTCGGAAAAAAAAGTGCGTCCATATATGCCGTCAAATACGGTAAATAGCGAATTTTAAACATGCCTGCATAAATATTTTTATTCGAAGGATAACAAATTCTTTTATTTTATACACCGGGTCGATCTTAAAAAAAATTTCAACCGGTCCGCAACTTCCAAAGTTTTGAGAAGCATTGCTGTAAAATACACCGCCTGCACCTTTGCAGAGGGTAAAACTTCCTCAACAATGGGTTCACCTGTTGGCCGTGGTTAGCGACCCGTAATGCTTGAGGACGGAATTCTGGTGACTACTTTTTCATTGCTGAAACATAGATCCGTTTTTACCGCTACTTTTTCAGAATTGAAACTGATTTTCATTGGATTTCCCCCTTAGACGAGAGTTTATCAGTAAGAACCTCCATTTTCCTGTTTATAGCGAAGGCAATAGTCATTCTTTCTGTATTATTACACCACATCCGTCTCGTCCGTGTTACAATACGCCGATTGTATCCTCTTTGGTGTGCGGGCGGAGGAGACCCCACACCACCAAAAAGTTTTGTCCTGGATATTACACAAACGCATCCGGGGGGCGGCAATACTTCATTAGTTTTCACCGTCTCTTAGCCGAGCAGCATTCTCTTACTGTATTTCCCTACACCAGTCATATGTTTAATCCAAAACAACTTCTTTCCCGGAATGCAATGTGGATCAAACTTTTCCAGGATATTTTCATTCCAGTTACAACGGTGGACTTTTAAAGGTCCATCCATCTATTATTATACTAAAGCTGAAAAATGAGTTATTGTTTGCTAAATACTTTTTTCTTATTAGTTTAATGACACAAAATACATCCAAAATATTCCTTAGTTTAGGATTAAGTTATGTTTGAAAAAAAATCAATTATTTGGTTTTAATTAATCGTAATTGCAAATTAAATAAAAAACTCACCTGCCGCTTTACTCCACATTCTTGTCTGTCACTTTCCCCTCTATATATATATATTGATAACTACTCTTCAGTATATGTTAGTTATCGCCTCTNCTTCCTAACTATATTACCACATTCACTATAAGCTTACATTCTTCTTTAGCCCTCCAAAACTTACTTAACAGTTGTCTGAATGGACTATCTATAATATACTGAATGCCTAGATGACACATAAAAATTAGTTTCCTAATCAATACACCTTTGTTGTCTAATATTTTAAATATCTCTATACTATTACATATTATATATATATACTTACTAATTAGACATTCAGTCTGGATATTAAAAGAGCTTGTCTATATTCAAATATTTGTATCAACTTTACTGATAAAGTTAAAATTACGTAAAAGAACTTTTAAGAAAAAAATATCTTTATAATAACTATAAGTCAATCTCACTTGGTATAGTTTGTCAAGGAAATATTTATGTACTAAGATAATGTGATCTAATTTAAAATGCTGTAAAACATTCAAAGTATGATTGTTAGTTATCAACATAGAGTTAACTGGCCTGGGTAAAAATAAGAATGAACGGTAAGGAAAATTATGAAGATTAAAAGTGTTTTACTGTCAATGGCTTTGGGGAACAAAAATCTATATTTATTGTTACATATTATTGCCACATCCCATAATGGGATGGTATTTAATTTCAAACTTTATTCAAAATCTATTTCTTTCTTCAAAACTCCAGAAGTGTGTATGAGAATATGTCAATATAAGCAATAAAGATACAGATACAAAATATGTGCATAATAATATATACATTTGAGGAAATTATTCTAATTTATTGTTTCTATATATGGAATTTAACAAATTTATCCAACAAGTTATAATTTTTGGAAATATTAGGTTTGTTGCCAGATTTCCTCACTGACTATATAAGTATAGTATAAAACTATAATTTATAGTCTCTGGACAATATAAAAAATACTATTTCATTTTTTTTTATAAATTTCCTTTTTATAAGATAATAAGAAATTGTATTATACTATCATTTAAATTAATATAGGGATTGAGACAATATAAATATAATGTGCAAATTGATTAGATGAAATTCCAAAAGAAGTCTGTCATTTGTATATCTTAAAATTCTGTTGCAAATATTTTAACCTCTATTTCTTTTAACTGATTTATATCAAAGTAGAGTGTCATTCATCTTTAATCTAAAAATTCAGACAGTATATAGTTAACATTTAAATTTAGTTCAAAAATAGGATATTTCAATGCAAGATTTAAGGATCCTTAAAATTAAAAATTACCATATTTCTAATAATATGTCTAAATGAGAAACTTATAATAAACTAGCAAATATATGCACCCTCCGGGTGCAAGTATTTAAGTTTTAATATAATAAAATATCATGTTAAATTAGAAAGGCTAATGAAACTGAATAAGAATTCAGATAAAAAATACAGAGGGTATAATCGGAAATAGAACACTTGAAACTAACTGTTCCACCATTTTCCCTTACTCCCGTCTTTCAGTGGTAAAATTTCCCTAATTTAACTATTTAGTAAATAGGAAGAAAAGAATAAAAATTACAATTATTTCTTTATGTTAATAGATTTCTGTTAAGATTTATCCCCGAGATTTTGCTCCATATTTATTAAGATAAACCAAACAATTAGAAATCAATAATACTAAGCATATATTTATTAAAATCAAATTTTTAAGATCAATATGCAAATTAGCCTTCCCATTCACACTGTAAACCGCTATTTCGTTGAATATAAATATTAATTGCATGTTATTAGTATCTAGATATTGTTAACAGTCTTAATGTTGTAAAACAATTTTATTAATAATTGAGGTTTAAATAAAAAAAAATCATGGAGAATGTGTGTAAATAAACAAAGGGAATTGTGACTTGTGAGTTTCGGTACAGACAGACAAACCCACAATCTCCATTATAATAGATTTAGCATGTCATACAACCAGACATGTAAATCTATATTCATATAATGAACAAATGAATATCTAGATAAATCTGTAATTGCATTTAAATGATTTAAGCAATCACTGTTGAGACAATATTTCTATTTATAATTCACCCAATCCTCTATCCAGTAGTTTGCTTAGTATTTTTTCTTCTTTGCATCTGTCTTTCATTATCGCAAGCAAATTTCAAAGATCTTTATTTATAATCTTGTGCCTGTCTGTCCTATTTCTGTTTCTCTCATTACCTGTTGGCAATGCATAATTCTAAACATACATCTAACATGAATACAATATAATTAAAATACATCAATAATGCAAAATATATGTTGTATGAAAAAATAATTAAACTAATGAAATCTTCATATTGGAAACAAAACTGCATTACATTGAGAAATTAAACATATAAAACATAAATGCATAAGACATTCCAATTGATTAATTGATAAGAATAATTATGACTGAAATGTTTCAAATATATATAATTTTCTACAGAATAAGAAAAAAACGAACTGTTGTGGACAACAGAAACAATATCTTAATTTAGCTAATTCAATAAGAATAATCTTAAATAAAATATTTTCAAACATATGGAATAAAAATGAAACATAAATTTCTACAACTCTTCTATAAACCACTTCCCCTCAGCAAATCCCCCATCCAAAGGAAATTAAATGGAAAAGGCTCACCTGTAATGTTGAGTCTGAAGCTGTCTGTGGTTTTGGTATTGGTGATAATAGCATTTGTGAGTACCTGCATAAGGATGGATTTGCAATCGATGGTGTTGGTGGCTGACTGCTTCTTCTCATATCTGCATTTGTTGGAGGAACACCAACATTAGACCAAGGATTGGCTGGGTAAGGAGGCTTACCAAATGTCTCTGACCCTCACATTGTGTATTGGTGTTTACTATTACTATATCTTTTACTACACATGAAATTCATAAATATCTTGAAACTCATGATCCAGCACATAATTGTTGAAATCAAGCCAGTGTCAGATATTTAAAAAAGGTAAAAAATTGTTTATTTTTTGGCAGAGAAGTGAATAAGTTAATTTACCTCCAGTTCCCAAGTCTGGATCACTGGCATTGATGATCCAACACGAACTCGCGACTTTTGGTTCTCATTGATCTTAAATTGAAATATCTTCTGTGAAAAAATGTGGTTTTCATCATTCACATCCATTACTTTAACAGAAAATCTTTTCTCACTTTTCAAAACAGGAGATCCTTTATCTTGGCAATGAACAATAATATCATGCTGATTCCTCTGTTTCTCTATCCAATGGCTTTTAAACAATCACTTGATATTTCTTGTTATCCAGACTTTGTAGTTGAAATTTATCATGATTCAGATTGCAACTAATATCACCATTTTGTCCAGAATCAGGATCAGTGACTTTCATATAGCAATAAAGCTGCCTACTTTAATATCTTCAGAGATATCAAACTGTGTTCTTTCTAGATGAAGAGAAGAATGTGACTTTTATAGTTGGAGCATTATTTTGTTCATTGATCACATTCACTTGAACCATTGCCAGAGAATTTAATGGAGGATTTCCTCCATTATAAGCTTTTATATAAAGTTTATATTTCAGTTTCTGGCCAGTTGTAAATTTCTTGTCTAGAAAAATTTCTTCATTTTCTGAGTTTAAATCAAAATGTGCTTTAGGAATATCTGATGTTTGCGAACTAAAACTGTATACAATTTTACCATTTTTGCCTATATCTAAATATTTTACAGGTAAAGTAGAAGCTGGTTTGTTTTTAATTCCAAAATCATAGGATTATCATTCATATCATTAACAGTAATATGAACATTAATAACATCTGATTTTGATGATGGCTGCTTATTTTTAGCAATTACTTGAATCTTTAGCTTCTCTATCAAGTTTACCTTCTAATATGATAACTAGTTGTGAAGTTCCATCAACACTTTTGGAAACAAATAAAGAAAATGGTTCATCTTTTTCTTCTTTATGTTATAAATAATTTCAGAGTTTTTAATGTTCATATCTCTATCAAAAGAATTTGGAATTGGGCATTTGGCTCCCTTTCTATCATCTTCTAAATAATTCATATTCAATTTTTTTCATTAATATCTTGAATGATGACTTTCACTTCTAATAACTTATAAACAGTTATTAACTTTTCACAGCATATATAAACCATTTGAAAACATTCTGCATTGTATGACATAGAGATTCAGCATCAAGGGTTTGGCTGTGTATAATTCCCACTTTCTTTAGACACATGAAACAAAGAAGTGCCTGTCACTCCTTGTGATAATAAACTGAATGCGATTTCATTTTGATCTTCAAATGGTACACTATTAAACTGCTCTGAATCAGCAGCAATATCTCCAAGGTAAGTGTGTGGGCTTTTTCCTTTCTCCACATAATATGTAACATCAGTGCATGGTAAGCATGTAGGATGAAAATGAATATGCTCACATGCACTATCATATCTTTATAAGGAATATACACTGTATCTTTACTAATTCTAACACTGTTTAAATATGAACTGTTATCCCAAATGTGCTGAAAATTTAAAAAACAAACAAAATTAACATTATAAAATAACTTAATAATCTTGGTATGATATATTTTTGTAATAATAATAGAAGTTGTATGGTAAAATTACAACTACTTATCTGAGATTAAACTTAATCCAGAAATCAAATTTCAAATAATCACTGTTTTCACATTACAAATAAATTTGGTGAATGAAATTAAGTGCTTTAATGTTTTAAAATAATATCACTGACTAATAAACAGGATTCTGTTTATATTCTTATGTTAGCATCATATATTTAAAAATGTAACAACTTGTAAGGATTTTGCATTACAGTGAATTTTATTTATGTTATAGGCAGCATCAATGAGATAAACTGTAATCCAATTACTAACAATTTCTAGGTTAATTTTGTGAAATGAGGATTTTAGTGCATTTTAGTAGACGAATCTTTGAGATGCATTTCCTCAAACAATAGTGCAAGTAAAAGATCTGATTTTTGGTATCAGTATTCAGTTAACTAACACAACTTTCGCAAGATGGACATTTGATATTTAAAAAAAGTGAAAAATTGACTACCCTATTGGCTGAAGCCCATCCATCTCGAAGTTTCCAATTTTTTTGAATTGATAGTTTTTCCTGATGTATATCGCATCAATTCGCCCTTGCCTCCTACCCTAAAAAAAAATGCTAAGCGGTGCCTGCTGAAAAATCTGACCAGTGCTACTAAGGTGTTTTGATCTGGTCTGACTGAAAAGATTTGGATCTTTCCAGCGTTTTAACAATGTATATAATCATTTTTCATAAAAAGGAAAATTAAAAAAATTAAATTCTAAATGAATTATTTTATAAAAAATACTGGATGAATGAAAAAAAGAACTATCAAAAATCCCAAGCTTCGTACAACTGTTGAGTCCATTTTATTAGCTTTTATAAGTTTGTAATAAGTTTTAACTATGGGAATTATTGGTAATTCATGAGGAAGTGCGTCCCGGTCCCCTGCCTCCGAAATTGCTGCCCGGTGATTTTTAATAAAACCCCCAACTATCGGCGCCACAGAGGTGTTACTTGAAAGAAAACAATCAACTTAGGGTATTAAATGTTATTTGAGGGGGGGGGGGCTCTTTTTTTGTCTTAATTCTTGTTTATTTATTTTTTTCATTCGAAAGAAAAAAAAACAGTAAACCTTTTTTTGTTGTAATTCTTATTTTCTTTTTTTTGTCGTAATTCTTGTTTATTTATAGAAATTTGTCATTATTTTTTTGTTTAGATAGTTTTGAACAGACTGAGATTGATAGATATTTTCGACAAGTAAATAGATAGATAGATTGATAGGGGTCGTTATTTTAAAATTCAACGGGGAGCGATTTCGAGGCAGGGACCGGTACGCACTTCCTCATAAATTACCGAATTATTTACTAAGCAAAGAAATACTTTGAACATAGAATATGGTGATTTGTGGCTTAAATCACAGACCTGTAACCTAATATTTGTAATCTGGGGCGGGGGGGCGGGGGTAATTATCGTTTGATTTATTTTAAGATAATAAAGTAAAGTCGACGGGGTGACTAAAGTGGTATCAACCAAACAGCGAGGGAGTCTATCCCCTTTTCACTATCACTAGACTTAGGAGATTGTTTTTGGCGTCTGAGGTGGTGCGCCACACCTACCATCGGCTCCTCACTTTTACCGCACAATCCCTGTGCTACTCATACACTGAATTGACGAGGGTTGGTATCAAACCTGGAACCTTGTGGTTCCTAGTTGGACGCTCTACTGACTGAGCTAAACTGGCCCTGAAGGTAATTAGGAAACACCTAAATAACGCCTGTGTTTACAGTTGCCTGAAATAAAAATTTATTTAATTTAAACCTGACATAAATTTGAAGTATTATACATTGATGTATCCTTACTATTATCCTCATCTTGGTTCACAATGTTTTGGCTGTTGGACTCTAAACGAACCTAATTCCACATGTCCCCTACCAAAAGAAAACAAAAATACCAAAAATCAGAGAATTAACTGAATTTAATGAAATTTTCAATGTTCATATATTAATGAATAAAAGATGTAATGAACTATTTATTTTATTTAAAAACTTTTACATTTTTTCAAGTCAGTTAATTTTGAACCACGTATCTTTGAGAATCTGTGTTACGCCTCAAAGATACGTGGTTAAAGTTAACTGACCTGAAAAAATGTAAAAGTTTTTAAATAAATAACTGGTGCTTATATTCTTTTATTCATTAATATATCAACACTGAAAATTTCATTAAATTGAGTTAATTCCCTGATTTTTTTTTTTTTTTTTCTTTTGGCGGGTGACATATGATGGTGGAATTTAGGTCCGTTAAGTTCGATTTAACCCTTTTCTATCAGTTAAAAATCCCAGTGTGTTCTGTTTACTCATAGCTGGAGGGAGAACAGTTGGATTTATACTTTCCTCAAGGATATTCGCATTATGTGAAATGCAAACAGCCTTGCTCAGGATTTGAACTTGTGTAGCCGAAACCCACTTTGTATGATGATAAGCATTACAGTATGATTGCTTTTTGATTGGCGATCCCTTGAGGTCGAGGATTATGGTCTTCTAGTCTCAATCCTGTCCATAGTTCCTTAGATGGCTCATGTGGCCGATCTTAGCTCTCAAACTTTGGCTACACTGCGGACACTTGTTCCTTAGGGCAATACTGGTCAAGATTGTTGTCTTCGCTCTTTCAGTATTTGTCGTCTTCCCTCAAGATTGGCAGTTCATTTGCATTACACTATGAGCAATTACATAAACAGTGATGTTGATAGCTTTTTAATTTAGTGTGTCCTGGGACACATGTATTTGATTTGAATGAGTCCCCAGGGAAATTTGATGGGTCCCAACTAAAGTTTCTTAATAAATTGTCGAGTTTTTATCTATGAACAACTAAAGCTGTCTAACTCCTACCTTGTACTCCACTCAATGTAATTCATTTCCAAGAAAATATAGCTGGAAATGGTGGGGGAAGAAAAAAAACAGATTGGGATACATATTTTTACTGCATCCTTTTAGATTTTTATGAGTCTGACGCAGGACGCATACCTATCAGCATCTCTGTATAAATAGTAATATTTACAAGATTAAAAGTAAATTTGGAAGACCAGGGATATTGTTTTTACTGAGGTGGACCGCCACATATACCGTCAGCTCCCCACTTTACCAGACAGATCAGATTACCCAATCTGTTTGACTCATGCACTGAATTGACAGGGACCGGTATCAAACCATGAACCTTACGATTCCTAAATGTGTGCTCTACCAACTGAGCTAAACCAGCCCCTCATTAATAATTGGGAGGAATTTATTGATTTAACATCTGTAGATGGCTTGAGAGAGAGGAGAGAGAGCTAAGAAATTTTAATGCATTTTTAATAATTTCCAATGCATTTTTATAGTTAAAATCATTTCCAATGTTTTTTATAGTAAAAATCATTTCCAATGCATTTTTATAAAAATCATTCCAATGCATTTTTATAGTAAAAATCATTTCCAATGCATTTTTATAGTAAAAATCATTTCCAATGCATTTTTTATAGTAAAAATCATTTCCCAATGCATTTTTATAGTAAAAATCATTTCCAATGCATTTTTATAGTAAAAATCATTCCCAATGCATTTTTATAGTAAAAAATAAGTTGACAACTGGGAATTCCTAGGAGGCTGCTCTACTGACTGAGCTAGACTAACAAATTGTAATTCAGTTATATATATTTTTTTAAATTTATTTATTTATTTTTTTTTTTTTTACTGTTCTTTTGATTTTTCAGCCAGTGTGTCATCTAGATTTTAAAAAAATGTTAGCAATTATGATTTTAGAACGTTCTTTCTTTCTTGAAGAATCCTAACATTATCTGCCAAATTTATCAATATTAATGTTTTGCCGAAAAAGCCATATTGATAATTTTCAATGGGAAATTTAGAATTTACTAAACACGTAGATCTTGCTTACAGTGTCTGTTGTTCACCCATTTAAGTACTGCTCAGATTTATTGTTGCTTAACCAGGGCTGTGAAGTTGAAACACAAAATCTATGACTCTGACCTCTCTTTTTTTGGCACCTCTGATTCCAACTCTTCTATTTTTGGCCCCTCTGAATCTAACTACTCTATTTTTGGCCCCCTGACTCCAACTCCTGTAATTAAGTGATTATGGCCTACAAATTTCATCAAACCTATGCATATGCTCCTAAATTGAGTAAGCCTGTATCATTATAATTGGCTTATATGAAAAAAATAAAGATATTTTGGCCATCATGACGTACTATCCTCCAGGCCTGCTCATGGTACAACTGAGAGCCAGAACTGGAGGCCTATCTTAAATATTCCTTGATCCAGTGAGAGCAGATCATTTTAGTTTCAGTTTGAGCCAGCCACTCCAGTGTTGTTGGCTTAAGAAATTCAAAGTAATTTTTACTTACATTTGAAATATTTTATCATTTGAATAAAGGTTTCGGTGAGACCTGTGAACAGTGTGAATGTTTCTGTTTCAACATTATGTTGATCATATTTTTTACCAGAAATCTTAACGCTGAGTTGGCGAGGGCCGGTATATCATTTGAAAAAAGGGTTCGGCGAGACCTGTGAATATTTCTGTTTCAACATTATGTAGATCATATCTTTTAGTAGAAATTTTAATTACCTCTTTGTTTTGTTTAATATTTATCAGTGTCCACAACAATATTACATATTTTTATTTATTTAACTTTCAAAACATCTTAGGTATTGGTGAAATCGTTCTTCTAAGTATTTTCAAAAATAGTTAACTAAATTTTCAGTAGGCTTCCAGTTCTGTCTCTCAGTTTTGTCATGAGCAGGCCTGGAGTATAATACACGATGGTGGCCATATAAACTGGAGCAAGCCCCGACACTAACTTTTTTCATGACCATCCTGAACAAAAATTATCAACCTTCCCGAATGGGGTATGGACCGTCCCAAAATCAAAATATCGTACTGGGTTGTGAATCGTAAATGAAAGAATTTTGTCCTCGCAGAGTGTTTAAGGATTTGGAAGGAAGAGAAAGGAAGGGTTAGTAGTACATAATTTGGTCCTTTTAAACTATTTCCCTCCACCATTATTCATTACATGGCTTTGAGAATAGACCTGCGGCATCGTAGCCTCAATTTAAGGTCAGCATTCGGGCAATCACTGGATGGCTAATATTGGAATGTAGTACTAACTTTTAGGAAAAATTTTTACCGTCCCCGGCAAACTGTCCTAGATGATGTATTCATCATCCTGGATGTAATTTTTATCAATGACGGGACGGCGTTAATGTTGGGCCCTGAACTGGAGTCATGTTACGATTTTTGTGGCCATTTTTAGGCTGCAAGTGAGAGCACTTTACAGTTGAGATCCCTTTGTGTTCCTTAGTGAAGTATCCTTGGTTGTTCCTTGGTGTTAGGCAGGATCCTTCGGTTGTTCCTTGGTGTTAGGCAGGATCCTTCGGTTGTTCCTTGGTGTTAGGTAGAATCTTTTGTTTGCTGATCCGTCTGTCCGTCCATGTTAAATACCAACAACTGAGGGTCATTCAAGATCGGCGATTAAATAGTTAACTAACCACATATTTGAGCGTGTTGATTGGTTGATTGAATCCATGTGGCCACGCAGAGTCTATAAGTTTAAGTGGTGGATTCCAGCACACCTTATATCTCCAAAATATTCCAACACTTAAACTTATAGACTCTGCGTGGCTGCATGGATTCAATCAACCAATCAACATGGTAAAACTATACCGACTCCAACTCCAGTGACCCTTTAATTACTTCCGACTTGGACTCCACAGCTCTGTACTTAGCATTTTTCATCTGTTAAGCACTGGTGAAGGTGAGTCAAAAAGGTAATGCCATTTTGTTTAGGACAGGTTTAATTACCAACACAGGAATATGTATCGTACATCAAAATGAAGCTGGTCCTCTGTGGATCACATCCCTACTTCTCCTCATTGTTACCGTTTCTCTCAATAGCAACGCTCCACCTTTGAATGAGAGCTTGTATCCCTGCCCTGTAAAATTCTGTTGACTCTTCTTTGCCTCTCAAACACTCTTTCATGGGGCCTATGATAGTCTTAAGGCAAACATTATTCCAGTGATGAGGAAATGAAATCTGTAGTGAAGAAGTGGCTCAAAGAACAGTCAACAGAATTTTACAGGGCAGAGATACATGCTTTCATTTGAAGGTGGAACATTGCTGTTGAGAGAAATGGTAACTATGTGGAAAAGTAGGGATGTGGTCTACAGTGGACCAGCTTCATTTTGATGTATGATGCATGTTCCTGTGTTGGTAATTATACCTGTCCTAAACAAAATGGCATTACTTTTTGACACACCCTGATAGTTAATTTTCTAGAAAAGAAAGACAGATTTTTTTTTTTCTTGGACCAGAAATAAAATTGACCCTGTGGATGTCATTTCTACCTGGATAATTTGACTACGAACAACCTTGCAGTGTTTCCAATTAAATACGGTTTTATTTATAGAGCTATAAAACATTTGAATAATTTGCAAACAAGTTGTCTTCTAATTTTCATCTAATATATATATATATATATATATATATATATATATCTAGCAACAACAAAAATATATGTAGAATAAAAATAAAATCGACAGTGGCCTATGGTCGGTATCAACTGGACAGCAAGTGAGTCTATCCCCTTTTCATTAGCACTAGAACAGGGAGATTGTTTTTGCGTCTGAGGTGGAGCACAACTATGATCAGCTCCCCACTTTATCGCACAGATCCAAGCTGTGCTATTCATGCACTGAGTTGGCAAGGTCTGGTATTGAACCTGGAGCCTTGTGGTTCCTACACGGATGCTCTAACAACTGAGCTAAACTGACCCCTTAGAGAGAGAGAGAGAGTGCAAAAATACAGTTTTTATTTGTGTAGCTATAAAACATTGTAAAATTTTTTAAAAATTATTCTAAGAAATTTGACAAGTCTTAATCTAATTTGACAAGTCTTTATAAAGTAATAAAATGATATCATTTACAAAAAAGTAAATGATATTATTTTATTACTTTATATGTTAATTTTCATTAATATTTGATAATATATTATTTTATTATTTAATATAATGGTTTAAGATATATTAAAATCTAATTGTAAATAAATCAAATTGTATAAAATCTAAAAATAATATATTAAAATAATGATATATTATTTTAATATATCATAAGTAATATATTAATGTATAATATATGTTAATTTTCATTACTTTATAAATAATATTATTTTATTTTATTTGTGTAGCTATAAAACATTGAAAAAAATTTGACAAAGTCTTAATCTAATTTTCTGGTTTTATCAGAGAAAGGCGAAATATTTTTGATTTTCTAAAAAGTAATCCATCAAGTCTCAATCTACATGTGTGTGTGTGTGTGTGTACAAGAGGGTGAGCCAAAAAGTAATGCATTTTGTTTAGGACAGGTATAATTACCAACACAGGAACATGTATCATATATCAAAATGAAGCTGGTCCTCTGTGGATCACATCCCTAGTTCTCCACCGTTTCTCTCAATAACAATGTTCCACCTTTGAATAAAGGCATGTGTCACTGTGTTACTGCCCCGTAAAATTCTGTTGACTGTTCTTTGAGCCACTTCTTCACTACAGATTTCACTTCTTCGTCACTGGAATAATGTTTGCTTCAGACTATCATCTTTTCGGCTCCTTGAAAGAGGGTTTGAGAAACAAACATTATTCCAGTGACGAGGAAGTGAAATCTGTAGTGAAGAAGTGGCTCAAAGAACAGTCAACAGAATTTTACGGGACAGGGAGACATGCTCTGATTTGAAGGTGGAACATTGCTATTGAGAGAAATGGTGACTGGAGAAGTAGGTATGTGAGGACCAGCTTCATTTTGATATATGATACATGTTCCTGTGTTGGTAATTATACCTGTCCTAAAAAAAATAGCATTACTTTTTGACACCCTCGTGTGTGTGTGTATATATATATATATATATATATATATATATATATATATATATAAATATATATGTACTTATTTTGATTTAAACCTGTCTTTTATTATATTGTAATCATGTGAGATTTTGGAAATGGTATATTACAGCTATACCCAAATTTGTCGGCTGCTAGCTTTTTAAAAACAAATTAAGATTAATTAAATCTATTATTTAAGGTCAAACTTTTGTCTAAAATGATAAGTAGTAACATAATGACCATCATTAAAAAAAGAAAAATATTATTACATATGCAGTTTATTTGAAAAAATTTAAAACGATTTGTTTTGGTCAATTTCAACGCGATCCGCCATTTTGGTTGTTTTTCAATGGTTTTAGGCACTTGTTTACAATTTTAACACAACATTTGTGATGGAAAAAAAAATACCAAAAATCAGGTAATTATCCGATTTTAATGAAATTTTCAGTATTGATTTATCAATTAACGAATTTTATAATGCATCAGTTATTTTATTTCAAAACTTTAATTTAGTATTTTTGCTATGAAAAATTAATATTAAAATTCATTTAAAATGTGAAAAGCCTGATGTTAAGTTTAAAATGTTATATTTTTAAATTCTAGAAATAAATATCTATTTAATGCAAACCTTATTTTTTCGAAAAAGTATACTTTTTGAAGAAAAACTCGATTGAAAATGTACCCCCCCCCCCTTTTTAAGCAGAAAAAATATTGATGTATAATTTTTTTCTTTTATAAAATAATAGCCAATTAAATAATTATCGCAATGAATAAAAAAGAAATCTCCAAAAAATTAATTATTTATTATTTTTTTACATTAATTTTCGGTACTTATTTTTAAAACTTATTGTAAAATTTTTTTTTTTGTTTCTATTCATAACTTCGGTCTTTTATCTCATTATTTATACTGTAATTAGTATCAAAAATGTCCAAATCGCAAAAATGTTACACCCCCAACATATGAGGGGGGTAAAAAATAAGTGACCTGAAAAAAATGAGAAAGTTTTTAAATAAAATAAATAATGCATTATAAAGATCATTCATTGATACATAAACACTGAAAATTTCATTAAAATCCGATAATTCCCTGATTTTTGGTAAATTATTTTCCGCTAAAATCATTTTGTCAAAAATGTAATTTAGTCTCATTTTGGGTATCACTAGTATATTAAGAATTAGGGAAATAAACTGAGTGCACCAAAAAAGAAAAGGTTGTCTGACACTGGTTGTTGATATAAAAAAAAATCCAATTAACCCATTCCTCTAAATGAGATTCTAATAAGATGAACAACATCAAATTAACCCACCCATAAAGGATACCACCTGCCTAATTGACTCCTCAACATAAACATCA